>QTSX02006553.1:0-195817 GCA_014839935.2 Entomophthora muscae | reverse complement strand
AATCAAGCAGTGGGTATCCAAGGATTGCCACCTGGACTCACTTGCTGTCCAATCAATGCTGGCCACAGAGTTTGGGATTTATGTTTCCAAAATCCTTGTCTACAAAACAATGGTCAATTTGGGCTTCTTGTGGAAGGTCCTCAGAGTTTCTCTGTACAATAGAAACAATTAGAAGACCATCTGAGGATTAACACATTTATGCCAAGACATATCTGGCCCTAAATGAGACTGGGAATATCCGGTTCTTCTATATCAACAAATTGTTGTTTTCCTCCTCACTCAGGTCTAGGCATGGGTGGGTCAAGAAGGGGTCCAAGGACAGTGTAGCCCATTTCGCAGATGCCTGTTCCCAGACCTATTCAATGGTTGCGCTTCTTGGTCCTCACAGGTTGGACCAATATCAAATGATCAAGGGTTCCCACAATAGTGGGACTTTTCTCAATTTTCTCCAAGCCGTAAAAGAGTACCTCTGGATCAATTACAGTGGCACATCCAACATTGTTGTGTTGGATAATGTCAGGCTCCACAAAGTGGATCTGGTTGTGTCCAAGTTTTCACCCATTGACAAAAACAGCCACACATCTAACCACCGGCTTACTGATTGTCCAATGAGACTCCTCTTCCCTCCTGCCTTATTCTCCATTTCTGAATCAAATTGAGGATATGTTTGGTTGGATCAAGAATAAGGTGAAACAAGGCCTCCCTCAGGACACCAAGGATCTCTTCAATATTCTTGAGATTGGTCAATTTTTAATGCCACTCAATGTGGTGGCGGCTTTTTGTGAGCACTCAGAATCCTTCCTCCCCAAAGCCCTGGCCTCTGAGCTAATCAGATAAATGGGCGCTCAGGTTTTATTTATTTTATAGTTATATATTTTGTTTTTCTTTAGGACTCAAAAATCATTATTTATGTATAATGATGTGACGTTGAATTGTATTATAGACATATAAGAATTAGTAAAAAATATAATTAAAATTAATTATTCTAGATATAGAGATATGTATTTTTTATTGTAATCCACCAAATAGTGTATTGACTGTAGAGTTAACAAATAAAAAATTAAAAAAGATAGAAATGAAATAATTTTATTTAAACAGTTGTGAATCCTTGTTGGTACTTTGGCTTTTTTAAGCCACAAATTGGACCTCACAAGTCATTATCTGTTCCTTAATATTCCAGTGCTGCTATAGCCACACAACACAAAAACCAATGATTTTCATATATCTCTTACTAATTAGTACTTACGACACAGGTCAAGCATAGAAAATCTATTCATCAAATCATATTACAAGGGAAAAGTAATTTGAGTTCTAAACAATCACTTGTTTATAACATAAGTGGAGCAGGCTTCTGTTGCAGATAAATTCAGTTCTTGATATTTAACTATGTAATAAAGGAACCCATACTTGACAAGCTAATAAATAAAAAAAATTAATTATTTTTTACTATTTGACGTGTTTGCAACTATAACTAATGTCTTATAATATATTTAGATATATTACTATTATTATTTAAATATTAAAATTTAAATATTTAAAATAAAAAATAATAAAAATTAAAAATTTAAATTGCAAGGGAATAAAATTTATTAGGGAGATGCAACTTGAAAATGGAATGTGATTATTCTGGCGAATTATACCCCAAAATCAATTTTTTATCTATAGTGTCTAATTGAATCCACATACTATTCTGTATGTGGTGGACAACCCTAGATGCAATTGCAAGAGGAGTGGCACCCTGCACCCTGGTGGTTGCCAAACACTTAATAAAAGGGAGGCGGGTAAGCAAATCAATCAGTAGATTCTTTTCAGGAGGCATGTAGTACCCATACAATGATGCCATTGCAAAGGAGTCATACAGGACGTGCTTGACTATCCTATACTCATATGGTGTCTTCTGGTGTTCTAGTGCTAATAGGCATATATTGAGTTGTATAGGTACATCCTCCAAATTTTTGATGTTAGTTTTTAATATGCAATGTAGTAGGATTCCTAGGTATACTGCAACGTGAATCCTTTGCAAGGTATATTTTTTGGAGAACATGCACAATTTCTTGTACACTTGAACTAATCTGTTTATATAGGATGTTTGACTGAATTTGAATATTGTACCAGGAGGCGCCCAACTTGTATCTGCCCCACATGCCTTTGCAAACAAAATTAATAAAGGTTTAAAAGTATTCAAGAGGACTGTGTCCCCAACTTTATTTGATAATGCTTTGAATAATTCATTAAAATTTTCAGTTTTAATATATTCAGTTCCTATTTTAAAGTTGTTTTTTAGGTTTTTTTATATTCATTGATATTTAAAAAGGGAAATTTTTGTATAATTTCATAAATATATTCATTGAAGAGTATTTTGATATTCCCTTGAATTTCATTTAAATTCTTAAAGTTGATTGTCCTGCCTAGCTTGTAGGCTTCCCTAACCCACAGCAAGCACCCCACAGGTGGCAAGTATTAATTATTCTTTGCTAAAATATTTGCAGAATTATTTATGTTGATTTGAATTATTTTATTTATAATATTTTGATTTATTTGCTTTAAAGGGTCTACCAGTGATTGGTAACCCCCGTAAAACCAACTTGGCATGAAAGCTGCTACTTTTGCAACCTCATCCCCATTCCTAGTTATAATTAAAGTAAATATAAGTAAAGCATAAAAAGACTTACTGATTGTTTCCCCTGCAGCCCCCTCAGCTACAGGCGCCACTTTGGCAAACTTCATGAGTGTTGGCTGCTCTTCATTAATTTTCTTGGGATGAATTTTCTTTATTTTCTGTGCTACTTGTTCTTCCTCTTGATTTTCATTTGATACATTTTCATTTTTTATTGTAGCTCTTCTGATTCTTGATTGTGCTTCATTTTCATCTGTTTTCATTTGATTGTTTTCCTCTTCATTTTTGTTAATTTCCTTTAAGCTTTCATTTTTGTTGATCAATTTAATTTTTTGAGTATTCTTTCTGTTGGTTTTTGAAAATTCCCACAAGTTGCAACTTTCACTTTTGAAATCTAACCGCTTGAGTATTTCCTTTTGAAGATTTAAAACAATTTCTTTGTGTTCTTTGTTGACTATTGTTCCCAGGCTATTTTTTGCGGTTTTGTTTTGCTGGACCAAGGCCCTTCTCTCATTTCCCATTGATTTTCCACAATTTCCTTTATGTTATGTTCAAGCTCAACAACCTTTTGGAGGGCTGACTCTAATTTGTTGATAAGGCTGTAGATATTTGACATTTTGTTTGAATTACATCAAAAAACTGGTTTTTATAGTACTACCCTCAACACAGGAATATCTTTCATCATCATTAATAAATTAAAGACTATAAATGTAAATATTGCATTAGAATATTGTAATTAGACATCAACTCTTGATATTTAGACATTGGGTGCATAACTCAATGCATTTGGTTTAATGAAATCCATCAGAAACTTAGCCTTTTCCATTATAATTTATTGAAATGTACTGTGTTTATATTAGATAGCCATTAACACTTAGTACAAATATTGATATATAGTGCATTTTACAGCCTGTATATTTACCTATTGGTAATAATTCTGTAAACTTTTCAGTTGGATTTTGCAAGGTAATAATAATTTAATGGGTTAATAAATTACTGTTTATTACAGTAGTTTTAAAAGCTATGGCAACAACCAAAAATACCTCAGATTTAAACAAAATGATTTCCAATTTAAAAGAAATCCATCTATCAAGTTAAAATACACACTCTGTTAACAGGGTTCATTGGTGTTAATGTGCAAAATGAGTCAACACAGCAACAAAGGGCTCACACACAAAGCAAAACCATTCAAAATACAATCCAAAATACATTGATTCACAAAAAAAATGGTGTGAGTTGATTTTTAGTGTACATATGTTTACTATGTGAATCAGTGACAAAATACACCCAAGCAAGGTGTATCAAAACGCAAACCAAAAACAAAACACAATAGTAACTCACTACATAAACAAAATCACTCACGCAATGTGTGCAATGGATTGTAATCATGAATGATACCAAGTTATCTGAAATAAGACACAAGATCTGAAACATAAATTTTAAAAATATTGTGTTGGGTGTTTGAATTTGGTAGTAAAATCTAGGAAAATGGGTGGATTTTTTTTGATTATTCTAAAATGGGCGTTGTAAAACCAAAAACAACTAAGTGAGAAATAAAAAATCTATAATTGGGATATTGGGTGGGAAAAACTTTAATTAAATATCCATATTCAGATAAAAGCAAAAATTAAAATTAGGGAGTAACTTAAGTGAAATTTATTTAATATTTTATTAATTTTTAAAATGGAAGGAACACAATACCAGAGTATCAATACACCTGTTGTGCGCCGTGGTTGTGGTCACCCCCGCGGGTCAAAGAATAGAGTTAGTGCAACCCAAGTGCCTACTCAAGGAGGAGACAGGAGAGGAGAGTTCCATAGTGATGCTGCACTGACACAGCCGGTTCAAGGAGCACAAGCTGCTAGGGTGCAGAGCATAAACCCTTGGGTCCCAAAGCTGACCTGGAAGCCAACCAAGATCACCACTACAAAGAAAGTTAGAAACAAGGAGGTAGAACTTACTTCATATGTGTTTGACATTGTGTACCAGCAAGAGTTGGTCCCATCAGCCATGCTGGAGAAGGTGAAGCCTGTACTTGATACTAGCTACAAGCCCTATGTCAGTGATGACAATCAGGAGGATGACAAGGAGCCCGAGTTCTATCAAACCAATGAGGGACAGCTGGTGTTAAAAAAGGTTGCAGCCTTCTATACCAAGGTACCTATGCCCTGTGTTGTGCCCAATGCCAACAAGTCAATCACCACCACTAAAAAGCCCGCCCAGAAGCACATCCCCAATATCAAACTCATCATCCTGCTTAAGCTAATGCAAGAATTGGGTGATTTCAAGGCGGCCGCAACCCTTGTTGGAGTGGATCCCAAGTACGCCAGCAAGACCTTCCAAAAATTCATCAATACTGGTTGTGTCCTTGCCGCGGAGAAATCCTTGTGTGTTTCTACCATGCTCACCAAGGAGCAAAAATGAGCAATCTGCCAGTGGATCACCCAGGACTGCCATCTTGAACTGGCAAATATACAGGCCATGGTTAAATCTACTTTTGGGATTGAGGCCTCAATTTCCTTCTATTATCATTTGGTCAAGGGAATGCACTTTTCCTGGAAAAAGCTCGGGGTATCCCCCTACAACAGAAACAGCCCAGCCAATATTGACGTCTGGAAAAACTACGCAGAGGCGTACACTGCCCTCAAAGCCAAGGGGACGGTCAAATTTTATCATATTGACAAATTGGCATTTGCTTTGTCAATGTGCAATGGGTATGTCCCCAAAGGCTCCAATGACAGGATGGCTCGGCGTGCTGCAGTCTGCACCACAGCCTATTCAACAATGACTCTCCTCGGTCCAAAGGGGTTCAATCTCTACCAAATGATATTGGGTTCTCACAATAGCCGGACCTTCCTATCATTTCTCCAATTGGCCCAGGAGCACCTGAGGCGCACAAGCCCTGGCTTCATCAACGTCATTGTGTTGGACAATGTTGGTCTCCACAAAGTGGCTGGCATTCTTGAGGAATTCCCAATGATTGACACCAGCATTGCTGTGGGCCCCCAGCAATTGGCCATGGCAAATTTGCGCCTTCTCTTCCTCCCAGCCTATTTTCCCTTCCTAAATTTCATTGAGGAAGTCTTTGGGTGGCTCAAGCAAGTTGTCAAGCGAGGAACCCCAACTGGTACCAAGGACCTCTTTAATTTGCTGCAGGCTGGGATCCACACCCTCCCAGTTGAGACCATGGCCAAATTCTATGGCCACACTGATTTGTTCATCCCTGCGTGCCTAGTCAAACAGCCAATCAATTAAAGGCTTAGTGTGTCCAATTTTTTTATATTCTCTTATTTACTATTCAATATTTATTAATTATCATTTTATATTTAGATGTTTCCACACCCGCAATCACATTCAGAAGATCCATCAATAGATGTAAGTAATTTATTTATTTTATTATATATTATTTTATTATGCAATATGAGGTAATCCCAAAAGCTCAATACTGGATTACGCAAAAATATTTAAATCACCTTGGTCAAATAAATATAAAAATAGTTTTAAAAAAATTAAACATGAAATGTACAAGTTAGAATTTATTTTATTAACATATAATTTTATGCTTTTATGAAAACTGTTTCTGCAATATATTTTGCAAAACTGGTTTGTTGAAATAAAAAATATAAAAATTTATTATAATTAGAATACTATAAATTGTAATAAAATTTACTGGAATCATATTTTTATTGTATGCGCCTGTAGTGGGTTCTTTGGTATGTACCCACCCCACAATGGAGGTGGTGCACAACCTCCACTGCCACACTGTGAACGGTGGATACACCCTTATTGAAATACTCCCTCCTGCTGGTGAAAGGCAGTAGGTTCAGGTGGGAGTGAAGCAGCAGCTTTTCAGGTTGGGCTACAAACCTGTAAATCCCAGCCAGGACCAGGATGTCTTGGATTACATGGTCCACCAAGTCATATCCAGGGGAGACCTTCTTCCTGTCAAGTGCAAGCCGGGTGTAATACCCAAGTATTTGAGGGTAAAACTTTAGTAACATAAGATGGCAGGTTAGGCAGCTCAAAGCCGTTCAAGTTGTAGACAATTGGATAGAAGTTGACTGCCTGATGGAAGGCTTTGGCAAGGATGTTGCATTGTCTATGGCTGACGGCAAGGTACAGTAACGTAGCTGCGGGAATCACATAAGTAGCCAAGGTGGGAGTTGGTCAAGATGACGCCAGAGGTGTCCACAGGTTCAAAACCATTGATTTGAGATGAGTTGGCTCATTGTACAATATCCCTTTTAGTCCCTGTGGTTCAGGACCAAACTGAGCATTGGTTGGCTGGTGGCCCCTTATTCCAAGGTAAGCTGTCAAGACAGCTGTGAAGATGATGTAGTTCATCTTCTGACTTGGGGAGGGGTAATGGGTTTAGTAAGGTTCCTTGCTTAGCCTGGGTAAAGGATTGATTAATGTGATAATATTGAGGAGGATATTCACTCAATAATAGCACAAACTATCAGTGAGGGGTTTGTCTTTATTTATACTAGTGGACCTGCAAGGCATGATTATTGGAAGGCATAGCATTTGGGAACCAAGAGTCTGAGTTGCATCTGTTATTCCCTTTTCTGGATTGGATTTAGTGGCTGGCATTGAGAAGGTTTGGCTGGATCCAAGTTTGCATTGGCATAGTGCAAGTTTGGTCTTCTTCATGTATCCAAATTCATTTACTAAATTTGGTGCATGATTTCCCTTGTTGGATAGCCTGTCAGTCCATTCCCCATTTGGTAGGCTCCCAAATTGGGCAGCAGTTCCTCCCAAGTTTGGCTTTGGGGAAATTGCCTTTCCTGATTTCCCGATCTGGATATTTCCCAAAGGAGTGGATGGGGACTGGCCTGCTGGCATGGGAGGGCAAAGGCTGGCAGGTGGCAGGCAGGTGGCAGGCTGGCCCATTGGTGCCTGGTTTGAGGATGGCTTGTAGGTGGGGCTGGCAAGAGTGGTGGGCGCCTGTGCAGTGGTGGTGGTCATCTGCTTAATGGCAGCAAGCGTCTGCGTGTTGGCAGCGGGCAACAGCTTGGTGGTGGTGGGCTTCTGCGTGGAGGCGGCGGGGGCCTGTGCAGTGGCAGCAGACGTCTGCTCAATGTTGGTGGGTGCCTGCACGTTGACAGTGGGCAACAGCTTGGTTATGACAGGCTTCTGCGTGGTGGCAACAGGGGCCTGCGCAGTGATGGTGGACATCTGCTTGGTGGCGGCGGGGGCCTGTGTGGTGGCAGCAGACGTCTGCTTGGTGGCAGGTGCCTGCACATTGATGGCGGGCAACAGCTTGGTTGTGACAGGCTTCTGCATGGTGGTGGCGGGGGCCTGCGCGGTGGCGGCAGACGTCTGCTTGGTGGCAGTGGTTGCCTGCAAGTTGACGGCAGGCAACAGCTTGATTGTGACAGAATTCTGCATGTGGACGGCAGGGGCCTGCACGGTGGAGGTGGATGTCTTCTTGGTGGTGGCAGGTGCCTGCATGCTGACAGCAGGTGACCGCTTGGTTGTGATGGGCTTCCATATGGTGGCAGTGTGTATCTGCTTTATGGCGGCAGATGTCTGCACGTTGGTGGCGGACGTCTGGTTGGTGATGGCAGATGTCTGCTTGGTGGCAGTGGGCGCCTTCACGTTGGCAGCAGGTGACAGTTTATTGATTAAACAACTGTAAGTGTCAGGAATATTCCTGACACTGGGCCTTGTTGATTCCTAGAAGGTCCCTGTCTAGATCTTCCACACTGACGCTCATCCCAAAGAAGAAAAGATACCCAAGGTAAACCACCAAGTGAAGCCTTTGCCCAGCAAAGGCTTCCGTAAACTCACATAATTTATTATAAACTGCACTGATCTTCTTATTGTGCCTGGTCTTTGCAAAGGTAAGATCCATTGCCAAGGGGAGCCCTGTCTCATCTGCACTCCAGGCTAGCCCAAAGTCTGCAAGGAGGATCTTAGTTTTCTTGACAGCTGTTGCGTCTGCAACAGCCAATTTCCCCACCGCGCGGCTGAAGTTGCCCAGAAGGTAAGATAGGGTATGCTCCAACGGGAAGTAGAAGCAAGCAGCCGCATGAGCCTGGCCCATCTCCGGTAAATTCTTGAATGGGAGCATTGCCAGGACGTCCCAAACAAGCTCAATGGAGTTTACACAGTAAACTTCACTGAGGTTAACTGGGTCCAGGCGGACCAGTTGGGCATCCTTGTAGGCAGTAACTGCCCACTTGGATGCCCCCTTGCCATGTGTCAGCCCAGCCAATGCCTCCCACAACATAGGAAAGGACATGTGGATGCAGTCCTCCAGCTCCTGTAAGACAGGGGGGACAGATACAGCTTCTTGGCCACATGAGTGGCGTAGTTGGCGTAGAATGTGGAAGTGACAAAGGGGACCAGGACTTGGCGGAGTTCACTGTCTATGTTCTCTAAAAAACAGGTAAGTATTTGCAAATTTTTATTGATTTATTTTTTATGTTACCTTCACATGTTTCTTCTTTGCCAGCTGCTTCAGCAGGCTTGGTCATTCTTGGCGCAAGCAATTGTGCTGTCAATTCAGCATCCTCTGTTCTGGCATGCTTGGCAGGTTTGAGATGTTCATACATTTCCGGGTCATCAACCCAGATGGACGGCACAGAAAGATTGTATGCCTTAAATTGCAGGCCCTCAACCACTGTCTTCCGGATGTTGAGAAGATGCTCAATGGTCTTCTCAGGGGTGTCTGGCATTTTTTTCATTAGGGCCTTTGCAGACACCTTGTCTATTTTGTCTCCATCAAGGACAGCAGACTTAACTTTGGCTTTGATCTTGCAGTTGATGTCCTTGATTTTGGCAATTGCTAAGTTGAGGTCTTTGAGTAGTTTTTTGAGTTCTCTCATTTGATTTTTTTACTAACCTTTTCTATGTTTTTATAGCTTTTGCCCCAATAAATTCTGTATTATTTTGATACTGTTGCCTCTTTGTTTATTCCTTTTTGTTTTTGCATTTACTACATTAACCCATCTTTTTGCCCATTTTTGTATATGTTTTACTCACATCTCAATATGTGTTGTTTGCTTTGTGTTGGCATTGTTTCCTTGATCACCAAATTGTTGTTAATGTTTTCACAAGGGGCTGTGGTTTGATGCTAAAAAAACTGTGTTAAGGATCTAGATACACACCATAGTAAATATATGATTTTATAGAAATAAGCTGAACATAAAGAATAAAACTAACTATAAACAAAGAGAACATGAACAATTGAAATTCAAAATAAAGATAATATAAATATAAAATGTTTGGTGACAGGGGGTTTATTGAGGCGGGGGGAGTGATGCCTAGGAGGCAGAATAACACGGGAAGGAAGATGTAGAGGCAGTGCTGGCCTGGGGGTCTGGGATTGGGTGGGTCGGGCTTGCGGGTTAGGGGTGTTGGTGGTGGGGGTGGAGGCAGGAGAATTTTGTGTGATGGCCGCCATATACCCTTGTTGTACTCCTCATTGGTCATTGGCTGGATGGGCTGGTAAGTGGCAGTGGCCTGAGGTGGAAGGTGCTTATCCTTACGTGATTGGCTGCCCATGTTCAAATGGAAAACCATTTGCACAAACAAGTCAGCCACTATTTGGCAACCAAAGAGAAAATTGTGATCAAGGACCCCAAGACAAAGGTTGTTGAAAGCCTGAGGGCGGCGCTCCTGTAGTGTGGATCCCATGTTAAAGAAGACAACATCTCCCAGATGGACGTCGGCATGACTGGTGGGGTAGACTGAGGCCTGGTGCCCGCGTCCCTGGATGTCCTCAAGGGCAGTGGAGCTAACCTCTATCTGGTGGCTCAAAAAAACCTGGTACTTGGAATTTGAGCTATCCCAGGAGTTGAGTAATCCACCAAGGATGTGGCTGTATGAGTAGCCATTGATTAAATCTGGGTTTTTCTGATAGTAGACAAAACCCTTGGCTGAAACAGCCAGAAATTTACCAATCAATGTCCCCTTCTTGACCTTCTTCCTTCCTTGTTGAGTGGCAGCTCTTCCTTGCTTGCCAAAATTATCAAAAGCTATTGATAGCTTGTAATAGGAGATAAGCATGACATCATTAGTTAGACTAGTCAGACATTGGACCATGATTGATTTGATGGCAGTGTCATACAGGGAATCCTCAGTGCCATCCCATTAATTGCGGCAACATTGGTCAACACACGGACTGAAGCCACCTTCCTATACACCCAGAGCTGCACCATGCGCTCAGACAACCAAATACCATGGTGTGCAAGTTGCTTCCTGACCTGGGTCAAGGGAAGCTTGGGATCCTGCTGGAGGAGGTCAAGCATGATTGGGTATGCCTCAGATATTTGTGACTTGGGGGCTTTCTTGGGCTTCTTGGTTGTCCCAATAAGATCCCCCTGTTCATCAGGTTGGTGAATTCCCGCATGATAGTAGCTTGGGTAAATTGCAACTGGGCGGCAATCTGTCCCAGGACAGACCCTGTAGATTCAGTGCCACAATTTCCTGAAGAATTTGGGTGGTGATGATTTGTTGCTTAGGGCGCTGGGCTGGGGGAGCTGAAGCCTGATTGGCTATAGGGGGCAGGTTGGCTGGTGGCAAGAAGTTGTTCCTAATCATGGTTGCCATCCTGATTGGTTGATTGACAGGTAGCTTGTGCGGGGGTGGATACGGGAGCAGGGGCAGAGCTAGACACTATGTGACTACTGAACAAGTTAAAGCCATAGGGGTTGGTGGTCAGGTACAGGTCAGCTTCCTTGTTACCTGCCTCAAAGGCTTGGGTGTAAACAGGTGCCTCCACGTTCTGAGCCTTGCCTCCATTGCAGCTGGCTTGACTGCTGGCGTGGTTGAAGATATTGCTTGTAAAAACCATTGTAAAAAAACCTAGGATAAAATCACTAAAAGTAGAAATTTTAAAATTTAATGATTTATTTTTATTGTAATCTTTAGCCCATTTTTGGAAGGTTCTCAAAACCATTCCATAAAAATCTGGAGCCATGAAAATGAATAAAATGCCTCTGTTCCTAAATTGGATAGCTGTTGATTGGCTGTTATACTGTTATTTTTCTATTTTAGGCTGCTCATACTACACATCTTGTGTGAGTTCATTTTGTTTTGTGTTTGTGTAATCTTGCTTCTCAATTACTCAGATTTTGTTTCATTTTGGTCTTTCTGTTGGTGTCTCATATGAATCCTGATTGAATTATAATATACTCCGGAATAGCATCCATCCATTTCACTTGTTGCGTCAGTTCATTTTGTTTGTGGGTTGAACTACACCGCTTGATGTTTGATATAATTTTGTATAATGGGCTAGTGAAATTTTGTTTTTTGTTTGACAGTCCATTTATTAACTGAAATTTTATAAATTAATTGAATCCTGAATCTTGCGCAACTTGGATTTTGTTCAAATCTGAAATCATTTTTTTTAATCTGAGGTATTTTGGTTGTTGCCATAGCTTTTAAAACTACTGTATGTCCGTGCCACAAGAGGGGAAAATGGGCTTGACCCAGAATGGCCTCTCTTGGTGCTACAAACAAAAGACAAGGGCTTCCCTCCTGGTACAACCAACATAACAAAGGAAACAGTCATCAAAAACAAACACCTATTTGCTGACGTATACAGGACCCTGCACAGAAAAATGCCTGACAGTACTACCATCCCTTATATCCCCACGCACCAGCAAGTAGACACCATCCTATGCTATCACAGAGACCTCAGACACACCAAAAGTCAAAACCTATACAAATTTCTTAAACACAAGGTCTGGTGACCAACCCTATATTGTGACGTTCAGGAAGTCCTAGACCAATGTGAGGTATGCAAAAAAATTGCCAAAAGCAAAGCCCCTCCAAAATCAGTACTACCTATCCGCACACAACTACCTTTCAAGGTGTGGTCCCTTGACATTGTTGGCCCCATGCCATGGAAACACAACAACAAAAATACGTCATTACTGGATTTACTTTGCTACAAGGTGGCCAGTAGCCCAAGCAGTAAAGGCGCACACTGACATTGATGTTCAACAATTCATAGGAAGAGAGATAATCAGCAAGTTTGGAAAGCCAGAACTCCTGATAATCAATGAAGGAAAAGTATTGACCTCCAAAAACACCAATGTATACCTTGCCAAAAATGGGGTCAAACATACCGTGACAACACCATACCATCCACAGGCCAATGGACGTGTAGAGCGGCTTAATGGTAGCCTCGTGTAAGCCTTAGCCAAACTCACTGCTGGGAGACCTGAAGACTGGTATAAGCAGCTATCAACTGCATTTCTTTTTGTGCCAAACCCAAGTGAACAGATCCACTGGAAAAAGCTCTTTTGAGTTGGTATACAGCACACAGCCAAATATCATTCAAGCATTAACAGGACCCAAACTGGAAATCCCAAGTAAAGCCCCCCGCAATCAGACCCTCAAGTTATAGAGGCCAACAGCAAGCAAAAAGAAAAAGAAAATGAATGTCTGCAAAAAACCTTTGTCCTCATCCAAGATAGACATGAAGTTGGGGACAAAGTCTGGGTCATGAACATTGATAAAAGCAAACTAAAATCCAAGAAAATAGGTCCAGAAATCATTATAAAGGTAAATGACAATAACACTTACCTCGTGCAAGGGCTCAGGAAGCGCAAACAAGACAAAATCCTGCACCATGATTGCCTGAGACCCTGAAAAGCAAGACAAATACAATGTGAAACTGTCCTGCCTGCCACAGAACAACAGTTAGTCCATTATGGCGCCCAGGCTCCTGACAACCTCCCTGACAACCTACCTCCAGAGAAGGCCAACCTTCAGTTGAGGGGGGTGTCAAAACAGCAGGCTCAACCCGCCAGCAAGGTTCCAACCAAGCGGGTTTGTAACCTGCAATCTGATTACTTGGACACTCAAAGCCAGACTAGGAAGTCAACTTGAATTACCAAATCCAACAATATGAACAAATGATGATCCCTTATGGTTGATACCTTGTTTTGGCACTTAACTCATTACCAGGATCAAGCCACCCCCTTCACCATCCAGCTGTGTGATCAACACAATCATGTTCCTGTTATCCTTGATTCCTAATGACTATATAATCACTATCTCACAATAAAGATTATTATCTAGTTTCTTAATATTTTTCCCCTTGTAACTCTGCTAAAACATCACAGTTACAACAAATAGTTAAATATAAAGGCTGTAAAATGCACTATGTATCAATATTTGTACTAAGAGTTAATGGCTCTCTAATATAAACACAGTCCATTTCAATAAATTACAATGAAAAAGGTCAAGTTTACAATGAATTTTATCAAACAAAATGCATTGAGTCATGCACATAATGTCTAAATATCAAGAGTTGACGTCTAATTGCAATATTCTAATGCAATATTTAAATTTATGGTCTTTAATTTATTAATGATGATGAAAAATATGTATGCTAATAATTTCAAGTTATTCATAAAATGCACAACATTGTATTAATTATGGGAAATTTTGATAATTTAAAAAGAAAATATTATTAGTTATGAATTGGAAGATTTAATATTGACTTTGATAAGTTGTCACAAAGAAAAGTTTTATTTTACTGATCAAAGAACAAGAAGGGGAGGGAATGAGCAGTGGTTTGGGAGTCAGGGTTGGAAGGCAGGTGGCTTGATGGGAGGTTGGGGAGGCAGGGTTTGTTGACTGGGAAGGGGCAGCAAGAGCTGATTGCTTCAATTTGTCATGAATGACATTTCAATACTTGTATTGAAAACCCAAGAGTCAAACCACAGTCCCCTGAAGGCAGTTGGACCCCCCAGGACAGTCCAGGACCTGCTGATCCGTTAAGTCACAGACTCAAACTGTTAAGTTGCCCCGCGACCCGCCGGCCTAATACTGAGGATTCCCCAAATGGTTGCCAGATTACCGCCAAACCAGTGCCACTAGAGACCCATACCTACGCAGAAAATGTGGTCTGCCAAAAGGAGGTTGGAAAAAGACCTGCTACTAGCCCTGCCAACAAACACCAGCTGTTGTCAATCTCTAGTCCAGAAAAGGTATTGCAATTGGCCAACTCAGATGACATGGTGAACCACAGCGGCAAAATTAAGCATTGCCCCTTATGTTCTCCAGAGCCAGTCCAGCCAAGACCCGCCAAACCGGTGCCACTGAGGGCCCAGACCTACGCAGAAGCCGTGGCTTGGGCAAGACTCACTAATAGCCCTGTCAATAAGCACCAACTGCTGCCAGTTCCCAGTCCAGAAAAGGGAATGCAATTAGCCCACTCAGGTGACATGGCAAACCACAGCGGCAAAATTAAGCACTGCCACTTCTGTTTGCCAGAACATACCCAACCAGAACCTGATGCCCTCCAGACCCTAAGCCAAGATTCATGCCCTACTGGCAAACTGCCCATGGACCTGAAGCCTGCAAAAAGCGAAGAAGCAAAATCATATGATATAAGAACGCTGGCAGTGTGGTGATGACCACATTGTCATTTTTGATAATAAAGTTTTATGAACCTTTGGTTCAAAAAATTCTTACCCTATCTAGTCTTAGTGATCTTCCATCTCAAGTCTGGCCAAGTAGACAACCAGCCCCTCCAGAGACCAACCTTCCAAACCGCCCCAGGCATTATACCGTCCCCCGGGAGCCCCCTTTGGACCTGTGCACTTTATCAAGTACCCTCCAAACCCAGCCTACACCAAGTTCAACTTGGAAAACATACTCCTTGCCAACCCCCTAGCAAGAACTAGAGAAAATGAAACAATAGTTTGAGAAGGAAAGTAGTATGTTAGGCCGCCCAGATTGTTCAAAGACAAGTACAATTACCTGCCAGCGTATTTTGTTCCCATGACCCCACCTGTAACCCCTAGACCAGACTGCCCTCTAGAACCTACCGCTGCAGCCAAGACTACCTCTATCTAACTGTTTGAAGTACTCTACATTACTTTGATAGGATTGGTGGATTCCATGGTCCCCAACTCTGGACCCTGGTCTTTGCTCAGGTGATCTATATCTTACATTATCAAGTTATCACCCATTCTATGGTGGGCCTTACCCGCCGGCTTGGCCACACCACACCCCAAGCTGCCCAATGCCTCTACCTATGACTGGATTCTTGACACAATTGCTCAAATTTTTCTTCCATCACATATGCAGGCTTGGTGAAACAAATGGATTGATGTGGGGGGAGGCAGGAGACCTTTCTGGACTTATCACTATTACTTGCATAGAAAATAACAAGATCAGATAGGTCTTGGACAAACACAGAAGAGAAAAGCTCATAACTCTTATCAATTTGGGTGCACAGTTCATTGTATGTGGCAGGCTTTAAGCACCTGAGTGTGGAACCAAAATTATAGAGATATATATCTGCAAGATGCATGTTGGTGTGGTTGATGGGGTAGGACCAACAGGTATGCCCCACAGCCCTGATTTCTTGGGTTGTCCATTCCCGCTGCTTCATCTCAGCACTCAGTACAACTGTGTACACAGCGTTTTGGGTAGCCCACTCCTCCAGCATGACCTTGAGCTCTTTCTGGTAGGCATAAACATCTGCTGTGTTTGACGGCGTGGAGTAATGATTGACACCCAATGGGGAAACTGCCAACAAAACCCCAAAAAATTGATACAGGATTAGCCTGTGCTTGTCTACATCAGACTGGATGCACTTTTCTCCAAAGTCTTGAATACTTGCCAAAATCTTGGCATATGACAGGAAGATTACATCATTATGGGGCCTCATTGCCCTCTCTTTGATAAAATTGACAATATAGAATCATAGGGGTCAGTGTCTACCAAAATGGGACTACTGAAACCCTGATTGTATAAGAGTCTGGCGGCAACCACAATTCTGTGCATTCACAAATTCACTGTTCTCTTATTGCTGAAAATGCTGTGAAGTCCCAGTTGGAAATGGATCTGGACCTGGGGCATTCAAGGATCATGCTCCATAATAGCCTTCATAAGGGGATGGGCTTTTTCATCTTCAGTCAAAGAACAGGCACCAGTTGGGGTCTTCTTGGTAGGAGGCACAACTGGCGTGGGCTTGCAGGGTTTCAGCCACAGTGGACTTTGCAAACCTCATTGCGGCCGCAATTTTCCCAAGGGATATAAGCATCCCTTTTTTTTCAACTATTTTGAGAACAATCTCCAGAGTGATCAATTTTCTTCTGTGTCTTGCAGGATGATTAGCTGGGGAGAGATGTGTCCATCTTGGGAACTGGTCAATGCTATCTGATTGGCTGTTTTGGGATTTGGGACTCTCTGGGTGACCCCATGGCTCAAATGGCTGGTTTTGGATGCTATTGTTGATACGGGATTTGAGTTAGTAGCTGCCTGTGCGTGATGGGCAAACAGGGCCATGCTGGAAGTTGCAGAAGAAAGAACACACTCTTGGGTGGGGCTTGCAGAGGGGCCTGTGGGTTAGGAGTGGCCATAGAAAGAGGATTCACCGTTAAGAGACCCTGCGTAGCCCTGCATGATTTTTTCAAGGCCAGGAAACAGCTTGTTGACTTGGTTGGTATTGAAAGAAGACATAATAAATTTTTATTAAAAAAATTAAGCTCAAGAAGAGAAATGTATATTTTAGTCAATTTTATTGTTAAATATGTTAATTTTGTGAATAGTAGGATCTAAATTTTAGCTGTCCTAAACTGGAATAGGGTGATTTTTGAAAATGCCTGTGCTTTCTAAAAGAATCAGCACAAAACCACTCTAGATCTTTTAACATTCTTTTTGAGACACTCATAAATTATATTTATTTCAAATTCCTTGAAATTATGATTTGAAACTTGGTTCTTGAATTTGACAATCCCGCAATTTCAGATTCATTAATTTTTACATGATGTCTATGGTTTGTTTGACATACAGAAAATCTCAAATTGTACATTAGAATCCTGCATTTCTGATTCATGTAAACCACATTTGTTTGCTGAGTTTTGTCTTTTGTTAGTTGAGTTATCTGCTCAAGTGATTCAAAATTTGCCAATTTAAATAAACCAAAAAAGTTGCATAAAATGTTAAATTTTATTAAATATTTTAATTTTCACTCAGCTGAGTTGCCCGCAAAAGTGATTCAAAATTTGGACCAAGGATTTGAAAATCCTGCATTTTTATGTTCAGGTTCTGAATTTACAGTAAGTATGGTTCAATAATTGAATATTAAAAATAGATGATTCTATTCTGGTAGCATTACATCACATTTTTAACTAGTCAGAGTGACAAGAAAATATATCAGTCAATTTTAATTGAATCAGGATTTCCTGAAAGACCTGTTAATCAGCTTTATCTTCAGGTTCTGAAGGACAAAAACATCATTTTCAGATAGGGTAACTAATAATGTAATATTGCAAGTTTTAGCAAAAATTAGATTATTTCATTTCAAAAAGGGTTTTTAATAACATCAAAAGCAGTTAAAGATGTTTGAAGCTAAAGCTTGATATTTTTACTTTAAATAAATTTTATTTTTAAATATTACAGTAGTTTTGAAAGTTATGGCAACAAGCAAAAATACTTCAGATTTAAGTGAAAATAACTCAGATGTAAACAAAATTAAAATTAACCCAAATCTATTGTAAATCAATATAAATCTGTTTATATAATTTTGGTTAAATCTGATTTATTTTTGCTTGTCATCATAGCTTTTAAAACTATTGTATCTACATTTTACTGCTTGATAGCTTTAAATATTACTATGACAAAGACATGTATTTTTATATTCTTGTTTCAGAACTTTGCTTAAATAATTTGATATTATTTAACCTTATTTTTTATTTTATATTTTGGTTTTTTTAATGTAATAGTATTTGTCAGGGCCCAGAATGACCTGAACAATCAGCTGGCCTTCCTAGAGGTGAAAACCCTCACAGCTTGGAAATTCTTACCAAGTATCTCCCAGAACAAAAAAAACCCTTTTAACTAAAAAAATGGCCTGGGATTTGAGAGGCATATGAGTCTCAAATCTCTGGCTTCACTTCTATTATCAAATTTGGGCCTCTCAACTATCAGAAAATGGTATATCAGGAGCTCAATTGTTTGATTGTGCAATCAGGCACTTAATTGCTTGTGATATCTATAAATAACTATGGCACCTTGACATGCTGTAGTTCAAGAGAGATTCATGTTATAACAACCAATGAACTACCATCTTCTGGTCTAAGCACACAAATTCTAGTGAAAATTGTAAATTTAACTGAAATTGATGCCATCAGTTTCCTGGTGGCACAAAAAGCCACAAAATTACCAGTAAGTATAAGTAGTGAGGAGAAGAAGCTCTCCTCACTGTTGACATCTTAATAAAGCAAGTTTATGCCCAGAAATCAATATCTTATTGCAAAAATTGTCTATTTTTGCTCAAATTTAATTATTCTCTTTGCATCTATTTGGAAATTCACAACACAATATAATCTTGCCTACTTATATTCTCCTGGTTATACTTGTGCCATCTCAGTCAATTCACCTCACGCTTTTAACTTGGAGTATTATCACTTCCATCATCTAGATCTTCTGCCTGTTATGAAGGAGTTTCCTACTGATTCTTCTACCCAATGCACCTCCTGCCTAGGACTTCAGTAAGTTAGGGTTTGTCTACATCACAGTATTTGGGCTGGCTGACCAGGTTGTGTCTCATACTGAGATATTAGCGCCCCCTAGCTACTGCAGTCAACTATCTGGTACAAATCACATCTATTGTGTACATAGCCTTCCAGGCCCAGCCTGCTTTCCCTGTGGGAGTTCAGTCAGACTATGATGTGAGCTGTGACAGTATTTTGGTTTAATGTTGTCAGACTTTTTGTGCTATAGAATTGAATAACATTACAAAAACTGTTATTACTTATTATAGATCTTTTTTTAGTGAATTTAAATTCACAATAAAAAATTTTAATAAATAAGTTAAGTTTTTTAATCAAATTATAGAGATTTAAAAATTTTAAGTATTTAATTTATAATTATGTCAAAACTACAAGGTTGACCCCCCAGCAAGGTTCTGCACAAGAGATCTTTGACCCCCAAACTGACTTTCTCATGATCTGTAGCCAAATCCAGAAATCAACTCAAATTAATAAATCCAACAATAAAAACTAGTGACAATCACAGCTCAGTGAACAGCTTAATTTGACGCTTTACTTATTACATGTATCATACCATTCTCTGCTCAATCTAACTGATTGATTGTCTCAATCTTGTTTCTCTTATAATAATTTAACCCAACTAGTGATTTTTATATCTAAATAAAGATTGTTAAAACTGTGCTGATTTAGCAGAGTCACAAGGGAGAAAATATTTATAAACTAGATAATAATCTTTATTGAGAAATAGTGATTATATAGTCAATGTGAATCTAGAATAACAGGAACATTATAACATTGATCACACAGTAGAATGATAAAGGGGGTGGCCTGATCCTGGTATTGAGTCAAACACTAAAACAAGGTATCCATCATAAGAAATCATTTCTTGTTCATGTTGTTAAATTTGAAAATTTGAGTTGACTTCTTAGTTTGGCTTCAAGTGACTGAATAATTAGATTGCAGATCACGAACCTGTTTACTTGGAACCTTGCTAGCAAGTTGAGCCTGCTGTTTTGACAAGATAATTATCTGGATTCCAATCATTTTTCCCCATGTAACTCTGCTAATACAGCACAGTTACAACAGTTAATATATATATGTAAAATTTCAAATTGTGTTTTTTATATAGTTATTTCATTAAAAATATGAGTATATTTTTATTTAAGCTAAAGTTTAACAATTTTAAAATTTTTAAAATTAGACTAAAATATATTAAAACTGATATGAGAAAACTAAAAGTGGACTTGTGTTATTTTAAAATAATAAGAATAAGAGATTATATTTTTTTCAATTGTGAAAGAAATTATTGAAGACATACTTACAGGGACTTCTAGATGGGCAGTCAGTGAGCAATGATGAGAAAGCTTGGAAACAATCATCTTAAGCAGCTTGACATTTTTAACAAGCAAGTTTCCAGCCAGAATGTAATCAATGTGAGATCCATAATTTCCAGTAGCATTTTTATAGCTATAAACCCGGGTCATGTAACAAAAGCAGTTTGATTCTTGCTTGACCGTATCTTCTAGCTTCATTGTTTGCAAGGCAGGCTGGAACTTGGCTGAACCTTATCTTGTCTTTTTTGAGAGTCCAATGATATCAATGAAAGGACAATAATATTATTGAATTCTTCCATGATAATAACTATCTTGGGAAAATCCAGCAAGAACCTTGCATTTTCAGCTGCATCTAGCAGTGCATAAACTGAAACCTAGTCAAATTCAAAATCAGCATTATACTATGTGAGCTATCATTACTTATCCTCCAGATGTAAGAATAGGCTTGGACTTAAACTTCAAAAGGCTGTTATTAATTACTATTGCTGTTTTGGCTGAAAACAAGGAATCACAGCCAATTTTTTCCCCCAGTTTTTACTAACCTCATCCTCAGTTGAATCTGGAAGAAACAACTCTTGTAGAGCAATCAGATCAGCATCTGAAGCTTTGATCAGCTGTAGAATATCAGCTCTTTTTGTTATTTTTCATTTGCCAACATTGTATGTCATAAGCTTTATTTTGCTCAATTGTGATAAAGGTTCCTTAAGTTCTGAGCTAGATTCTCTACTGTGTAGTTGTTTAGTGAAATCTAACATTTTAGATGGATTTATTTTAATACATACCTCTTAAGGACTATAATGCATCTATTAAGCTAGATCTTCTTTTCTACTTTAGTTTAGAAAGTTTGGCATGTTTAACAAATACAATTCTAATGATTTCATTTAAGGAAAATGACATTCTATTCTATTTGCATACTTAATTTTTATTACTTTTATTTTGATATTATAACATCTATAATAATTTTAAACCTAATTGGTGATAGCTGCTGCTGTCATAATTGCATCTACATTGAGATATTTATGAAATATTGTTCTTTAAGCAGGATACCTGACTATAGCATACCCAAGAGCCATATTCAACTGTAAAAGCTGTACTAGAAGCCAGAAATAAAGAGAAATTTATACAGAAACTTTTTTATAAAATTTTTATTGATATGAGATCCATAGATAGGACCAAAAACTAATTATAAAGGTCTTAGAGCCACATTCAAATAGGGAATTTAGTATGCTTGTGTTACTTTTGGGTTAATTTATAGCCTATCAAACAAGTATTTATAGGCTAGTTATGAAATAACAAATGTACTAAGAACAAAGTAGTGAATGTAGTTCAAACTAATAATAAAAATATATTCAAACAAAATAATTAAAATTAGAGTCAGTATTAGCCACCTTTTATCATATTCAGTCATGTTTGGAATAATAGAATCCTTGAAATATAGCAAATAAGTAGATATAAAATAAGTTGGCTGGTAAAGTCCCAAACAGTGTGATTTATCTTTGTCAAAAACAGATTTAGAACAAATTCCAGACTTATAATTAAAGTTTATAGCCAAGTTAAAATCTTGATTTGGCTCATAATTTGTTGTAGTCAAAAAAATATTGAACATTAAACACAGATAGAAAAAGGGGAATACAAGGCAAACCACAGCAGGAGACAGCAGCACCTACCTTCGCAGATCAGTTATAACAAGCACCAAAAGTGTAGTGAAAGAGATAGAAAATGATTTATTGGGAGCCAAGGAAGTGAGAATATAGGTCAGTTGCAAAACTTTGATTTGAGCTGACTGGAATGAATTTTAGTCATTTATAGCCAATTAGAATTCACCACAACAACTACAATCCCTTAGATGCATCTTTGAAAGTATGAAGGTTGAATTCGGTGTAGTGTGGCCTAAATTATGTTATAATGAGAGTGTAGGCCACACGAACTTTAATAAATTTATAGTTTACTTCTTAATTTTTAAGCCAGTTATTCAATTATTACAACCTTTGTAAAGTGGCTTATCTGCGTAGCTTATCCAACTTCAGACTGTGTGGAATAAAATTAGAAGAGAAGCAGCAGATTGTTTAAGATACTTTGATATGATTGGATATTTAAACTCTGCTGAGGATTGAATTGACCGATAAAACAAGAGCTTGATAAATTTAAAGAGATCTGATTCAAGTTAAAAATATAAGGGTTAGTTTAAGTGAGAGATGTTTGACTTGTACATTTCAAATTTATTTAGTTTGAATTGTAACAATAGAAAATTCCAGTTGGATTCATCACCTGATCCAAGTGGCTCCAGATTGTTAAAAAGATAAATGCATCAGATTCGAGTGCCACAGCTTGTATCAGAGTGAATGGATGTATCACCTGATCCGAGTGGCTGCAGATGGTTTCAGAGTTAACCTACTTGCCATATTATCATCCTAAAAGAACATCAGTGGAGTAAACAAGTTTTAATTATATTAAGATTAAATGAAATGATTTTCATGAAATTTAGAGGACATAGATAGAATTTTCAGATGATTCCGATTAAAATGATACCAAACATGATAGCTTTACCTGCTCTACATGCCAAGATACAGAGTGAAGGCTGAAATCGGTCTCACGTCATAATCAAAGGCTCAGACTCGATTTGATATATCTAAATTCACTCTTAATACACAATAAAAAATTAAAATCAACATATCTCTATGAATACTAAGCCGATCTTAATGGTCAATAGCTTAATTTAAAGCCACAGATCAGCTCTATATTTTGATGTAATTTAGAAAATCAACCGTTGAAGTTGTCAAATTATTATTTTAGCTTTGCTAAACTATATGGTAATATTTCACTAATTTAGATTTATATTTTATATTTATAATTTGAAATATGTAATTTTATTTTAAATAAATAAAATTTAAAGTGACTTTTAAGAAAGCAATTTTTAAATAAGGGATTCTAAATTAAATTAAATAAATAATCCCAAACTAAAAATCCAATAAAATATATTAAATTGATATATTAGATTCAATTTTATATTTTTCCTTGGATGGGCCAAACACATAAACTCTTACATGAATGATTAGGTGTTAAGCAGGTTGACAAGTCCCAGAAAGACTAAATTACATATAGATTATCTGGCCACAGATTTGAAAGATTGAATTAAAAAGATGGTGTCAAAACCGCAGGCTCAACCTGCCAGCAAGGTTCCAACCAAGTGGGTTCGTGACCTGCAATCCGATTACCCGGTCACTCGAAGCCAGACCCGGAAGTTAACTCAAATGATCAAATCAATCAACATGAACAAATGATGATCTCTCACAGTGGATACCTCGTTTTGGCGCTTGACTCATTAGCAGGATCAAGCCACCCCCTCTTTCATCCACCCGTGTGATCACCAATCATGTTCCTTCTATCCATTGATTCACAATAGCTATATAATCACTATCTCACAATAAAGATTATTATCTATCCTCTAAGTATTTTTCCCCTTGTAACTCTGCTAAAACAGCACAATTACAACATTGTAGCACAGGTAGGCTCTTCATCCTACCTTATCTTGAAAAATTCCGCCTGTTGCCCGCACACGCTGCGGCCAACAAATCCTTGACAGAATTATGTCTGGCCTCCCGCCCGACTGAACGCCGTACACTTCTGGTACTGAGATACCTGATGGTTTTGTTCTCTACCAAAACACAGTGATCCTGCTACCCGCCTTCAACGCCCTGTCCGCCCTAGGGTTCTTTCAGGCTCCCTCATCAGCACCAGAACCAGCTGACAAGACCACCATGTCCGCCTACGTTGCACAAAGATTTTGCAGCGCCGCCTTAGAACCCTTTGCGGGGGCCAACAACGACAATGCTGCCGCATGGATTCAGTCCGCCCAAAGCAAGTTGGCTCAGATGGAGTGCCCACAGCAGTTTTGGATTGCGGAGATTTCCATTCATCTGACCCATGACGCTGGCACTTGGTGCGACAAGTGGCACAAAGAGCACACTGACAAGAACTGGGATACCTTTAAGCAGGACTTCTTGGCAAGATTTGTGCTTAAGGATACAGCACTCATGATCATACGCCAAGTAAAGAACCTAACCCAGATAGGCACCGTTAAAGAACTCACCCGCGCCTATGAGAAACTCTGTCTCTGTGCCCCATCTGACATGGCCTTTGACACCCAGCAACACACCTCATGTACTACAACACCCTCAAGTCGCACGTGATGAGATATGTGAACCTGGACCAAGTTACCAACCTACAAAGCCTGTACCGTGAAGCAGAAAAAGCGGAAAAAACCTCCAACGCTCTGCACAAGGCACAGACTGGGAAACGGAAGAGACCCAAGGACTCAAATTCAAGTGGGCGCTCCTTGCAACCACCTCCTGGAGGTAATGGTAACAACAACAACCACAAACCCACAGGATCAAATGAGAATGGGAATGGAAATAACGGCCAATCAAATTGTATCCATTTCCGTGTCACTGTCACCCAAGGCAACTAAGATGAGAGAAAAGCCCGGGGAGAGCACTAAGCAAGCCAAGCTCTTCCCACACAGCTTCTGACTCGCCCAACAATGAATACCAACCCAAGGACGTGGACCAATGCCTAATAATCCAAGTGCCCTCAGAAGACCCAGTGCTATACATCATTGCCAGACATCCCAATAAATTGATGTCTTACCATTTCTGCTTTTGCAGTTACACAGGCTCAGCACTCTTGGACTTGGGTGCAGATCAAACCTTAGTCAACAGCAGCTTTGTGAATAAATTCAAGCTGGCCACTAATCCTTTGCGGATTAGAAAAGTGGTCCTGGCTGATGAACACCACATTGCTGTGACAAAGGAAACTGCCCCCTTCTCTGTCATGCTTGAGAACATCCACTCCATCATTCAAGGTCCTGTCATTGACTTTCCCAAGTTTGACATTGTACTGGGACTAGATTGGTTATGAAAAAACAACCCTCACATAGACTGGGCGACCTCAGTGCTGACCATCAAGAGCAAAGGTGTCAACCACCAAATCTACCCAGACTCTGTAGACCAATTCCTATAAGACCACATCTTTGTACGCATCATGGAGACCTCGGATGAGAAGGAAAACCTGAAAGCTATTGACTGGGACTCCTGTCAGTATGAAATCATACACTTCAAAGATCATCAGGACACCTTCACGCCGTAAGATTGTGACATTGTGGCCCGTCACCCAGAAATCTTTAAGGAAGCGTTACCTGGGCTACCCCCTGAGAAACACATCCAACACTCCATCCAACTCAAGGGGGCTTTACCCAAGGCACACCCCATTTACAGGCTGACCCCAAACAAGGACAACACCCTGCGCGCCTATCTCAAGGAAGCACTGGAAAAAGGACTTATCCGCCCCTCACAGTCTCCCTTTGGGGCCGCCGTATTCTTTGTGGCTAAAAAGGACGGTACCTTACGCCTGGTCAAAGACTACCGCGCCTTGAACAAAGTCACCATCAAGAATTGTTACCCCTTATCACTAATTGACAATCTCTTTGACGCCTTGGGAGGAGCCTCCGTCTTCTCCAAGATTGACCTAACTGCAGGTTACAATCAGATTTGTATCAAGGAGGAAGACATCCCCAAGACAGCCTTCTGCACCAAGTACGGTTCCTACAAATGTGTGGTACTCAACTTTGGCATGACCAATGCCCTGTCCACCTTTGTAACCTTCATGAACAAAGTGTTTGCGCCACACATAGGCAGACACGCCCTTGTGTACCTGGACAATATCATTGTCTACAGCCCCTCGGTAGAACAGCATCACAAGGACCTGGAGGAAGTCTTTGCAACCCTGGCACAACACAAACTGCTGGCCAAGCCCTCTAAATGCCAGTTCTTCCGGGAGCAACTACCCTTCCTGGGACACATAGTCTCAAAGGACGGCATCACAACCTAACAGTCAGAAGATACAAGCCATCTGCAAAATGCCACCTCCCAAGGACAAGTCAGAATTACACACCTTCTTGGGAATGGTGGCCTATGTGCGACGCTTCATACCCAACTGTGGCGTCTTGACCGCCCCCTTGTCCGCCATAACAGGCGCCAAGTCCAAGTTTGTATGGACCCCCCAACATGACCTCTGTTTTAGACGTCTCAAGGAAAAGCTCACAACAGCTCCCATCTTACAATACCCCAAACAAGACGGAGAATATCAGATGGAAACCGACGCTTCAGATGCATCCATTGGGGGAGTACTGCAAATTAAGAATAGTGACGGTGACTTCCTGCCCGTAGCCTACAAGTTGCGCAAGCTGACAGATGGCAAGTGTCAATACCCTATCCACGACAAAGAACTACTGGCCATTGTACACTGCCTAGTCAAATGGCGCTGTTACCTGGAATGGCAGGAAGAATTCACAGCACTAACCAATCATAAGTTGCTCATCTATTTCAAGATACAGGCAAACTTGTCACGCCGCCAAGCGCGGTGGATGGAAATCCTGGAAAGGTTTAACATGCTCATCCAATATAAGCCCGGGGCCAAACTTGCCATGGCAGACGCCCTGTCCCGCCTGTATGTCCGCACTTCTAGGGGAGAGAATGGGCTCAACCCAGACTGGCCTCTCCTAGTGCTACGTACAAAAGACAAAGGGTTCCCTGCAGGCACAACCAATATCACCAAGGAAACGGTCATCAAGAATGAACACCTCTTTGCTGACGTATACGGGACTCTTCACAGAAAGATGTCAGATGGCACAACCATTCCCTACATTCCCACACATCAACAAGTTGATACCATTCTTTGCTACCACAGAGATCTTGGACATACTAAGAGCCAAAATCTATATGAATTCCTAAAACATAAAGCCTGGTGACCAACCTTATACCGCAATGTCCAGGAAGTGCTAGAACAGTGCAAGGTCTGCAAAAAGTTTGCCAGAAGCAAAACCCCGCCTAAGTCTGTACTCCCCATTCAAACCCAACTACTGTTCAAGGTATGGGCTCTGGACATTGTGGGCCCCATGCCAGGAAAGCCCAATGACAAAAAATACATCATCACAGCCATCAATTTTGCGACAAGGTGGCCAGTAGCCCAAGCGGTGAAATTGCACACCAGTAACAACGTCCGACAATTCATTGGCAAAGAAATAATCAGTAAGTTTGGAAAGCCAGAACTCCTGATAACTGATGGGGGCAAAGAATTGACCTTCAAAAACACCAACATGTACCTCGCCAAAAACAGGGTCAAACATACCGTCATAACACCATATCATCCACAGGCCAATGGACACATAGAGTGGCTTAATGGTAGCCTTGTGCAAGCCTTAGCCAAACTCACCGCTGGGAGACCTGAAGACTGGTATAAGCAGCTACCGACTGCATTACTTGTGTGCCAAACCCAAGTGAACAGATCCACCGGAAAAAGCCTGTTTGAACTGGTATACAGCACACAGCCTAATATCATTCAAGCATTGACAGGACCCAAACAGGAAATCCCAAGTCAAGTCCCCCCTTGCTCTGATCCTCAAGTAATAGAGACCAACAGCAAACAAGCAGCCAAGGAAAAGGAATGCTTACAAAAGACCTTCATTCCCATCTGTCAAAGACATGAAGTTGGGTACAAAGTCTGGGTCATGAATGTTGACAAAAGCAAACTACAACCCAAAAAAGTAGGGCCAGCAATAATCCTAAAGGTAAATGACAATAACACTTACCTTGTGCAAGGGCTTGGGAAACGCAAGCAAGACAAGACGTTACACCACAACCTCCTACAACCTTGAAAAGCAAGACAGAAACAACAAGAAACTGCCCTGCCTGCCACCAAACAACAACTGGTTCAATATGGCGCCCGGGCTCCTGACAACCTCCCTGACAACCTACCTCCAGAGAAGGCCAACCTTCAGTTGAGGGGGGTGTCAAAACAGCAGGCTCAACCCGCCAGCAAGGTTCCAACCAAGCGGGTTTGTAACCTGCAATCTGGTTACCTGGACACTCAAAGCCAGAATAGGAAGTCAACTTGAATTACCAAATCCAACAACATGAACAAATGATGATCCCTTACGGTGGATACCTTGTTTTGGCGCTTGACTCATTAGCAGGATCAAGCCATCCCTTCTTTCATCCAGCCGTGTGATCACCAATCATGTTCCTTCTATCCATTGATTCACAATAGCTATATAATCACTATCTCACAATAAAGATTATTATCTATCCTCTAAGTATTTTCCCCCTTGTAACTCTTCTAAAACAGCACAGTTACAACAATGACAATTCATGAAGCATAGTGAAAGTTTAATTTACCAAGTCATGATATACACTATTATTTGCCTAGGTTAACATATTTCAGATATAAGTGAAATCCTCATAAATGTCTAATTAATTATATTTTATATTACTTCAATAAAACAGCAGTCTCTAAAATATCACATGCTGTCACGGCCCATATCAGAGTCTGGTTGGGCTCCCACAGGTGAAGCAGGCCAGGCCTGAAAGGCCATGTACACAATAGGCGTGATCTGTATCAGGTAGTTGAGGGCAGTGGCCAGGGAGCGCCAACTCCCAGTATTGGGCACAACTTGGTTGGCCAGCCCCAATACAGTGATGTAGATAAAACCTAGCTTGCTGAAATCCTGAGTGGGCGGCACATTTGGGAGAGGAGGTGAAGTTGGAATCTCCTTCATGGTTGGCAGCAGATCCAAATGGTGTGGATGGAAATACTCCAGATCAAGGGCGTGGGGTGGTTCAGCAAGGGCAGCAGGAGTATAACCAGGTGGATGTGGATAGGCTAGTTTGTATATTGTAGTGAATTCACAAATAGATGCAAAGAAAATAATTAAATTTGAGCAAAAATAGACAATTCCTGCAATAAGATAATAATTTCTAGGCATAACCTTGCTTTATTAAGATGTCAACAGTAAGAAGGGCTTCTCCCCCCTCACTACTTATACTTACTGTTGATTTTATGGCCTTTTTTGCCACCAGAGAACTGATGGCATCATTTGGAGGTGGATTTATGATTTTACCTGGAATTTGCACGCTTGGTCAAGAGGGTGAGCTTTCATTGGCTGTTATAACATGAGCCTTTTAAATTTTGCAGCATGGCAAGTGTTGTGTTCTGAGGCTTGGCACAGACACACAACGGGAAATACTAACCTTAGGATTGGATTTGTACTAAGTCTTGGTTAGATGACAGGGAAGGCAATTGCATTTACCTTGCGGCCCTGGATGAATAATCTCTGCTAGGCGTGGCTAGAGAGAGGCGTGGAAGTACAGAAGACACAATGACAAAAATGTGAATATAACTTAATTTTATTGGTGAATATAGAAATGTAATATATAGTGGTTGAGAATACCACAAAATACTACCAGGACAGTAGGATCACTCGCCACAAGCATGAGTGGGGCAAGTGAGTTGCACAGAGTCAGGAAACCAAACAATCATATTTCCTGAAGCGGAAGCCAGTTCATTTTGAGAGTCAAAAGCAAAATCAAGAGATTTGTCTTTGAAATGGCCCACCAAAGGCGAAATTGAAACATGGTGAATGCTGTTATTCATGACAGCGAGTTGCTACAGTTACTTTTAGCTCCCGCAATGGATCAATTGCCCGATTGCACAATCAAACAGTTGCGTTCCCGATGTGCCATTTCCCAATAGATAGATGACCCAGATTTGTTAACAGGCTCAATGCCAGAGATTTGAGGATTGTGTGCTTCTCAAATCCTGGGCCATTTGTTAGTGGAAAGGGGGTATTTTGCCTTGGGAAGTACTTTGTGGGGGTTTTCATGCTACATGTTTAGTCACCTCTAGAGAGGCCAGCTGACTTTCCAGGGCACTCTGGGCCCTGACATCATCCCCTACCATAGTCAAGCTTGCAGAGCACAACTCTTTACTCCGAGACTTATATTCCTTTAGTAGGATGGCGGCATTCTCCAGGTTGGACTCAGGTTCCCAAGTATTCTCTTCATGGGGTATCCTTTCCATTTGACCAGGAAGTGAGGTTTTTGGTATCAGAGTTTGTGTCCCAGGATGGCTTCAACCTTGTGTTCTGTGAAGCTTCCTATTTTGATGGGTGGGGGAGCTGTTCTCACTATCTGGTGCAGGAGAGAGGGTCCTTTCTTTTTTGATAGCAGGGAGCGGTGGTATACATCGTGAATCTTCTATCTGGGGGGAGTTCTAGTTGGTATGCTACGGTGCCAATGCGTTGTAAGACTTTGTAAGGACCTGTTCAATGGGGGCTCAAGCTAGCGCAAGGGGCAGTGGTCTTGATGTTCTTAGCGCTGAGATACACAAGGTCTCCTACTTCAATTGGGGGACCAGGGCTTTGTTGCTTGTTGGCAAAATCTTTGTATACTTGTACTGCTCTTCTCAGGTTCTTGGCACATTCTTCCTGGCATGTGTGAATGTTGCTAACCCAGTCTCGTCCTTTGGGGTTGTCAGTTTCCTCTGTGGGGGGCATCTCATGTGGGGTTGAATCCGTAGTTGGCTTTGAAGGGGGACATACCAGTGGAGCTGTGGTCTTGGTTGTTGTACGCAAACTGGGCCATTAGTAGGTGGGTTACCCAATTGTTCTGTTCCGAGTTAACATAGCATTATAAGTACTGTTCCAGGACCTGGTTTACTCTCTCAGTCTGTCCGTTGCTCTGGGGGTGGTATGCAGTAGACAGCAATCTTTTTATTCCCAAGTCCCTTAGGATTTGGGCCCAAAACTTAGAGGTGAATTGTGGGCCTCTGTCTGAGACCACTTCTTGTGGAAGTCCGTGGTTCATGAATACTTGGTTCCGGAATAGGGTGGCAGTTTCCTTTGCTGTTACTTTGGTTGTTGTTGGAATGAAGTAAGCCATCTTGGTGAAACAATCAACAATTACAAGGATGGAGTTGAATCCTTTTGAATTGGGTAGCTCCACAATGTAGTCCATGGAAACTGACTTCCAAGGGCCTTCTGCAATCTGGAGGGGTTGTAGTAATCCTTCTGGCTTGCCTCACTTAGGCTTGGTGTGTCCGCATGTCCTGCAACTACTGAGGTATCCTTCAATCTCTGGCTTCATCCTGGGCCACATGTAGGTTCTCTGAATCTCTTTGAGAGTCTTGGTACGCCTGGGGTGTCCTGACATGGGGGAGTTGTGGTATTCCTTCAGTATTTCTAAGCACAGAGGACCTTCTGGTACATAGGTGCGTCCATGTAGCTGCAGGGTGTTACCATGTAGAGAGTAACCATTTTAGTAGTATCAACTGTTGATATCTTTCTTTAAGTCCTCCGTGATGGAGATGCAGTGCTGGTCTACCGTCTGAGCTTGTTGGATTTCTTCTCTTCTACTGGCTAGTCCCAGGAATAGGAGCATTGGCTCAATCATGTTTGGGGACAACAAGGATTTAGTGTTGAATTCTTCAATCTCTTTGGCACTAGGAAAAAGGTCAACTCTTTGGCTTAAGGCATCTGGCACAATGTTGATCTTGCCAGGTTTGTAGCTAATGGATAAGTTGTAGTCTGCTAGGAATAAGGCCCATCTAGCCTGTTGCTGGTTCAGTTGTTGTGGTTTGAAGAAGTATGTCAGGTTCTTGTGATCAGTCATGATTCTCACTGGGTGGCTGGCGTCACACAAGTATCTTCTCCAATGTTTTAAGGACTGAATGATAGCAAGCATCTCTTTATTGTAGATGGGGTAGTTCAACTCAGGCGGAGTGAACTTCCTTGAGTAGTAAGCTACAGGGTGCAGCTTACTATCATGCCCCTCCTGAAGCAACACCCCCCAATGCAAAGTCAGAGGCGTCTGTTTCCACAATGAAGGGCTTATTGTAAACCGGCATTGCTAAGACAGGGGCAGAAACAAAGGCATTCTTTAGCAACTCAAAGGCTGACTTGGCGGTATCATCCCACACAAAGGGGTTCTTCTCAGAGGTGAGGCAGGTCAAGGGCAAGCAGATTGAAGAAAAATTTTGGACAAATTCCTGGCAGAAGTTTGCCAGGCCCAGGAAACTTCTGACCTCCTTGCAGTTCTTAGGTTCAGGCCATGACGTCACGGCCTCTATTTTATCAGGTGTCATTGCAAAACCTCCTTTCAGTACATTGTACCCCAGGAACTCTACTTCCTCTTGGAAAAACTCACATTTCTGGAGTTTAACAAAGAGTCTGTGTTCTTTGAAACGTTGTAAAACAGCTTGAAGGTGTTTGACATGTTCCTCAGGTGTGCAACTGTAAATGAGGATGTCATCTAAGTAGGCTACGCAACACTGGTCCTTGAGTCCTCCCAAGACCACATCCACCATAGTTTGAAAGGTACTGGGCGCGTTGCACAGCCCAAACAGCATAACCAAGTATTCAAAAAGACCTTGCCTAGTCTTGAAGGCAGTTTTCCATTCATTGCCAGGCCTGACCTGGATCTGGTTAAAGGCATCCCTCAAATCAACCTTTGAGAAGACGTTGGCTCCTGAAAGCTGGTCTGAGAGGTCTTCAGCATTGGGTACGGGGTACCTGTTTTTCACCGTGATGCTGTTTAGGTCCTGGTAATTGACACAAGGACGTAAGTCACCGCCCTTCTTTTTAACAAACAATAAGGGGGACAAACAAGGAGATTTGGAGACACATATATATCCCTTCTTCAACATCTTGTCCAAGTACTCCCTTAGGGCAGCTTGTTCCTTCATGTTACAGCTATAGACAGGTCCATGCTTAGGATGGGTTCCAGGGAGGAGGTCAATGGCGTGGTCAAACTGACTGTGTTTTGGCAAGGCGGTGGCTTCTTCTTCTGAGAAGACTGACTCCCAAGATTTCAAACATTTTGGGATCTTGGCCTTGCAGGATTCCATGGTGATGTTGTTTAACTCAGGGGTCTGCCAGGGGTTCAGGCAGGGGACCTCTAAGGTTTGGCTCTCATGAGTGACAGTCACTTGATGGTTCTTATAGTCCAAGTTCAATTGGTGGTCAACCCACCATTCAAAACCTATCACTACAGGTTTGGGAAGCTTCTCCATAACGTGGAATCTGGTGGGAAGCTGCCTCTTGTTTAACTTCAAGGAGACAAACTCTTCACATTTGTGTGACAAGTCTGTTGTCTTGTTACCCAAGGTTACCAGTTGGGAGTTTCCCTGGATTGGTACACCAAGTTTCTCAGCTAGGCTACGTTCCATGTAGTTGAGGGTTGCCCCACTGTCTAGGAGAGCTACCGTGCTCACCTCATGGTCATTATAACATAAAATAGTGTCAATGATAGGGTAAGATTGGGAAGCGTTGTTTATTGCTGAGATGGTTGCTCCTTGGGTTCCATTGGAGCGGCTGGTACAGTCCTTGGATAAGTGGCCACTCTGGTGGCAATAGAAGCATAGTCCACTTCTGACATGGCGTTGGTACTCTTCAGGGGTCATGTTCAGGCAGGGCCTACTTGTACCAGGGGTTTGATTGGTACAGGATTGGCCAGTGTGGTAACCCTGTGGTTGGCTGAAGTCCATGCCTCTGGCAATTGCCAGGAGCTTGTCTTTGGGTAGGTTGCATTGGTGGTGTCTCATCAGGCTGGCATGGTGCGGGTTCAGACCGTTTCTGAAATGCAAACCTGATATGTTGTCAGGAATCTTGGCTGCATCTGCCAGGTGTAGGAATCTTTGTATGTAGGTCTCCAGGTTGTCTCTTCCTTGGGTCAGGCAGATGAGCCCCATGTAGGCTTGGGTCTTGGCCCCAGCAGGGGTAGTTGCAGAGTTCATTCTCTCCAGGAATTGGTCGTAGGAGAGTATGAGGTCTGGGTCTTCCTCAAGGCTGGTCAAGAAGGTTTCTCTGGCATCATCCTTCAGTTGGGCGGCCACCATCATAACCTTCTGGGCGTTGTCTCTGAAGCTCTTGGGGTGGGCGCGGAACAAGGCATTTATCATAATCATTCCTTTTCTGAAGCCAGCCAAGTCCATTTTGGGCAGGTCAGGAAAGGTTGTGGGGGCAGCAGTATTCTGGTTTGAGGTGGAGATGGTCACAGTCTGGACCTGGGATGGCTTGGCAACAATTTCTTCTTGGCATTTGTTTGTTTCTTGTTTCTTGGTCAAGTACTGTCTTATGTAGTAAGCTGAAGTCATAAATAAAAGCATACAAGATGCCCCTATAATCAAAGAAGAATAGGGGCCCAGGGTTACTAGTTTAGATATGGTTGACATACTGTCACAGCCCATATCAGAGTCTGGTTGGGCTCCCACAGGGGAGGCAGGCCAGGCCTGAAAGGCCATGTACACAATAGGCGTGATCTGTACCAGGTAGTTGAGGGCAGTGGCCAGGGGGCGCCAACTCCCAGTATGGGGCACAACTTGGTCGGCCAGCCCCAATACGGTGATGTAGACAAAACCTAGCTTGCTGAAATCCTGAGTGGGTGGCACATTTGGGAGAGGAGGTGCAGTTGGAATCTCCTTCATGGTTGGTGGCAGATCCAAATGGTGTGGATGGAAATACTCCAGATCAAGGGCGTGGGGTGGTTCAGCAAGGGCAGCAGGAGTATAACCAGGTGGATGTGGATAGGCTAGTTTGTATATTGTGGTGGATTCACAAATAGATGCAAAGAAAATAATTAAATTTGAGCAAAAATAGACAATTCCTGCAATAAGATAATAATTTCTAGGCATAAACTTGCTTTATTAAGATGTCAACAGTGAGGAGGGCTTCTCCCCCTCACTACTTATACTTACTGTTGATTCTATGGCCTTTTGTGCCACCAGAGAACTGATGGCATCATTTGGAGGTGGATTTGTGATTTTACCTGGAATTTGCGCGCTTGGCCAAGAGGGTGAGCTCTCATTGGCTGTTATAACATGAACCTTTTGAATTTTTCAGCATGGCAAGTTGCTACAGTTATTTTTAGCTCCTACAATGGATCAATTGCCCGATTGCGCAATCAAACGGTTGCGTTCCCAATGTGCCATTTCCCAATAGGTAGATGGCCCAGATTTGTTAACAGGCTTGATGCCAGGGATTTGAGGATTGTGTGCCTCTCAAATCCCGGGCCATTTGTTAGTGGAAAGGGTGGGTATTTTGCCCTGGGAAGTGCTTTGTGGGGGTTTCCATGCTGCATGTTTAGTCACCTCTAGAGAGGCCAGCTGACTGTCCAGGGCACTCTGGGCCCTGACACATCCCTTATTAAAGGAATTTTAATAAGATTTATTGATGTCTTACAGTAGTTTTAAAAGCTATGATGACAACTGAAAATAGCTCAGATTTAAATGGAATGATTTCATATTTAAGTGAATTCCAACTATGTTACAAAAGTAACAGCTTTGAGGCCCTGGGCCAAAATTGAACCCGCTCCTAGCCACCAGGTGGGGCTAGCGGGTGGAGGAGATTCACATGCACCTGGATTTTTGCTTTTTGAAGCAAATCCAGATGCAGAAATCATTCCTGCCCTGGTGGCATCTGAGGGGCCCATTCTGGGCCTCAAAAGCTACACCCAAGCCTTGGGGAGTTTGGCTGGGCCTGGGCAGGCTATTTTTAGCTGCCTAGTAAACTCAGATCAAGTCCACCTTCCATTAAGTAATTTGGGGTCCCCAATTGGGGACCCCTTTTTTAATCAAGTTCTTTGGGCTCAGGAAAGCCTGTCAAGCCCGTCCAAAAATGGTGATCAAATTGGGAAAACCCTCATAACCCCAGAAGCCAAACCTGCTAGAACCAATGGCCAGCCAGGCCAAGATGTACCACCAAAAAGCCAAAAAACTGTTCCTGAAAACCCCAAAAATGACCATGAAGCAGCCAATCAAACAGCAGAACCTGATATGCCAAGTCTTGCCACACAGATAGCACAAGAAGAATGCCCAGAGGCACCTGCATGAGAGTAAATATATATATCAGAAGCACTTGAAAAAGTTCTGTATTGTCATCCTTACCAAATAAAGTTGTTATGAACCTTTGGTTCACCAATCTGTTTCCATAAATATTTTTGATACTCTTCCATCTGCATACACCCAAGTGTTAGCACCCATCCACTGGGATAGATAGCCAGACTTCAGTTGACAAAACCAAAGCCTTTGACTACTACTGTCAGGAATGCCTTTGCCACCTTTCCTAACAACAACAAGGAAATATTGATAGATCCAGTGTTTTTAAATCCTTCCCCCAATGGGAGCTTTTCCCCAGGTCCTAGGAATAAATTATTAGTTTGTAATATCAGTCCTAAATTATCTTTTAATTGCCTTGGTTCAGGCTCGGATTCCATCTTCCTGGCCAACACCGGGATCAAACCCGGGTCCTCTGGGTCATTGTTTTATCTTCTAAACAATGTTAGTAATTTGAATTCAAACTTACCTTAAACATCTTTCAAAAAGGCTTGCTGCAGCCAATCAGATGTTACAACTGCGCCTGAAGCCTGTAAACTTGATTTTGCTTCAAACTCAAAAATAGTTATAAGACCAACAGGCTCCAAACTTGATTAAAAATCAAGTAAACCATGGTTTGCCCTCTTCTGGTAAATGCAGTTCCATCCAAAAGCCCCCTAAGCTGTTGCTTTTTCAACAGCTGAGGTAAATAACACCCAGCTGTTTGGAGAAGCCTCAGCAGGGGCTAGCTATTATTTAAAAAACTATCTTTTTTAATTTTAAATCAAAGCTCCCCCTGCCAAGTTTCCTTCCCCAATTTCCCCATGATTTCTCCAATCCCCCCTTGGAACTACAATTACACAGCTCTTGACAGTCTTATAAAGGCTCCATTTGTCAGAGTGTTTAATTGTTCAGTTAATAAAGTCAATTTACCAACCTAGTTGATTTATCTTTTGCCTGCTCTCCAAATCCTGAAATCAAACACCATGATGCTACCCAAGTCATCCCAATGGAGACCATTTGGGTATAAATGGTTGGTTTGGTTGCTACTTGTCCAGTCCCTTACTGCAAGCCTATCTTTTGGAAACAGAGCAGATTCTAGTTCACCTCCTCCCAATTACTTGGACAAGTTGTGGCGCCAAGTGGTACCAGGCGTATGGTACACCACCACCCCACTGTTACAGAATCCCCCCATCAAAGAGGAACCACAGGTCATGGGGGCCAGTCCGCCCAGTCCTTCTTTGTTTTATCCCTTGGCTTCAGTTTTCCTTCTAAGTTATCTTGGAGCTTACTTCTTGTTGGGAAGATTTAATCCCCTTTTGGGTTGATACTGTCTTATTGGAGAATTGTTCCATATGGGGATGGTCTCCCTTCCAATTGGTTCTCTAATCACAGGGTTGAACCCATCTGCGGCCATACAACTTTTGGGTGGTATGTTTCTGAGCAGGTGGGTTCCTGACAACTACCGTCTGCCCAACACACCATTTTTTCCTGTGAATTTCACTGAGTATCCCCCAAATCCTGACCACAAACCCTGGACCTTGGAAGACTTGCAGTGGTACACCTGCCCAAACACATCCAAGGAACCCTACCAAATTGTCTGTGACAGCAAAGCAATCATGATCTTGTTGAAACCACAGGCTTGACCCGCCAGCAAGGTTCCAACCAAGCGGGTTTGTGACTGCAATCTGTTTATCCGGTCACCCAAAGCCAGACTAGGAAGTCAACTCAAATTACCAAATCTAACAACATGAACAGATGATGATTCTTCACGGTGGATACCTCAATTTGGCGCTTGACTCATTATCAGGATCAAGCCATCCCCTTCTTCCATCCAGCCGTGTGATCACCAATCTTGTTCCTATTATCCTTGATTCACATGAACTATATAATCACTATCTCTCAATAAAGATTATTATCTAGTTTCTAAATATTTTCTCCCGTGTAACTCTGCTAAAACAGCACAGTTACAAAATTGGTAGCACAGGTAGGCTCTCCATCCTACCTTATCTTGAAAAATCCTGCCTGTTGCCTGCACCCTCCGCGGCCAACAAATCCTTGACAGAATCATGTCTGGCCTCCTGCCCAACTGGACTTTGTATACTCCTGGTACCGCTATACCTGATGGGTTTGTCCTCTACCAAAACACGGTGATCCTGCTACCTGCCTTCAACGCCATGTCTGCACAAGGTTTCTTTCAGGCACCTTCCTCAATGCCACAACCAGCTGACAAAACCACCATGCCCGCCCATGTAGCACAAAGACTTTGCAGTGCCGCCTTGGAACCCTTTGCCGGGGCCAACAACAACAATGCTGCCGCATGGATCCAGTCCATCCAGAGCAAGCTGGCTCAAATGGAATGCCCACAGCAATTCTAGATTGCGGAGATTTCCATTCACCTGACCCATGACGCTGGCACCTGGTGTGACAAGCGGCACAAAGAGCACACTGATAAGAACTGGGATACCTTTAAGCAGGACTTCTTGGCAAGATTTGTGCTTAAGGATACAGCGCTCATGATCATACACCAAGTAAAGAACCTGACCCAGACAGGCACCGTTAAAGAACTCACCCGCGCCTACAAGGAACTCTGTCTCTCTGTGCCCCATCCGACATGGCCTTTGACACCCCAGCAACACACCTCATGTACTACAACGCCCTCAAGTTGCACGTAATGAGGAATGTTAACCTGGACCAGGTAACCAACCTGCAAAGCCTGTACCATGAAGAAGAAAAAGCAGAACAAACATCCAACACTCTATACAAGGCACAGACTGGGAAACAGGAGAGACCCAAAGACTCCCATTCAAGTGGTTGCTCCTTGCAACCACCTCCTGGAGGTAATGGAAACAACACCAACCACAAACCCACAGGTTTGAATGGGCATGGAAATGGAAATAATGGCCAGTCAAATTGCACTCATTTCTGTGTCACTGCCACCCAAGGCAACCAAGATGAGGGAAAAGCCCGGGGAGAGCACTAAGCAAGCCAAGCTCTCCCCACACAACTCCTGACTTGCCCAACAATGAATACCAACCCAAGGATGTGGACCAATAGCCAATGATCCAAGTGCCCTTGGAAGACCTGGTACTATACACTATTGCCAGACATCCCAATAAATTGATGTCTTGCCCTTTCTGCTTTTGCAGTTACACAGGCTCAGCACTCCTGGACTTGGGCACAGACCAAAACTTAGTCAACAGTAGCTTTGTGGATAAATTCAAGCTGGCCACTAATCCTTTGCGGATTAAAAACATGGTACTGGCTGATGAACACCACATTGCTGTGACAAAGGAAACTGCCCCCTTCTCTGTCATGCTTGAGAACATCTACTCCATCATTCAAGGTCCTGTCATTGACATTCCCAAGTTTGACATTGTACTGGGACTAGATTGGTTATGGAAAAACAACCCCCATGTGGACTGGGTGACCTCCGTGTTGACCATCAAGCGTGAAGGCGTCAACCACCAGATCTACCCCAACTCTGTGGACCAACTCCTACATGACCACGTCTTTGTACGCATCACAGAGACTTTAGATGAGAAGGAAAACCTGAAAGCTATTGACTGGGATTCCTGTCAGTATGAAATCATACACTTCAAGGATCACCAGGATACCTCCACGCCTCAAGACTGTGACATTGTGGCCCAACATCCAGAAATCTTTAAGGAAGCGTTACCTGGGCTACCCCCTGAGAAACACATTCAACACTCTATCAAACTCAAGGGGGCTATATCCAAATCACGCCCCATCTACAAACTGACCCCAAACAAGGACAACACCCTGCGCGTCTATCTCAAGGAGGCACCGGAAAAAGGACTTATCTGCCCCTCACAGTCTCCCTTTGGAGCCGCCATATTCTTTGTGGCTAAAAAGGACGGTACCTTACGCCTGGTCACAGACTACCGCGCCTTGAATGAAGTCACCATTAAATCAATACCCATTGCCACTGATTGATAATCTCTTTGACGCCTTGGGAGGAGCCACTGTCTTCTCCAAGATTGATCTAACTGCAGGCTACAATCAGATTTGAATCAAGGAGGAAGACATCCCCAAGACAGCATTCTGCACCAAGTACGGTTCCTACAAATGTGTGGTACTCAACTTTAACATGACCAACACCCTGTCCACCTTTGTAACCTTCATGAACAAAGTGTTTGCACCACACATAGGCAAACATGCCCTAGTGTACCTGGACAATATTATTATCTACAGTCCCTTGGTGGAACAGCACCACAAAGACCTGGAGGAAGTCTTTGCAACCTTGGCACAACACAAACTGTTGGCCAAACCCTCCAAATGCCAGTTCTTCTGGGAGCAACTACCCTTCTTGGGACGCATAGTCTCAAAAGACGGCATCAAACCCGACAGTCAAAAGATACAAGCCATCTGCAAGATGCCACCTCCCAAGGACAAGTCAGAACTACACACCTTCTTGGGAATGGTGGCCTATGTACGACGCTTTATACCCAACTGTGGCGTCTTGACCGCCCCCTTGTCTGCCATAACAGGCACCAAGTCCAAGTTTGTATGGACCCCCAACATGACCTCTGTTTTAGACGTCTTAAAGAAAAGCTCACAACAGCTCCCATCTTACAATACCCCAAACAAGACAGAGAGTACCAGATGGAAACCAACACCTCAGATGCATCCATTGGGGGAGTACTACAAATTAAGAATAGTGATGGTGACTTCCTGCCTGTAGCCTACAAGTTGCACAAACTGACAGATGGCAAGTGTTGATACCCTATCCACAACAAAGAACTGCTGGCCATTGTACACTGCCTAGTCAAATGGTGCTGTTACCTAGAACAGCAGGAAGAATTCACAGCACTAACCAATCACAAGTTGCTCATCTATTTCAAGATGCAAGCAAACCTGTCACGCCGCCAAGCGCGGTGGATGTAAATATTAGAAAGGTTTAACATGCTCATCCAATATAAGCCCAGGGCCAAGCTTGCTATGGCAGACGCCCTGTCCTGTCTGTATGTCTGCGCTTCAAGGGGAGAGAATGGGATCAACCCAGACTGGCCTCTCCTAGTGCTATGTACAAAAGACAAAGGATTCTCTGCAGGCACAACCAACATCACCAGAGAAACAGTCATAAAGAATGCACATTTCTTTGCTGACGTATATGACACTCTTCACAGAAAGATGACAGATGGCACAACCATTCCCTACATCCCCACACATCAGTGAGTTGACACCATTCTTTGCTACCACAGAGATCTTAGACATACCAAAAGCCAAAATCTATACGAGTTCCTAAAGCATAAAGCCTGGTGGCCAACCTTATACTGCAATGTCCAGGAAGTGTTAGAACAGTGCAAGGTTTGCAAAAAGTTTGCTAAAAGCAAAACCCTGCCTAAGTCTGTACTCCCCATTTGGACCCAACTACTGTTCAAGGTATGGGCTCTGGACATTGTGGGCCCCATGCCAGGAAAGCACAATGACAAAAAATACATCATCACAGCCATTGATTTCGCGACAAGGTGGCCAGTAGCCCAAGCGGTGAAATTGCACACCAGTAGCAACGTCCAACAATTCATTGGCAAAGAAATAATCAGTAAGTTTGGAAAGCCAGAACTCCTGATAACCAATGGGGGCTAAGAATTGACCTCAAAAGTCACCAATGTGTACCTCACCAAGAATGGGGTCAAACACACTGTCACAACACCATACCATCCACAGGCCAAAGGTTGCGTAGAGCGGCTTAGTGGTAGCCTCGTGCAAGCCCTAGCCAAACTCACTGCCAGGAGACCTGAAGACTGGTATAAGCAGCTACCAACTGAATTACTTGTGTGCCAAACCCAAGTGAACAGATCCACCGGAAAAAGCCCATTTGAACTGGTATACAGCACACAGCCAAATATCATTCAAGCATTGACAGGACCCAAACTGGAAATTCCAAGTCAAGTCCCCCCTCTCTTGGATCCTCAAGTAGTAGAGGCTAACAGCAAGCAAGCAGCCAAAAAAAGGAACACTTACAAAAGACATCTGTTCCCATCTGCAATAGACATGAAGTTGGGGACAAAGTTATGGTCATGAGTGTTGACAAAAGCAAACTAAAACCCAAAAAAGTAGGGCCAGCAATCATTCTAAAGGTAAACAACAATAACAATTACCTTGTCAAGGGCTTGGGAAACACAAGCAAGACAAGACCTTAAACCACAACCGCCTACAACCCTGCAAAGCAAGACAGAAACAGCAAGAAACCGCCCTGCCTGCCACCAAACAACAACTGATTCAATACAGCGCCCGGGCTTCTGACAACCTCCCTGACAACCTGCCCCCAGAGGAGGACAACATTCAGCCGGGGGGGTGTCAAAACTGCAGGCTCAACCCGCCAGCAAGGTTCCAACCAAGCAGGTTTGTGACCTGCAATCTGATTATCCGGCCACCCAAAGCCAGACTAGGAAGTCAACTTGAATTACCAAATCCAACAACATGAACAGATGATGATCCTTTACAGTGGATACCTCAATTTGGCACTTGACTCATTATCAGGATCAAGCCACCCCCTTCTTCCATCCAGCTGTGTGATCACCAATCTTGTTCCTACTATCTTTGGTTCACATGAACTATATAATCACTATCTCTCAATAAAGAGTATTATCTAGTTTCTAAACATTTTCCCCGTGAAACTCTGCTAAAATAGCACAGTTACGACAATCTATCCTTTGATCTGGCAACCTCCAGAATTAACTCATACAGAATGAAACATCCTCCATGTTGATAATTTAAATTTTTTTTTGCTTTATCTTTTATAATTCTAATTAAAAGCTTAAAATAAAAATCAAACAATGCTTCTATTATCAGTGTCAATTATTTAATCAAGAAACAATAATATTTAATATTGAAAATAAGAAAAATATTTTTGAGAATTGTTGACATGGAGGATGTTCCATTCTGTATGAGTTAATTCTGGAGATTGCCTTTGATCTTCAACAGGAAGTACAAAAATCCTGCTGCCTACCTGGTCCCCATGGTAAAACCCCTGACATCCAAACCAACCATCTCAACCCCACCCACTTCTGATGCCACTGGCCAGAGTAGTCAATTCCTGGGAGTGATTTACCTGGCGCTCACAGGATTTTTTGACTCTGCCTTCCCAGCAGCTTGGCCTTGGGCAGTGGCTGGGAAGGCCCTTTCCTACCTGGTAAAGTTAGGTCCCATTATCTGGTGGGCCATGCCAGTAACTGCTTTGACTCCTCCCTCACCTACTGGAGCCCCACGGTACTCTTGGTATCCTGATATTATGACAATCTACCCTAAACTCAGTAACCTGGGCCCCAAGATGTTATTAGCACTTGGGGCTACTTGTATGTTTGTTTTTATGATTATCACTTATTACTGTTATTTGTGGTTATCATACCAAATCTCCTTCATGTGGAATAGAACAACCAGGATCTTGGATAATTCCAAGGATGCTTCAGAGAGCAAAGACCCAAACACAGCAACCCCCTCCCAAGTAAAGAACGTTATCATGAACCAAACCACCTCCAACGTGACCATGCCCCAGATGGGCAAGCTCAGCCTAGAGGAAGCTAGAGGAGCCATGCCGGTTGTTGTGAATGCCGCTATTCACAGTATTTTGATTTTGCCTTTGGTGGGCCATTTCAAGGATGAGTCTCTTGCTTTTGCTACTCAAAATGAGTTGATGGCTGATTCAGGAAATACAATTGTTTGATTTCCTGATCTTTGCGCAACTCACTCACCCCACTAATGCTGGTGGCAAGTGATCCTACTGTCCATATCTGTTTTGTGGTAAAGCTACACAGTATATATTCCCAATCTTTATACCCAATAAAATTTAAGTTCTATTCACATTTTTGTCTTTGTGTCTTCTGTACTTCTGCGCCTCTCTCTAGCCACAACTAGTAGAGATTATTCTTCCAGGGCCACAAGGTAAACACATTTGCCTTCCCTGTCATCTAACCAAGACTTAGTACAAATCCAATCCTAAGGTTAGGATTTCCCATTGTGTGTCTGTGCTGCGCCTCAGAACACAACAAAAATGGTGCTCACTACAGGGGCTGTAAGCCCCTTGGTTGTCCCCTTTATATCCACGTTTTCAGGTCCTTTGCCTCCACCTATAAAAGAGCCAACTTCACCTGAAATAACCAGTCCTCCTATTGAGGAAGATATTGTCAACCAGCCTATTATCCCCACAATACTGAACCTTGGAAATGGTCCCTGCCTAGTTGCTTACCCCATGGGTACCCCTGACTTAGATCAAGTCATGTTGGTAGCCCTTGGGATAGCCTGTGAAGGAGCTATTACTTGCCTTCAGTTGCAGTTCAGTTGGGCTGAATACTACAAATTAATTAAGGCTCCTCAATTTCCACAACATCTCCTCTCAGCAGTTGGCTCCGCTGAACACTTGCTATCATCCTTTGTGCAGCCTGCCTTGGCCCACCATCAAATGATGTTGGGGCTCCATGTCCAGGAAATCTTGTCTCTGCAATCTGCAGTTACTCATCATTGGGACCAGTTTGCTGCCTATCAACAGTGGATTCATTCCCTGTTTTCATTAGTATCTGACAATCAACGCAACTCTGTCACCTCCCAGGCCCGTTTGGTTAATTCTATTGAACAAATGCGCCAGTCTATCCCCAAGTACGCAAGAGAACGTCTACACAAGTTTCACCAGCTAGAACAACCCTGGCAAACTCAGTGTGACCGTACTACAGTCACATTGGGCTGTGGTTTCACAAAGAGGTTGAATTGTGATGAATTTCATAGGTTGAAATTCAAAACAATAGGATTGGCCTTGGAGAGACTTTCCAGCATAGTAATTGATACCCAGGAATCAATTAGGCTGTACTAATTGAGAGCTGTAATGAATAATCTGAACAATTCAGATTATGAGACTGGGTGGCTTAAACCGTCTAATTAACCAGGGAGGTTAATTGATACCCAGGAATCAATTAGTCTGTACTAATTGAGGGTCATAATAAATAATCTGAAAAATTCAGATTATGAGGCTAGGTGTCTCAAACCATCTAATTAACCATGGAGGTTAATATATACCCTGGAATATGATTGATGAGGATTTAATCATAGGGCCAAAATGGACTTGACTGTGTCAAGTGAAGACTTGTTGTCTTCAAACGGATTAATTAACTGGGAAGGTTAATTAATATATGCTTGGAATATAATTAATGAGGATTTAATTATATTATTTAATTGCCTTGACTGTGTCAAGAAGTTTGGTTAAGGTTAGCCAAAAGTAAACCCCTGGATTGTGGTTTAAAAGCGCTGTATTGGCAAATTCATTGGGTTAAAAGCGCCGCCGCGCCGCCTAATGAATTTGCAAAACACCACTATCAAATTTTCTCAGGCGCTGGGGCGCCACCTGAGGAAATTGCTGGGCGCCACAGTAGCGCCTGGTTCAAGTTTCAAAGCAGTTTAATGGGTTTTTAAGGCAAAAAACCATTAAATGCAAAAATAACTAAATGTAGACAATGATGTCTATACATTCAGGATTGATCAGCTGGTTCCCAGTTGGAACAAGGATAGCTTGGATAAGGAATATGTATATTCCACAGGTTTTTGACGCCAGAAGTCTGGAATGCTTCAAGCCAAAGCAATACATTTCCACAGAAAGAATCAGGCTATTCTGGAATGTATTATGGCACATTCTTATAGGTTAAGAGTGTGAAGATCTTTTTGGTAAAGATCTGGATTGGATGCCGCTGTTATTTCATAAACCATGTGATAGGAATCCAGGCGTGATTCCAGAACTGGAGGGGTTTTCAGCCAAATGTACCCTGATTGGTACATAATGGAAACAGGATAATAATTAATAAAAAATGATGCTTAAAGTGAAAATGGCTGCTTTCCCCTCAATCTTTTTATGCTTTGTGTTTTTGGCTTTTAACTGAAATGAGACTACCATGGAATGAAAGCAATGGTCTGTAGCTAAGACTATGGGAAGCAAAAAATGTGGAAGTGATCACCAGATGGCAACAAGTTTAACGCCAAGATTGCTTGTCTGGAATCCAAGCTCATTGAAGCTTACATAAAGGATTCCCCGTCAAACTGTAAAAGAGTCAGACCGGGATAATGAAAAAGCAAGTATGAATTTCCTGGATCCATCACACTCAGGTGGATTCCACCTTAAACTCTTATCTCACTGACTTTGAGCAACTTGTGCAATAGCTCAATGCCTTCAGTACATATTCCTTTGAGCAGCTACAGCAGGTAGCAGACTTTGCTGCTAGAGGCCTTAATGAACTCAGTATCACATTTGAGCAAGAAAGAGTGACCACTGCTGCTACCATAGCCAAACTCCAGAGTCAAGTAAACGAGCTATCTACGCCCAAGCCAGATGTTCCGCCCTCTCCCCTTTCTGATGACTTGGTGGACAGGGAACAAAGAATATGGGACGCCATCCAAGAACTACGTTTGGCTACTTACAGTCAGGGACGTCCTGCTGAGACGCCTCAACCTGACCCCTGGGTTCTTGAACTGACTACCCAAGTTGCAGAGCTACAACAAGAACTTGCCGCCCTACGTGCAATGATGGCAACTGCTGCTAGTCCACTTGGGGTTGTTAATGAAGATGGCTGATGCCCTGGCTTATCTGGAGCACCTCAAATCCAATGCGCTAGGGAATTAATTGCCCTAGCTAACAAGGTAGACCAATTGAAGCAGGACCATACTGAATTGGACAGAGACATACAAGAGATGAATGATGTGATTGACTCTGTGAATGATAGGTTTACCCCTTGCCTTTCAGTGGGGCCATCCCTTACTTCACGTCTGACTGAACTTTCTGCCATAGTGACCACCCCAGGTCAACGCTTAGATGCTACTGCACAACAGACCACTCAAGCTGTCACTACAGGTGCCCGCACGGTTGAGACCCTGACTACCCTTAAAGAGAGTGTTTGTCAGCTATGGGCTAGAAAGCCCCCCTCTGAATCTGAGGCAGAGTTTTACCTGAGTATAAACATACTCAATAGAAACAATGGTGGCGCAACTCCAGAAGCACACTTCAAGCCTACCTTTAAGCAAGTCTTTGATCCCAGAACCTTGACCATTGCAGCTTTCCTCACTATCTATGAAACTGCCATGCAAAAAGCATCAGATGACGTCAAAAAGAAACACATTCTGACCTGTCTACACCCAACCTGCCAAGAAGTAGTTGTGTCAGAACTACCCTCCATTGAGACGTGGGAAGATATGAAGCAGCTTCTGATTGATGAATTTGGTGGTGACCTTAGCCTGGAAGTGAAAAAGGATGCCTTCATGCATATTGCTTTTAAGCCTAAGGAGACACTATGTCAGGGATCCAACCTGAGGGTGTTACTGAGAACTTGCGGGCAGACGGCCCATGGGCCCAGCAGGGAGGGCCCACCACAAGATTGGGGCTAACTTTACAATATAAGATAACAATTTTCCAAGGACAACCCAAGGTCTGTTTACAGGCACCATAGAATAAATCAATCCAGTGAGGGTGATATACATCACCCCAAATATCTGAGTGGAAGTGGATTCATTAGTGGCCACAGATTCTTGCAGGCGGTTGGGCCGCGGGGTGAGGGGCAGCGTCATTGGAACCAAATATGCGGGCAGGAAATTATACTTGTCTTGGAATAACAGAGGGGGCTGGGTGATTTTGATGCCTTCTCTGTAAAGGACTTCCGTCTCTCTAGTTATAGCTTTGGGGTTGTGGATGAGGATCTCCTCCAGAGTAAACTCCAAATACGCTGGGTTGAGTGTGTACTCAGTAAAATGTACTGGGCCAACGGGAGCTCCTGGTGGACAGTAAAGTTCAGGCAGCTGGTCCACGGTTTCTTGGGGTAGGTGAGCACGGGGTGCAGAGCCGCAAAGAGTAGACTGTAAATGAAGTAAAACTAATAACAAGTATGGTATGATCTGGTTGAACCAAAGGTTCATGTCACTTTATTGCAAGGATAGCAATGGGCATCTTCCTGGCAGCCCAGGGTATAAGTATGCCCATCTGTCATGGTAAAACTTTCACAAATTCTGTTGGCCCAAGTTTTCCCAATTACCAGGTCTTCCCAGTCTTTGGTGGCATCAATTGTGGGGGTTATTTCATTGGCTGGTTTGAACTAAGAATGCTCAAATTCCCTAGTCAGGTTGTGGGATTGGTTGCCTCTGGGTGGCCCACGTTCTATGGGAAAATTCTCTGTTTCCCCTTCTGTGCGGGCCCAAGTTATTTTGGAATCTGTGGCTGGCCCTGCCCGTTGATTGGCTGTTTTATCAGGAACCTTTAGTGTGGAGAGTATTGGTGTAGGTACATTTGGTTCATCAAGCTTAAAAGGATTTTCCAAAGTCAAATACTGTTCTGATTTGAGCCCAAAAAACTGTGGGCAGCTGGCCCTGCAGGCTGGCGGCCTGCAAGATGCCAGGGTTCAAGTTTTGTAGTAGAGGCTTTTCAATAAGTATAGTTGATAGGAGTTTGTCACTTGTGACACACTAGACAAGTTTGCAGACAGATTCTACATGGAAGGACAGCAACTGATTACGAGAAGACAGTTGACAGCCCATGAAGCCTACATGGCTTGCACTCAAGCCCTCAAGGTTAACCAACTTCTGTGACTTCACTTCAAAGCCCATAAGGCTATGCTCTCTTCCATGAAGAGCATAAAGACGTTGTTGCAAGTTATGCATCTTAACCACTCTGGTGCCGTTGTCAGGGAAAGTTGAGCTGCTTCAACTCTGGTTCATCTTCCTGTGGTCCTTGCATTCTTAATATGAATTCACAGAATCCTCCTTGACGCCAAGGTTGCCACAACTGTGGTCAGATAGGTCATCATTCTCAAGTCTGCACTAATCTGCGGGTTGAAGGAGCTGATCCAAAGGAACAGGCGGGAAAAAAACAGTCAACCTAGAGGCAGAGACGCTCTTGGTTGACAATTCTTCCCAGTCTCTTCCAATCCCTCCCTCTATGGCTGAATCTGATCCTGCTGATAATGAGGCTCCTCCTATCCTCCTCTTGTTCCACAATATCTCCAATGACTCTGACCTGGATGATTCTGATATTGACGGCACTGATGCATATGGGTACTCCGTTCTGGCCGTTCCCAAAACCATTGCAGTTCCCTATAAGTTACACTCAGGAAAGACTAAAACTACCGCTAGCCTTTTCCTGAGGCCAAAAAGATTGTCTTGCACCCTTACCTCAATCAGGCCAAGAGGTCCCCTGTGCTAGTGGAGTTGTCAGAAGAAGCTGCTGAGGTTGCTGATGCTGTCTTCAAGAATATGTCTGTTTTGCTCCCCCTCCCAACTGTTTATAAAGAGTTCCTGGGATTAAGATGTATGATTGAGAAGTGAGATAAGGAACTAGCAGAGGCTCAGGATATCCTGGCTGTCCTTTCCCCCTTTGGCCGCACTACCACTTGAGTAGAGATATCCATTCAAAAAGTAAAGATTAAGGCAGTTCTAGACACTGGCTTGCTAGTCAATGTTGTATCCTCCAAGCTTTTGAAGAAACTCAAACTTGCCCCTGATCTTAATTATCATCAGTTGTATGGCACAGCTGGACTGTCTATGACCCGCGCCATAGGGGCTTACTCCGCTCTGCCCATGCAGTTTGGCAAGCTTCTCCTAGCTGCGCCAGCAGTTGTCCTGGAGAATGAGAGTTATGATCTCCTAGTTGGCACCCAGTTCCTTAGGGAATATAATGGGATAATCAACTTGAAAGATGACTACCTCTCTATTCTAGGATACAAAGTCATCTTAATCTTCAAAGAGCCGATTAACGTTCCAGGGAAACGCCTCAAGACCTGCGCCTTGGAATATCCCACTGGGGTTTTCAACCTCAAGTATTGCACCCACTCTTCAAACATGAAGTGTCCACCCATGGATTGTCCTGCGTCTGAGGGGATCCCCCTCCTAGCAACTTCTGCTGTTACCATCCCACCTGGGTCTCAGGCCATCCTGGACTCTCAGATATCTTATGAACTACCTGAACACACCTTCTTGGAGTTGTACTCTCCCCCCTCCTTAGGACGCAATAAAACTTACCTCTGTCCTGGGATCCTAGATGTCTCTCATAAAGACCCTGTTCAGTTGTTGGTAGCCAACCTGACTGCAATCCCCATGACCTTATCTAGGGGACAGGTTGTTGGATATGGCAAGTTTTTGAGCGCTCCTGATGTCATGTCTCTTCATCCCTTTGGCACGTTTCAAGACTTTAACCTACCAGAGGATGAGCCGCAAGTCTTATCTCTGTTCACTGCCCAAGACTTTCCACAACTGTCCCCGGTTCAACAGAAAGAGGTGCTAGATTTACTAGACCAATTTTCTGATATATTTGCCAAGGACAGTAATGACTATGGGTTAGCCAAAGGTGTTATCCATCAGATAGACACTGGCAACGCTCCCCCCTTCTGTGCTAAACCATATTGCCGCAGTTATGTGGAAGACGCCCAGGTATCTAAAGAGCTCAAACAACTACTAGATGCTGGGCTGCTGGCGCCCTTCCAAAGTCCTTGGGCTTCCTCACTACTCATCTTAAAGAAGAAGGGCGGAGGTCATTGTATTGTGATGGACTATTGCTGACTGAACTCTTTGATCAAGAAGGACTTGTACCCCTTGCCACGTATTGATGATGCTCTCTGACGTCTTGGAGGCTCTAAGTTCTTCTCTGCAATGGACCTGGCATCTGGCTACTGGCAAGTTGAATATTGCCCAAGAATTTCCAAAAAGCCGCGCTCATTACATCTGAAGGGCTGTTTGAGCCTACTTGCATGTCACAGGGACTTTGCAACGCCCTGGACACCTTCCAAAGGGCCATGGACTCCATCCTATGTGACTTGAAGTTGTCGTGCGTCCTAGTATACTTAGATGATATAACCGTCTTCAGCTCTACCTTCACCAATCACCTGGCTCATCTCAAAGAGGTGTTTGTAAAGATTTGAGAAGCTGGCCTCAAACTGAAGCCTTCCAAGTGCGCCTTCTTCAAAGAACGTCTTGAGTTCTTGGGCCATGAAGTGACCCAGACAGGGATTCACCCAATGACTAAGAAGGTTGAAGCCATTGACAAAATGCTTCTGCCAACCAACTTGCAGGAAGTAAAAGTCTTCCTGGGGATGATGGGCTACTACAGACAGTTTATCCCTGACTTTGCCAATACTAGTGAACTATTAGTCCAGCTTTTACGTAATGTTCCTTTTGAGTGGACTGCCAATCAGCAGCAAGCCTTTGAGACCCTTAAACAAAAACTCAAAGAGGCGTCAATCCTAGTGTATCCTGACTATGACAAGGAGTTCATCCTGTACACTGATGCTAGTGATTTAGCTATTGTAGCTATTCTGGTCCAACTGGACAACAAGGGTATAGACCACCCTGTGGCTTACACTTCCTGTGTACTAAAAAAGCATGAGAAGAACTATAGTGTCACAGAGAAGGAGTGCCTTGCTGTGTTGCATGCAGTCAAGCAGTTTTGTCACTACATATACAGCACCCACTTCACAGTTGTTACTGACCACGCTTCTCTCAAATGGTTACAACAGCTCAAGGAACCTGAAGGACGCCTAGCTAGATGGGCTCTACGCCTGCAGGGATACGGCTTCACAGTGCTTCATTGCCCTGGAATTTAACATCAGAACACTGATGGGCTCTCCAGAATGCCTATTCTTGCTTTGCATCCTGCAGAGGCCAACCAATTATACAAACTAATTGGGTATCCTTCTTCTTGGGAAAGCAAGACAGAGGAGGTACAACTGGCCCTGTCCAAGCTATCTAAAGATACCCTTATACGCAACAATCAGCTCTTCAAAAAAGTACAAGACCAGTATCTGCCTTATGTACAGCCCAGTCTTTGCCTCTTGTTAGTGTCGCAAGCCCATAAAGAAACTGGGCATGGAGTCATTGCCAAGACCTTTGACTGGCTTCAGAAGAACTACTTTTGGGAGAACCTTTGCCTGCTGATTCCAGACATCATTGCTAGCTGTCACAACTGCCAGCTACAGAGGCCTCAAGCTGCTGTCCACAAGTTTAAATTAGTCCCCCCTCAACATGCCTTTCACACTGTTAGCATTGACGCAGTAGGTCCTCTTCCCTGCTCTTGTTCTGGGTGTCACTTTATACTGGTTGCTGTCAATCACTTTAGCAAGTGGGTAGAGGCTCGCCCTACAAAGGACATCATGGCTAAGACAACTGCTGCCTTCCTGCTATAAAATGTTTTCTACTGCCATGGCTGTCCTCAAGTGTTGCTCTCAGACAATGAGACTAACTTCAATGCTAAGCTGGTAACCTCTGTTGTCAAAGCTTTGGGGTCCCACCTGTCCTTCTCTGCTCCCTACAACCCTTCTACCAATGGGGCTGTCAAGCGTGCAAATTCAACACTGGTCTCCATCATGAGAAAGCTCACCTACTCTGACGCTGCTAATTAGGACTTGTACTTATCTGCTGCCCTCTTTGCATACTGCCTTAGAAAACATTGTGTCACTGGATATCCCCCTTTGCTATGCTATATGGGCAAGAGGCTACTACCCCATTGCTCTTGGAGGCCCCCTGCTTACCTCAGATAAGGCCATGAATCCTGACAACCACATCAAAGATTTATTCAATCAAATAATTGATATTCAAGCCACTTCTTACACTTCTGCATATAAGAATAAGATGCTTGAGCTCTCTCCCAATAATGCTGGACGCTCCCCCCTGACTGAGTTCAATGTTGGCAACCATGTCCTTTACTACCAACACAGAGTAGGTGGTCGCACACATAAGTTGGACTCTCTGTGGATTGGCCCTCTAGAAGTAACCTTTAAGCAAGGGTCCAAATACACTGTAAAGCTCTTGTAGAGTGGTTGTCCTTTTGCTCAAGTGCACGCAAAGTTTCTTCTTAAATACCACCCCCCTAAGGCCAATCTAGAGAAAGGCAATGTTGTGAATGCCGCTATTCACAGTATTTTGATTTCGCCTTTGGTGGGCCATTTTGAGGACAAGTCTCTTGCTTTTGCTTTTGCTACTCAAAATGAGTTGATGGCTGATTCAGGAAATACAATTGTTTGGTTTCCTGATCTTTGCGCAACTTACTTGCCCCACTAATGCTGGTGGCAAGTGATCCTACCATCCTGGTAGTGTTTTGTGGTATTCCTAACCACTATATATTCCAATTCACATTCACCAATAAAAATTAAGTTCTATTCACATTTTTGTCTTTGTGTCTTCTGATTTTCCGCGCCTCTCTCTAGCCACAACTAGTAGAGATTATTCTTCCAGGGCCGCAAGGTAAACACATTTGCCTTCCCTGTCATCTAACTAAGACTTAGTACAAATCCAATCCTAAGGTTAGGATTTCCCGTTGTGTGTCTGTGCCGTGCCTCAGAACACGACACTGGTACTGCAACTGCACTTCCTAGCCAGTGCCGCTGCCTATCCCAACAACACAGTCAAAGTCTTGGGAGTAGCATCCATGCTAACAGAAGACGCCCTAGACTGGTTTGGAAAGACCACTGCCAACAATGTAGAGTTTTTCTTAGACTATGATCAATTTGAGGCTGAACTAATGGCCACAGGAGAGGAACATAATTGTAAATTCACTGCCACCTCTGGCATTGGATCACACAATCTTCCCTTGTTGTACCAAGAAAGGCCCAAAAACGCCTGCCAAACCTCTATTCTTTAAATGATTTAGCACACACAGTTGATGAGAGGTTTGTGTTAGCCTACCCTGCGGACCCTTTGCCTTTGGTGGCTCCCTCCTGGGAAGAAACACTGGTTAATTTAGACTACTTATTAGCGTGGTGTCATCCACTTCTGAAAACCATTAGAGCTAGCCAATCAGAGGTCGCCACATTGACACTAAACAACCCAAGTGAATTCCAAATGACCAGTACCTCTTCCAGCCAATCAGATCTAACCGCGGAAATTGGAATGAAACCCTCCAGTCTCCCTGCTCCTGCCAAGCAAAGTTTTGTCTCTAGCCAATTGGATTCAGAGCCCACTGTCATGTGATTCACCTTACTTGCAGCCCATTCCTTTTAATGCAGCAAGGGGACTTCCAGTCCCCTGCTTGTCTATTTTCCAATTTAATAAAGTTTGGTTGTTTGCACTTGATTTTAAAATTTACAAGTGGTTATTGGACCCCCCCCTTTTGGAGTTCCTGTTGCCAATAGTTTTAAAAAAAGTGTTAGTCATAACCTTCACACTTACCTTTCTGCGTCCCGCTTTGAACTTGGGCTCTCCTCTGGCCTCACCCAAACAGACTCAAGCGTATAGCTGTAGTTGTCTTCTGTTTTTCTTTCAAAACTCATGTTTGAACCCAAAGTTTGAAGTCAAAATTAGTATAAAAACCTTTTTTAATCTTGAATTTCTTATAAATTCTTGGTTTTTGAACCCGTTTGTTGTCTCTAAATGCTCCCAAGTATCTGAGCTTGTTGCCAAGCTTCCAAGACATGTCCTTTTTTCCTCCTGTTTGGTTTTACTTTGTGTGTGTTCCCCAGTTTAACAGTTTTTTAATTGTTGCAGTGTGGAAATTAGTGTCAATCTTCTTCAAATTTTGCGCTGGTTTTTATGATGATACTCCCAATTATAAAATTTGTGGTATTTTCTGTGACCCCATTTTTGGTGCTTTTGTGGACTACCTCCCCAGACTTGTGGGGAAAGATCTCCTCCTCTTCCCGTCTTGTGGATGAAGATCCTTCTAGTCTCTGGGATCTTCCCAGTGGCCTACTCTTTTCTGGAGAGGCTGTGGTAAAGAGCCTGACATGCAACAACCTGGAAAAAGGAAGTGTAGAGCACTCCTTGTCTGTCTCCAAGGGGATGGCACCCTCCACGTCTTCTCCCCTTGCCTTGCCCCAAGTGATTTGGTACCACTTGTGGTCCCTGTGGTGTCCCCCTTTACTCCCACCTGCACCCCTTGGCTGCTCGCCGGACTGATGTTGATGGATCTGAATGCTTATTTCCCTCAAATGTCTCCAGTGTCGCCCTTGTGGTCCCCCCTTCAAGCAGCTGTTCCAGTCCTCCACTGGGCAGCATCCTGGTGTTTTATCTCACCGGGATGGGAGCCAGACTTAGTTAGTTTAGCCCCCCTCTCTCACAATAATACCCAACACTTTGCCTTCATGACTCTATTGAAGTTCAAGCAAAACAGCCGCCCGCTACAGACCTATGTAGAAGAGTTCACCAAACTACAGACCCGTGCAATGCTAGTCAACAAATTGGCCGCCATCCTATTCAGAAAAGGCATGAACCCAGGTTTAAAGGACCTCCTCAAGTATCCTCCAAATTGTGTTAGAAGAACTGATTGTGCTCTGCTGAGGCAAAGCTTAAACCAAGAAACCCACGGCACCGCCCCCCATGGACCCTGAGTGGCCAGAAGCCCCACTGCGGCCAGACCAGCCATGACACCCAAGGAGTTGCAACAACATTACAGAGACGGGTTGTGTTTCCACTGCCATGAAGCAGGACACCAGACCAGGGCCTTTCACAGAAGAAACCAAACTTTAGGCTCCCTTGCCTAATTAAACACCACCTCTCAGTCTTATAAGTATATCATAGTGATCCTAGAAGTGGGAGATAAAGTATTTCATGAAAAGGCTTTCTTAGACACAGGGCTGATGAAAGTTTCATTGACCCTGCATTGGCATCCAAGCTAGGACTCACCCCCTCAGATACTCAATTCCAAGTCACTATGGGAAACAGTTTAACTGACATTGGCCAAGAATGTAACCAACACCTCAAGCTAAAGATTGGTCAAAACACTTACCCCTAATTTGTTATCCTGTTGAGATGATTACCACACCCATTGATTCTTGGAGACTCCTGGGCTGATAAGCATGGTGCAATCCTGAACTATTGTGACCAAACTATAACCCTGGGAAAGGGACCTAACCCCAGAATTATACCCATTCAGCCAAGCTCACACATAGTACCCCCCACCAAAATCATGACCATGCAATTGGACCCTTGCTCTGGGAAGCTGCCCTCATGTCAGAAAAATTCCTGACACTTATAGTTGTGTAATCAATAAACTGTCACCCTCTGCCAACGTGAAGGCGCCTGTGCCACCAAGCAGACGTCCACCGTCAACATGCAGACATCTGTTGCCATAAAGCAGATACACACTGCCACCATGAAGAAGCCCGCCACAACCAAGCTGTCACCTGCTGTCAACATGCAGGCACCCGCCACCACCACACAGAAGCCTGTCACAACCAAGCCGTTGTCTGCTGTCAACTTGCAGGCACCTGCCGCCACCAAGCAGACATACGCCACCAAGAAGATGTCCACTGCCACCACACAAAAGTCTGCCACCACCAAGCTGTTGCCTGCCACCAACACACAGACTCTCACTGCCATTAAGCAGATGCCCACCACCACTGCACAGGCGCCCGCCACTCTTGCCAGCCCCACCTGCAAGCCATCCTCAAACCAGGCACCCATGGGCCAGCCTGACACCTGCCAGCCTTTGCCCTCCCATGCCAGCAGGCCAGTCCCCATCCACCCCTTTGGGAAATAGCCAGATTGGGAAATCAGGAAAGGCAATTTCCCCAAAGCCAAACTTGGGAGGAACTGCTGCCCAATTTGGGAGCCTACCAAATGGGGAATGGACTGACAGGCTATCCAACAATGGAAATCATGCACCAAATTCAGTAAATGAATTTGAATGCATGAAGAAGACCAAACTTGCACTATGCCAATGCAAACCTGGATCCAGCCAAACCTTCTCAATTGTCAGCCACCCAAGCCAATCCAGAAAAGGGAATAACAGATGCAACTCAGACTCTTGGTTCCCCAATGCTATGCCTTCCAATAATAATGCCTTGCAGGTCCACTAGTATAAATAAAGACAAACCCCTCAATGATAGTTTGTGCTATCATTGAGTGAATATCCTCCTCAATATTACCACATTAATTAATCCTTTACCCAGGCTAAGCAAGTAACCTTACTAAACCCATTACCCCTCCCCAAGTCAGAAGATGAACTAAGTCATCTTCACAGCTGTCTTGACAGTTTACCTTGGGATAGGGGGCCACCAGCCAAACAATGCTCAGTTTGTTCCTGAACCACAGGGACCAAAAGGGATATTGTACAATGAGCCAACTCACCTCAATGCAATGGTTTTGAACCTGTGGACACCTCTGACGTCATCTTTCCCAACTCCCAACTTGGCTACTTATGTGATCCCGCAGCTACACTACTGTACCTTGCTATCAGCCTTAGACAATGCAACATCCTTGCCAAAGCCTTCTGTCAGGCAGTAAACTTCTATCCAATTGTCTATGCCTTGAACGGCTTTGAGCCCCCTAACCTGCCATCTTATTTTACTAAAGTTTTACCCTCAATACTTGGGCATTATATCTCAGCTCTCAAGAAATGGGCCAGTGTCTTCAGCAAAGAGGCGGCAACTCAACTACCTGAACACTCTATCTACAACCACGCCATTGACTTACTCCCTGATACACAACCCAGCCACAGATCCATCTATAGTTGCAACCACAAAGAACAAGTGGCATTGAAAGCATACATTGAAGACATGACCAAGAAAGGATTTATCCAAGTCTCAAAGGCCCCATGCTCTTCTTCCTTACTATTTGTTGGAAAAAAAGATAGGGGAATGAGACCTTGTGTAAACTACCAGAAGCTGAACAAAATCACAGTAAAAAACCAATACCCCATACCTAATGCCAATAACCTATGTGACGTCTTGACTAGGGCACAACTATACTCTAAGATTGACCTCTGAGACGCCTTTAACCAAATCCAAATCAAAGAAGGCAACAAATACAAAACAGCTTTCAAAACTCAATATGGACTCTATGAATACCTGGTCATGCCCTTTGGGCTATGCAACACCCCTAGCACTTTCCAGAGGATGATTAAATTGGTCCTTGGAGAATATCTTGACCAATTCTGCGTGGCATACCTTGACAACATCCTGATATATAGCAAAACACATGAAGACCACCTCCGCCACCTGGACCTCATATTGGAGAAACTCTTGCAGGCCAATCTCCACGTCAAACATAAGAAGTGTGAGTTCTTTTAGCCTGAGGTAGAATTATTGGGCTACATAGTACAGACTGGTGGATTTGCCATGACCTAAGATAAAGTGGACACAGTCACAGCTTGGCCCACCCTACCTGTTGGAAAGATGTTAGTAGTTTCTTGGGGCTAGCAAACTACTGTAGAGATTTCATAATTTTTTTCTCAGATTACTCTGCCCCTGACCTTCATTTGCTCAGAAAAAGTCCAGTTTGAGTGGACCCCTGACTGTGTTGTTGCCTTTGATGCCCTGAAGTTGGCCTTCACCTCTGCACCTGTGTTGGCCATGCCTGATCACACAAAGCTGTTCATCCTGGAAACTGACACTTCCAACTTTGCCCTGGGAGAGGTGCTTCTTAAGGAGGGAGGGGATGGTATGCTACATCCCATAGCATATTACTCTAAAAAGATAATCCCTGCCAAAGGAAATTATCCTATATACAATAAAGAAATGCTAGCTATAATAAAGACCTTGAAGCACTAGCGCAGATACCTATGCGGCGCTGAGCACACAGTGAAGGTCCTAACAGATCACAAAAACTTGGTTTACTTCTTCAAGCCACGTCAGCTTAACCAACAACAAGCAAGATGGGCTCTAGAACTGGCGGACTATGTACTAGAAATTGACTATAAACCCAGCAATGTAAACATTGTCCCAGATGCCCTAAGCAGAAGAGCCAACCTGATCCCGTCCTCCACCAAGTTGAGAGATCACAACACCCATACCCTGTTGGATACAACCAGTGGAAGAATACAGCTAAACTACCTGAAAATTATTGCTAAGAAATTGGACGTATTAGAAGCCCAGACAAAGTACCCTGTTGCCAAAAACCATGGTTTCAGAGCTCTCAACACAACTAGACAGCCACCTGTACAAAAGAGGTTACTCACTAAAAGGAACCACCCTACTGTTCCGAGGAAGAATCTATGTACCAGAAGGATTGGCTCAGATTTCTGTCCTAAAGGACTATCACGACTCAGAACTAGCCGGCCACCCAGGCCGCCACAAAACCCTTCAAAGAATCAAAAGGAATTACCTGTGGCCCAAGATAGACACAGATAGTATCAACTACATTTAAGGCTGTGAGACATGCGGGAGCACCAAACAAGATGCTCTAAACCAGAAGGCCTCCTCTGCCCCCTAGACATCCCTTCAGGCCCCTGGAAATTGGTATCCATGGACTACATAGTTGAACTCCCACCCTCCAAAGACTATAACACAATTCTAGTGATGGTTGACCGTTTCACCAAAATGGCCTACTTTTTCCTCACCACTACCCATTGCACTGCTGCTTAAACCGTCTGTCACATTAATGATCAAATACTCACCCAACACAGAACCCCAGAAGAAATAGTGACAGACCAAGGACCACAGTTTACATCTCATTATTGGGCGCAAGTGATGAAAGACCTAGGAATCAAAAGATGTGTGTCCACTTCCTATCACCCCCAGAACAACAGCCAAACCAAACAGATAAACCAGATTTTGGAACAGTACCTCCAATGCTATGCAAACTCCAATCAAGGCAACTGGACAGACCTATTATCCATAGCCCAGTACGTGTACAATAGCAAAGGCCACACATCCACTGGGATGTCTCCCTTCAGAGCCAATTACAGATTTGACCCCACTTGGGACCCCAAGATTGGAAACCAGGAGTCTAACAAAGCAGGTAGGACCTGGATGGAACACATCCACAAAACCCAGATGACCTGCCCCTTAAACCTAACCCGCGCAGTACAGACCTACAAAGCCTTTGCTGACAGAAAGTAAACCCCTGAAAAGCCACTAGAGATTGGGGACAAGGTCTATCTAGACTCAAGGAACATACCCCTAAATTTCTCATGCTGGAAGTTAGCTTATCAAAGAAGCGGGCCCTACCAGATCACATGCCAAGTAGGCAAAGTAGCGTACCGTTTGAAGTTACCTGACACCTGGAAAATACATGATGTATTCCACCAATCATTGTTGTTCAAAAAGGACGGAACTTCCCTGCTCCATCAGAAACTGAAGACTGTCCCTCTGCCAATCCTGGTAGGGAGATCCCTTGAACACAAAGTAGAGTATATACACAGCAAACACACCCACTACCACAAGCCACAGTACTACGTCAAGTGGCTAGGATACCCGCCTGAGAAAAGCACCTGGGAACCAGCTGACAATCTTACCAACGCAGATGATGCCGTTCACCAGTATTGGGAGAAGAAGAAAGCCAAGTCCGGTTGGAAGGGGATAGTGTTATAAAAGTAACTATTTTGATGCCCCAGGCGGGAATCAAACCCGCTCCTAGCCACCAGGCAGGGCTAGTGGGCAGGGGAGATTTGCCCACACCTGGATTTTTGCTTTTCAAAGCAAATCCAGGTGTGGGAACTATTCACGCCCTGGTGGTAGCTGTGGGGGCTATTCTGGGCCCCAAAAGCTACACCCAAGCCTTGGTGAGTTTGGCTGGGCCTGGGCAGGCTGTTTTTAGCTGCCTAGTAAACTCAGATTAAGTCCACCTTCCATTAAGTAATTTGGGGTCCCCAATTGGGGACCTCTTTTTTAATCATGTTCTTTGGGCTCAGGAAAGCCTGTCAAGCCAGCCCAAAAAAGGTGGTCAAATTGGGAAAACCCCCATAACCCCAGAAGCCAAACCTGCTAGAACCAATGGCCATCCAGGACAAGATGGACCACCAAAAAGCCAAACAACTGTTCCTGAAAACCCCAAAAATGACCATGAAGCAGCCAATCAAACAGCAGAACCTAAGATGTCAATCCTTGCCACACAGATAGCACCAGAAGAATGCCCAGAGGCACTTGCATGTGAGTAAGTATAGAAACCAGAAACACCTGAAAAAGTTCTGTATTGTCATACTTACCAAATAAAAAGTTGTTATGAACCTTTGGTTCACCAATCTTCTTCCATACCTATTTTTGATACTCTTCCATCTGCATACACCCAAGCGTCAGCACCCGTCTCTTGGGATAGATATCCAGACTTCAGTTGACAAACCTGAAGCCTTTGACTACTACTACCCACCCAATGCTTCATTTGGCCTTGTGCATTTCACTGAGTATCCCCAAAATCCTGACCAAAAACCCTAGACATCAGAAGACTTGCAGTGGTACACACTCCTAAACGCACCCAAGGAACCCTATCAAATTGTTTGTGACGGCAAAGCAATCACCATCTAACCTTTGATTTTCAACGGGAAGTACAACAATCCTGCTGCCTACCTGGTCCCCATGGAGCCACCCCTGACACCCAAACCAACCATCTCTACCCCACCCGCCTCTGACACCACTGGCCAGAACAGTCAATTCCTGGGAGTGATTTACCTGGCGCTCACAGGATTGTTTGACTCTGCCTTCCCAGCAGCTTGGCCTTGAGCGGTGGCTGGGAAGGCCCTTTCCTACCTGGTAAAGTTAGGTCCCATCATCTGGTGGGCCATGCCAGTACCTGCTTTGACTCCTCCCTCACCTACTGGAGCCCCACGTTACTTTTGGTATCCTGACACCAAGCCTGCCATCAAGGAGAGGCCCCACAATGTCAAGAGCCTACTGTTTGAAGGGTTTCATGGCTTTGATAGGTAAGACTGACTTGAGCGGTGCAGGTTTGGACGTGTTCTTCTCACATAATACACATGTTTTGAGAAGGTCCAGGATGTCCTGGTGCATACAAGGCCACCAAACCTTATGTTTCATGATTTCAAAGAGGTTATGCCCTCTGATTTGGCCCAAGATACGTTAGTAATGTATTATGGTATCCCCTCTTTGAGTTGTGGGAATGTAAGGTATCTTCTTGCTTGTCTCTGCCCAGCAGCAGATGTTACCAGCGTCAGTGGTGAACTGACTCTCATTGTCCTTCAGCTTGGAAATGGTTACAGAATTAAGACCTTCATAACAGGTGGCTTCAGGACGTAGGTAAAGCATGGGTCAGTTGGGTCTAACTTGTTGTCTCCCATGATGGACGCCACATACAGTCTGGAGATGGCGTTGGCTGTGATAAGTTCCTTTCCAGGCTTGTATTTGATGCGTAACTGGGTAGGGGGACAGGTGCTTAACCCAGCCTGCTTGATTTTGTGTTAGGTGCAACTGAGTGTTGAAATACTGAAGCAACTTGTGGTCTGTCAGGACTTGGGGTGGAAAGGTGACATCCTCCAGATAACAGCGTCATGTCTCAATCCAGTGCACAATTGCCGCCAACTCCTTGTCATGTATGGGGTAGCACTGCTCTGAGCTGGTAAGCTTCCTAGATTCATAAGACACAAGGAGGAAGACACCATCCTAAGTTTTTACCCTCAGCATGCCCCCTATGGCCTTGTCAGAGGCGTCAGTCTTGAGTTTATACTGGCGGTTTCAATTTAGAAATTGTAGTATAGGGACAGTTGTAAGTCTCTGCTTCAACGTCTTGAAGGCTTGATCTATGGCAGGAGTCCATGGGAAACGCTATTTAGTGTTTAGGAGTTCAATGAGAGGTGCAATTAGTTCTCTGCAGTTGGGGATGAACTTTTGCACATAGGCAACCATGCCCAAGAATGTGCGCACCTGACCCACATCAGTAGGGGGTAGCATGTTTGTGATTGCCTTAATTTTGGCAGGTTTGGGCTTTATACCTTGGGAAGAGATGATGTGCCCAAGGAGTAGAAGCTATGACCAGAGAAATTCACATTTGGAGGGCTTGGCTTTTAGTTGGTTTTTACAAAGGGTGTCAAGGACAGCACACAGATGTTGGAGATGTGTGGTTTGATCTTGACTGAAGACAATAATGTTGCCAAGGTACATAGCAACACACTTTTCAATTAGATCTTCAAATGATTTGTTCATCAACATGGAAAAGGTGGAGGGAGCATTGTTCATTCCAAAGTTCATGGAACAACACTCAAAATAATCCATAGTGCATACAGAAGGCAGCTTTTGCCTCATCTCCTGGTGCAATGAGGACCTGGTTGTACCCTGCAGTGAGATCAATCTTACTGAAGACCTTTGCACCTGCAAGTGCATCAAATAAGCTGTCAATTAGCGGTAAGGGGTATTTGTTCTTGTCTATAACCTTGTTTAGAGTGTGGTATTTGGTCACCAAGCGCAGGGAGCAATCCCTCTTGGCTACAAAGAAGACTGTAGCCCCATACAACAAGAGTGAGGGGAGGATGAAGCCCTTATTGAGCGCGTATATGAGGTATTGACAGAGAGTCTTGTCTTTCTTGGGTATCAAGAAATAGAAGGGTTGTGCTTTAGGTAGTGACTCTTGCAGTTGGACAGCATGTTGTATTTCTCTAGGAGGAGGAAGTTGGTCTAATGTTTCACTGAAGACGTCCTGGTACTCCTTGAGGAGTGCTGCAAGTGCTGATGGAGGTGTGGTGGGCAAGGGAGAGGCTGCAGTGGGTTCAGAGCAGATGACTTTGATGTAAAGCCTCATAAAATGAGGGAGTACTTTAGCTAGGTAAGGTACCAAGTTAGAGACTTGGAATCCCGTAAGTGCCGTCAAGATGGGATAGACCGTCATCATCCATCTAAAGACTTTGGCATGTACATTAAATTATCCAAAATTACTGGCAAAGTACGTAAGCACGTAGAAGACAAAGGAATAGATTGCTACGTGCTGGGTGGAGCAGGGCAACACCAGTGTGGGCCAGGAGTACATCTCAGAGGAGTTGAGCTGAGCTGACTCCTTGTAGAAGTACTTGTTGGGCGGTTTGTTGTACGGCCCATGCTGATGAGAGTGTTGGTGGCCCCCAATCCCGAGGCAGGCTGTGAGGACAGCAGAGAAAATCAAGTGGTTCATCTTCTAGTCCTGGGAAAGGGCAGACAAAGCTTAGTGTCTTTAACTTTCTGTTGTGTAAAAGTTTCTTGGGTATTGATTTATGTGATACTATTGAGGGGTAATTTCACTCAATGATAGCACAAACTACCATCAAGTGATTGAGATTTATTATATACTGTCATCCTTAGTGGGGCATGAATAGTACAAAGCATTGGACAGGGGACCCCAAACACTTGGTGTTGTCTGGAATTCCCTTTTGGGAGTGAGATGGGAGTGGTTTTGCAAGCAATGAATTGTTATCATTGGCATGGCATGGGATTGGAGCATCTTCAGGCACAGTAATGCATTTCAATCCAGCTTTTGCAGTTGATGCATTATTTGTAATGCTGGACTGCTTGTCAACCCCCTCCCAATTTGGTAGATTCCAAATTTGGGCAGCAGTACCCCCTCCATTTAGGTTTGGGGAAATTGCCTTTTTGGGTTTCCCCTTTTGGCAATTTCCCCATTCAGCGGGTGGGGGGCTGGCTGGCAGTGGCGTGCAGCTGGCGGACGCCAGCAGTTGGGCGTGCGGCTCACGGACGGGGTATAAAACCCGTCCAAATTAAAATTTTATTTTTAATTCCTGTTTGTGAATCTCGCTTTCTGCAGCAGTTTCCCCAATAAGGGGGAACTTCTGCCCTTTTTTTGTTTTGTTTGTTATCCTGAAGTATGCTCAGAGCAACTTCCTGAACGCCAGTGTTGTCAGGAATATTCCTGACAACTGAACACTGGTTAAAGTCCAGCTTCCCCCTTGAAGTTGTATATATTGGTCTCTGTAAGTCTGACAAATATGGTGTTGTGGAGTAACTTGCTCATTTCAACAGGGTAGATATGAAAACCCACCCTATTTCTGTTGAGGGTGATTACAGAAGTATCCCAGTCAATGTATGAGCGGTTGTGTCAAAGCCAGTTGAGGCCAGCAATGATGTTGTGGCTGAGTCCTGCCATAATTGGCCCAGAGAGTTTCACCTGGGTGTTCCCCATTCTCACAGAGAAGGGTACTGTCTCATGGGTGATTGCCATTCTGCAGGAGTCAGCTACCCGTACAGCTTTGAACCTGCTGGGCGCTTGGTCCAATTGCTGAGAGTTGGGGAACACCTGGTCCACCATAGTGTGGTTGGCCCCAGTATCTACCAGTAATTTGTGGGTGTCCCCACAGAAACAGAAGGGATAGGACAAGTGTGTTACTTTATTTGAAGAATGGCTTGCTTGTAATACGGGGTTGTTGCTGTGGACTTGAAAGACATCCAGAGTTTCAAATTTGTGAATTTTGTAGTCACAGGGATTTTTTGCAAGCAGGGATTGAGAGAATGGGTCAGGTGGGGTTGTAAGGCCTCTTGTCACTACAAACCTCAGGCTTTTCCCTGATCCTCAATCTGCGCTAGCTGAAGCTCCCCCCTTGCAGGGGCGTTTAGTCCCATTATCCTGCTGACGTGATTGGCGGCGGCCTACTTGACTGTGGCCATTGCCAGATGTTGTATGTGGTTGGGGTGGAGTGTCACTGGTACGGCGGAAGCCCATTGAGGCCTGGTTGTTAGCCTCCACAATGGCTTTATAGCAGTCATCAATGTAAGTATAGCAACCTACAGGGACCCACTTGCAGATATGGGGTTTTAACCCATTGACAATGAGAGTGAGTAACATTGCGTTTCCGTTGGTCATGACTTCTGAGGCAGCAGCAAGAGCTTGTTGCCAGGCAGCAAGGTACTCAGGAACAGAACCAGTTTGCTTGATTGCTAGAAGAGGAGTTCCCACAACAATGGGGGGAAAGGTTTTGCTGTAACAGAACTTGGCGGCATCTTGAAATGCCGCCCAGGTAATGTCAAGTTCCTGGCTGGCCCAGTTGGTGAACCACACAGCGGCAGGCCCCGTGAGGCAACCAGACGCAATGGCAACCCACATGAGCTCAGGTACTTGACAGATACAGAGGCAGGTTTTGATAGAGTGGAGCCAACTGACAATGTCAGCCCCTTTGACACCACCCGTAAAGGATTCAAGATAGAGGTTGAGCATGCTTTGCAAAAGGTCTGACTGGGTCAGAGTGACACTTGTGTTGCACTTCTTAAGGAAGAGTCAATTATACACACCCATAAGTACCAGTTGATCTTGATAAATGACATACCTGTTGGGATGTCCCCCTCAGGGATTGGCAGGAAAGTCTCTTGGTGGGGAGTAGCCATACAGCCTGTACTCTGTCCTTTCTTGGGGAAGATTTTTATTCTAGGTAGGTTGTAAACCTACCGCTGCTACCACTGTTGCAACTGAACCAATTGGAGTTCAGTATTTGATTATGGAAGACAACAGTCCAATAGAAAGGACAGGAATTAATAGGATAATATGTAGTTTATTGCATAATATTGTGATTAATATACTATATGGAGAAGGCCACAGGGGATAACATGATGGCGGGTTTCATGTAAGGTTTAAAGCTGGGGAATAACTTATGCAGGTATCAGAAGGTTGAATTGGCAACACTCCTAATTAGGAGATAGTGCCTGCAGTTTGACCCCACCATCAGATTGGTTCATGTTGTTAGATACATTCTGGGGAAACTCATTGAGAGCCCCCTGTGTACTGTAAGATACATTGGCAGGCAAGGGTGGCAACTTGGTTGCAACAACACAATAGCAACTCAATATGTAAACAAAACCACTCAATCAGTGTGTGCAATGGACTGTAACCAAGAATGATACCAATGTACCTAAAATAGGGCATGTAATCTGAAAACAAATTTTAAAAACATTGTGATGAGTGTTTAAATTTGGCGTAAAATCTGGGAAAATGGGTGTAAATTTTATTTGAGTATTCTAAAATGGGTGTTGTAAAACCAAAAACAACTAATTAAGAAATAAAAATCTATAATTGTGATATTGGGTGGGAAAAATAATAATTGAATATCCATAAACAGATAAAAGCAAAAATTAAAATTAGGGAGTAACTCAATTGAAATTCTTTTAGTATTTTATTAAGTTCTCAAAATGAAAAGAACACAACAACAGAGTACTAATACACCCGTTGTTGCCGCAGTCATGGTTGCCCCTGCGGGTCAAAGAATAGAGTTAGTGCAACCCAAGTGCCTACTCAAGGAGGAGAAGGGAGAGGAGAGTTCCATAGTGACGCTGCACTGACACAGCTGGTTCAAGGAGCATAAGCTACTAGGGTGCAGAGCATCAGCCCTCAGGTCCCCAAGCTGACCCGGAAGCCCACCAAGGTTACCAATACCAAAACAGTTAGAAACAAGGAGGTAGAACTTACTTCATATGTGTTCAACGTTGTGTACTGGCAAGAGTTGGTCCCGTCAGCCATGCTGGAAAAGGTTAAGCCTGTGCTTGACACTAGATACAAGCCTTATGTCAGTGATGGCAACCAGGAAGAGGACAAGGTGCCCAAGAACTATAAGACTGAGAAGGGACAGCTGGTGCTAAAGAAGGTTGCAGCATTCTACAACAAGGTGCCTATGCCTTGCAAGCCTGTCGCCAATCAGGATCCTGGCTTGTCTGAACCCACAAAGCCTACCCAGAAGTTCATTCCTGACATAAAGTGCATCATTGTCATGAATGAAATTTCAATACTTGTATTGAAAACCCAAGAGTTGAATCCCAGTCCCCAGAAGGCGGATCAAACTCTCCAGACCAGTCCAGGACCCGCCAATCTGTTAAATCACAGACTCAAACCAGTAAATTACTCCGCGTTCCGCCAGCCTACTACAGAGGACCTTATTACTTGAGTCACGAAAAGTGGACAAGAACCCGCCCACTTGCTAAATTGCATACCCAAATTAACGAGTTACTCCAAGACCCGTCAGTCTCCCAAGGACAATTCCCCAAATGGTCATCAGATTGACGCTAACCTTGAGCCACCAAAGACCCAAATCTATGCAGAGGTTGCAGCTTGCCTTAAGGAGGTTAAAACAAAATCTATTTTTAACTTTACCAATGACCACCAGCAACTGCCAGTCTTCCGCCCAGAATGGGTAGTACAATTGAACTACTCAGGTGACATGGTGAACAGTGGCGGCGGAACAAAGCATTGCCATTCCTATTTGCCAGAGCAGGCACAACCTGGATCTGCTGCCCTTGAGACCCCAAGCCAAGACCCACGTACCGCCAGTGCCTGGTCTGCAAACCTGAACCCTGCAAAAATCAAAGAAGCAAAGTCCCAGGGTATAAAAACCCTGGCGGTACAGTGAAGACCCCATTGTCATTTTTGATAATAAAGTTTTATGACTTTTGGTTTGAGCAAATCTTACCCTATCTAGTCTTAGTGATCCTTCATCTTAATTTGGGTCAAGTAGACTATCAGGCCGCTGCCCCCTTCCAAGCCCAACCTGCTGAATTGCCCTAGGCATCATACCGCCCCCAGGAGCTCCCTTTGGACCTGTGCACTTTACCAAGTACCCCCCAACCCGGCCTATTTAGAGTACAACTTGGAAACCATTCTCATTGCCGACCCTTTGACAAGGACTAGAAGTACAAAATACATAGGACATGAAGGAAAGAGAATTGAGATACCGCCCTTATTATTCAAGGACAAGTACAACTACCTACCAGTGTACTTTGTCCCATGACTCTGCCATTAACCCCAAGACCAGACTGCCCCTTAGAACCCAATGTTGCTGCCAAGACCACCTCTATCCAACTGTTTGGAGTACTCTATATTACTCTGACAGGATTGGTGGATTCCGTGGTCCCCAACTCCGGACCCTGGTCCTTGCTTGGGCAATCTTTATCTTATATGATCAAGTTAGCACCCATTCTATGGTGGGCCCTACCTGCCAGCTTGACCGCACCTCACCCTGAGCTGCCCAATGCCTCTGCCTATGACTGGCTTCCTGACAATCATCCTTTTCAAGCTAATGTGGGAATCTGGTGACTACAAGGTGGCCGCGGCTCTTGTTGGGGTGGATCCCAAGTACGCCTCCAAGACATTCAGCACCTACATCAATACTGGCTGAGTCCTTGCCGCGGAGAAATCCTTGCACATTTCTACCATGCTCACCAAGGAGCACAATTGGGCAATCCACTAGTGGATAACCCAAGATTGCCATCTTGAACTGGCAAATATACAGGTCATGGTTAAATCTACTTTTGGGGTTGAGGTCTCAATTTTCTTTTACTATCATCTGGTGAAGGGAATGCACTTTTCCTAGAAAAAGCTTGGGGTATCTCTGTACAGTTGGAATAGCCCAACCAATATCAAGATTTGGAAAAAATACGCTGAGGTGTACACTGCCCTCAAAGCCAAGAGGACAGTCAAATTCTATTACATTGACAAATCAGCATTTGCCTTGCTGTCATAACTGTGCTGTTTTAGCAGAGTTACAAGGGAAAACATTTAGAAACTAAATAACATTCTTTATTGAGATAAGAATTATATAGTTATTGTGAATTGTGGATAATAGGAACATGATAGCGTTGATCACACTGTGAGATGGTGAAGGGGGTGGCTTGATACTTTTAATGAGTCAAGTGCCAAAACAAGTTACCCACCAGGAGTGATCAGCTTCTGTTCATGTTATTGTATTTAGAAATCCGAGTTGTCTTCCTAACTTGGCTTTGGGTGAATGGATAATTGGGTTGCAGGTCACAAACCAGCTTACTCGGAACTTTGCTGGCGGGTTGAGCCTGCTGTTTTGACACAACCCTGGCTGAAGGTTGGACTCCTCTGGGGGCAGGTTGCCAAGGAGGTTGTCAGGAGCCCAGGTGCCATACTGGACTAACTGTTGTTTGGTGGCGGGTAGCACAGTCTCTTGTTGCTTTTGTCTTGCCTTGCAAGGCCTGAGGCAATCATGGTGGAGGACTTTGTCTTGTTTTTTTCCCAAGTCCTTGAACAAGGTAAGTGTTGTTTTTGTTTAACTTTAGGATGATGGCAGGGCCAAATTTTTCTGGCTGTATTTACTTTTGTTGGTATTCATGATCCAGACCTTGTTGCCAACCTCATTTCTGTCTTTGATGGGGACAAAGATCTTTTGTAGACACTCTTCTTCTTTTTCTGATTGTTTGCTATTGGCCTGTATGACCTGGGGATCCAAGTGGGGGGAACCTTTCTTGGCATCTCCAGCTTGGGTCCTGATAGCGCCTGGATGATATTGGGTTGTGTTCCATATACTAACTCAAAGAGGCTTTTCCCGGTGGATCTGTTCACGCGGGTCTGGCATAAAAGAAATGCATTTGGTAGCTGCTTTTACCAGTCCTCAGGTCTCCCAGAGGTGAGCTTGGCCAAGGCTTGCACAAGGCTGCCATTTAGCTGCTCCACACGTCCAGTGGCCTGAGGATGGTAAGGTGTTATCACCGTGTGCTGGACCCCATTCTTGGTGAGGTATATGTTGGTATCTTCAGAGGTTAATTCTTTGCCTCTGTTGGTTATAATGAGTTCTGGTTTTCCAAACTTGCACATGATTTCTTTTCCTATGAAGCATTGTACGTTGTTGCCAGTATGTGTTTTAACTGCTTGTGCCACTGGCCATTGTACGGTAAAGTCTATTATGATAATGATGTATTTCTTGTTGCTATGTTTTCATGGCATAGGGCCCACAATGTCTAGGGCCCACACCTTGAATGGTAGTTGTGTACAAATAGGTAATACTGATTTAGGTGGGGTCTTGCTCCTTGCAAATTTCTCACATACTTTGCACTGGTCCAAGACTTCCTGGACGTCCTGGTATAAGGTCAGCCATCATGCTTTATGTTTAAGGAATTTGTAAAGGTTGTGGCTTTTTGAATGTCCTAGGTCTCTTTGGTAGCATAGGATTATGTCAACTTGCTGATGTGTGGGAATATATGGGATGGTTGTTCCGTCGGATATTTTTTGGTGTAGGGTTCCATATATGTCAGCAAAATGGTGCTTGTTCTTAATGGCAGTTTCTTTTGTTATATCTTTAGTACCAGGGGGAAACCTTTGTCCTTTGTACAAAGCACCAGGAGAGGCCAGTCCAGGTTGAGCCCATTCTTCCCTTGTGGCTCTGATGTATAGGCGTGACAGCGCATCAGCCATGGAAAGCTCTGGGCCAGGCTTATATTGTATGAGCATGTTGAACCTCTCCAGAAGCTCCGTCTATTGGGCTTGTTGATGGGATAGGTTTTCTTGGGTTTGAAGTAGATGAGTGATTTGTGGTCTGTCAGGGCTGTGAATTCTTTTTGCCGTTCTAGATAGCAATGCCATTTGACTAGGCAGTGCACAATTGCCAGCAGCTCTTTGTCATGTATAGGGTGTTAGCACTTGGGCAACCTCCAGAGTTAACTCATACAGAATGAAACATCCTCCATGTTGACAATTCTCAAAAATATTTTTCTTATTTTCAATATTAAAGATTATTTTTTTCTTTATTAAATAATTGACACTGATAATAGAAGCAATATTTGATTTTTATTATGAGCTTTTAATTGAAATTATAAAAGATAAAGCAAAAACAATTTTTGAAATTGTTGACATGGAGGATGTTCCATTCTGTATGAGTTAATTCTGGAGGTTGCCAGCACTTGCCATCTATTAATTTTCATGATTCATAGGCCATAGGTAGGAAGTCACCATTGTTGTTTTTAATTCTTAGTACCCCTCCAATGGATGCGTCAGAGGCGTCTGTCTCCATTTGGTACTCTCCATCACGTTTTGGGGTACTGAAGGATGGGTGCTGTTGTGAGTTTCTCTTTAAGACGTCTGAAACAAAGATCATATTGGGGGTCCATACAAACTTGGATTTGGCGCCAGTAATGGCGGACAGAGGTGCCGTCAGGACGCCACAGTTGGGTATGAATTGCCGTACATAGGCAACCATTCCCAGGAAAGTGCATAGTTCTGACTTGTCTTTAGGTGGTGGCATTTTGCAAGTGTCCTGGATTTTCTGGCTGTCAGGTTTAATGCCGTCTTTTGAAACTATGTGTCCCAAGAAGGGTAGTTTTTTGCAGAAGAGCTGGCACTTGGAGGGCTTGGCTAACAGCCTATGTTGCGCTAGGGTGGCAAAGACTGCCTCTAGGTCCTTGTGATGCTGTTATGCTGAGGGACTGTAGACAATGATGTTGTCCAGGTATACCAGGGAATGCTTGCCAATGTGGGGAGAAAAAACCTTGTTCATGAAGGTCACAAAGGTTGACAGGGCGTTTTTCATACCAAAGTTGAGTACCACACACTTGTACAAACCATATTTAGTGCGGAAGTCTGTTTTGGGAATGTCTTCTTCCTTGATACAGATCTGGTTATAGCCTGCAGTCAAGTCAATCTTGGAGAAGACCTTAGCACCACCTAAGGCATCAAAAAGGGTGTCAATGAGTGGTAGTGGATAGCAATTCTTGATAGTATTTTTATTTAGGGCTTGGTAGTCTGTGAATAAGCGCAGGGTACCATCTTTCTTTGCTACAAAGAATACAGCAGCACCAAAAGAGGACTGTGAGGGGCAGATAAGTCCTTTCTCCAATGCCTCCTTGAGGTAAGCACATAGGGCGCTGTCCTCATTTGGGGTGAGGCAATAGATGGGTTGCGTCTTAGGTACTGCTCCTTTGAGTTGGATGGAGTGTTGGATGTGTTTCTCTGGGGGCAACCCATGTAGAGCCTCCTTAAAGATTTCCGGATGCCAGGCTACAATTTCACAATCCTGAGGTGTGGTAGTGTCATGGTGATCTTTGAAATGTATAATCTTGTACTGGCAAGAGTCCCAGTAAATTGCCTTGAGGTTCTCCTTTTGTCCAAGGTCTCTGTGATACGTAAAAAGACATGGTCACACAGGAATTGATCCACTGAGTTGGGGTAGATCTGGTGATTGACACCTTCACGTTTGATGGTCAGTAAAGAGGTTGCCCAGTCTACATGAGGATTGTTCTTTTGTAGCCAGTTTAATCCCAGTACAATTTCAAATTTAGGAAAGTCAATGACGGGACCTTGAATGGTGGAATGTAGGTTCTCTAGCATGACAGAGAAGGGGTGGTTTCCTGTGTCACAGTTTTGTGATGTTCATCAGCTAAAACCAAATTTTTAATCTGAAAAAGATTAGTGGCTAACTTGAACTTATCTACAAAGCTGCTGTTGACCAGGGTTCAATCTGCACCCAAGTCCAGGAGTGCTGAGTCCATGTAACTGCAAAAGTGGAAAGGGTAAGACATCAGTTTATTTGGGTGTATGACAATGATGTAAAGTACTGGCTCTTCTGAGGGTACCTGAATCATTGGGCATTGATCCACATCCTCAGGTTGGTATTCATTGTTGAGTGAGTCAGGCATAGTCTGGGGAGAGCTTGGCTTGCTTAGTGCTCTCTCCAGGCTTTTCCCTTGTCTTGATTATCTTGAGTAGTAGTGACATAAAAATTGGTTTGGTTTGATTGGTTGTTGTTCCTGTTCCTGTGTCCATTTGAACCTGTGGGTTTGAACTGCTGTTGTTTTTCCCAGGGGGTGGTCTTTTGGAACGCCCAGCTGGGTGAGAATCTTTAGGGCGCTCTCTTTTGCCTGTTTGTGCCTTGTGGAGAGCATTGGACGTTTGTTCTGCTTTCTCTGCCTTGCAATATAGGCTTTGCAAGTTGTTTACTTGATCCAGGTTACGTGTCTCATTACGTGCAACTTGAGTGTGTCATAGTACATTAGATGAGTAGTTGGAGTGTCAAAGGCCATGTCAGATGGGGCATAGAGACAGAGTTCCTTGTAGGCGCGGGTAAGTTCTTTAACAGTGCCTGTCTGAGTCAGGCTCTTTACTTAGCGTATGATCATGAACACTGTATCCTTGAGCACAAACCTCACCAAGAAGTCCTGTTTAAAGGTGTCCAAGTTCTTGTCAGTGTGCTCTTTGTGCCACTTGTCACACCAGGTGCCAGTGTCATGGGTCAGGCAAATGAAAATCTCCGCAATCCAGAATTGCTGTGGGCATTTCATTTGAGCCAGCTTGCTTTAGGAGGACTGGATTCATGCGGTAGCATTGTTGTTGGCTCCAGCAAAAGGTTCCAGGGCAGTGCTTCAAAGTCTCTGCGCTACGTAGGCGGGCATAGTATTCTCATCAGTTGGACAAGGAATAGCAGGGGAAGCCTGGAAGAACCCTTGTGCAGACATGGTGTTGAAGGCGGAGAGCAGGATTGCCGTGTTCTGATACAGGAAAAAGCCATTGGGTATTTCAGTATCAGGTGTGTACAGAGTCCAGTCCAGCAGGGGACCAGACATGATTCTATCAAGGATTTGTTGACTGCGGCAGGTATGGGCAACAGGCAGAATTTTGGGGAATAAAAGTCAAATGGAAAACCTACTTCTGCTACCAATATTGTAACTGTGCTGTTTTAAAAGAGTTACAAGGGAAAATATTTAGAAGCTAGATAATATTCTTTATAGTGAGATAATGATTAAATAGCTATTGTGAATCATGGATAACAGGAACATGATAGAGTTGATCACATGGTGAGATGTTGAAGGGGGTGGCTTGATCCTTGTAATGATTCAAGTGCCAAATCAAGTTACCCACCAGGAGTGATCAGCTTCTGTTCATGTTATTGTATTTGGAAATCCAAGTTGTCTTCCTAACTTGGCTTCAGGTGAATGGATAATTGAGTCGCGGGTTGCAAACCTGCTTACTTGGAACTTTGCTGGCGGATTAAGCCTGCTGTTTCAACATTGCCTATGCAGAATGTGTATGGGTATGTCCCCAAAGGCTCAAATGACGGGGTGGCTCAGCGTGCTGCAGTCTGCACCACAGCCCATTCAATGGTGGCCCTCCTTGTCCCAGAAGTTATTATGATGTACCAAATAATTTTGGGATCTCACAATAGCCGGACCTTCCTATCATTTCTCTGATTGGTCCAGGAGCACCTGAGGCGCATGAGCCTGGGCTTCATCAACGTAATTGTGTTGGACAATGTTGGTCTCCACAAGGTGGTCAATATTCTTGAGGAATTCCCAATGATTGATACTTGCATTGCAGTGGGCCCCCAGCAGATGGCCACATCAAATTTGCGCCTCCTATTCCTCCCCGCCTATTTGCCCTTCCTAAATCCCATCAAGGAGGTCTTTGGGTGGCTCAAGCAAGTTGTCAAGGGAGGGAACCCAACTGGGACCAAGGGCCTTTTTTTGCTCCAGGCCGGGATCCACACCCTCCCAGCTGAGACTGTGGCCAAATTCTATGGTCACACTGATTCATTTCTCCCCGCGCACCTTGTCAAACAGCCAATCAATTAAAGGCTTAGTGTGTCCAACTTTTCTATATTCTCAAATTACTATTTAATATTTTTTAATTATCATTTTGTATTTATAAGATTCCAAGCCATAAATCACATTCAGCTGGACCTTGAATGAAGGTTAATAATTTATTTATTTTAAATTAAATCATTTTATTATGGCATCTGAGGCTATCCCAAACACTTGATACTGGATTACACATACAGTAGTTTTAAAAGCTATGGCAACAACCAAAAATACTTCAGATTTAAACAAAATGATTTCATATTTAAGTAAAATCCAACTTTCAGGTAAAAATATACACTCTGTTAACAGGGTTTATTGGCATTAATGGGCAAAATGAGTCAACACAGCAACAAAGGGCTCACACGCAAAGCAAAACTATTCAAAATACAATCTGAAATACATTGGTTCACAAAAAATGGTGTGAGTTGGCTTTTGGTGTACATATGTTTACTATGTGAATCAGTGACAAAATACACTCGAGAAAGGTGAGTCAAAACTCAAACTAAAAACAAAACACAATAGCAACTCACAATGTAAACAAAATCACTCACTCAGTGTGTGCAATGGATTGTAATCAAGAATGATACCAAGGTATCTAAAATAAGACACAAGATCTGAAAATAAAATTTAAAAATATTGTGTTAGGTGTTTGAATTTGGCAGTAAAATATGGGAAAAAGGGTGGAAATTATTTCAGCTATTCAAAAATGGGTGTTGTAAAACCAAAAACAACTAATTGAGAAATAAAAAATCTATAATTGGGATATTGGGTGGGAAAAACTCTAATTAAATATCCATATTCAGATAAAAGCAAAAAATAAAATTAGGGAGTAACTTAATTGAAATTTATTTAATATTTTATTAAATTTTAAAATGGAAGAAACACAACACCAGAGTACCAATGCACCCGTTGTGCACCGCGGTTGTGGTTGCCCTGCGGGTCAAAGAATAGAGTTAGTGCAACCCAAGTGCCTACTCAAGGAGGAGAAGGGAGAGGAGAGTTCCATAGTGACGCTGCACTGACACAGCTGGTTCAAGGAGCATAAGCTACTAGGGTGCAGAGCATCAGCCCTCAGGTCCCCAAGCTGACCCGGAAGCCCACCAAGGTCACCACTACAAAGAAAGTTAGAAACAAGGAGGTAGAACTTACTTTGTATGTGTTTGACGTTGTGTACAGGCAAGAGTTGGTCTGTTAGCCATGCTGGAGAAGGTGAAGCCTGTACCTGATACTAGCTACAAGCCCTACGTCAGTGATGGCAATCAGGAAGAGGACAAGGAGCCTGAGTTCTTCAGAACTGATGAGGGGCAGTTAGTGTTGAAGAAAGTTGCTGCGTTTTACACCAAGGTGCCCATGCCCTGTGTTGTGCCCAATTCCAACAAGTCAATCCCCACTGCTAAAAAGCCCGCTCAGAAGTGCATCCCTGACATTAAACACATCATTCTGCTTAAGCTAATGCGTGAATTGGGCAATTACAAGGCAGCCGCGGCCCTTGTTGGAGTAGATCCCAAGTATGCCTCCAAGATCTTCAACAAGTTCATTAACACAGGTTGAGTCCTTGCTGCAGAGAAATCCATGCGCATTTCCACTCTGCTCACCAGAGCACAAATGGGCAATCCGCCAGTGGATTACCCAGGACTGCCATCTTGAAATGGCAAATATACAGGCAATGATCAAGTCCACTTTTGGGGTTGAGGCTTCCATTTCCTTTTACTATCATCTGCTGAAGAAGATAAGCTTTTCCTGGAAAAAGCTTAGGGTATCTCCATATAATCAAAATAGCCCAAACAACATTGAGACCCGGAAAAACTACGCAGAGGCATACACTGCCCTCAAAGCCAAGGGGACAGTCAAATTTTACTATATTGATGAATCAGCATTTTCCTTGTCTATGCGCAATGCATATGGCTATGTCCCCAAAGGCTCAAATGATGAGATGGCTTGGTGTCATAACTTTAGCTATTGGGTGATTGATAGCTACTAACGCTTAACTTGAATACAACCTTATGTGTTATTAAATATTAAGCTAATATAAATCCTTCAGCCTAATGTGTATAATAAGTATAAGTAAATGTGAATCAACATTTATTTAATCAATCAAGAAGAGAGTTATATAGTAGGAGATGGGATTAATGAGAGTCGCAAGACACCAGGATCCTCTAGTTACAGCCCAATATTAAACTGATGATCAGATGATCATTAGTTACTATTGTTGAAACCGCAGGCTTGACCCGCCAGCCAGGTTCCAACCAAGCGGGTTCATGACCCGCAATCTGATTATCTGGTCACTTGAAGACAGACTAGGAAGTCAACTCAAATTACCAAATCCAACAACATAAACAGATGACAATTCTTTACGGTGGATACCTCAATTTGGCGCTTGACTCATTATCAGGATCAAGCCACCTCCTTTTTTCATCTAGCCGTGTGATCACCAATCTTGTTCTTACTATCCTTGATTCACATGAACTATATAAGCATTATCTTTCAATAAAGATTATTATCTATCTTCTAAATATTTTTCCCCATGTAACGCTTCTAAAACAGCACAGTTACAACACTATGAGCTTGGAGTACAACCTAGTTGATCATTTGGACTAATTATCATCCAGAGCAAGAGTACCATTGTCCTTTGGTTCACCAAGCTTAATGGATCAATGTGTGAGTATAGTGATGGCTAGTTTACAACCAATCACTTCACAACATTTCCCCCCACTAAACTAGATGTTACTGTAAATGTCTCTTAACTTCCTTCAGTATGATAAACCGCCCAAAAAGGAACAAAAAGATATTTTTACACTACACTAATGTTCCAGAACAGAGAATCAACAAAATCCAAAGGTGAATATCCAAATTTCTGGTTGGGAACGTACATTTTCACTCACCTGTCCTAGCCTCAGAAGAAGCCAAATTTACCAAGATTATAGACAGCAAATAGACACAGCTTTCTATAGTTTGTCAAGTACTGTCTCTTATAAATCAAGTACACCCTTGATTAAGTCTATAGTGCAAGACTCCAGTATGCCTACATCTAGCCAACTTTCCACAATTGCTAAGAAGAGGGGCCATAGTAACAAGAGTAAGGCTTCTACAACCACTCCTACTGAAAAGACCAATGAACCTGTACCAAGCTTAACCAATCTTCTCTAAAATCTGAACAAAGGTGAGGTGAGCTCTACTTCTGTGGTGATCCAAGAAGATAGTCAAAGTTCCTACATTGAAATGGTTGCCTTTCTTTGTTGGGAGAGATTTCCCATTCTACAATTCTGCGGCCCAGTAGTTATGTGGTCCATCCTTATGCTAGCTCTGGGAAATACTTACATGATCTCCACAAAAAGGCTCAAAGTAGGAAATAACATTCATTGGCAAATCCCTAGGGTGAAACTGATAAGGTATGCACAGTTGTGCCTACAGGACTTCTCCTTTGATGGGGTATACTTGACAGACAATCAGATATCTTGTGCCCTTGAACTTCTTGAGCTAGCTTTTACTGCGTGGTCTGATCTTAGGTCTGCTGTTGGCCCTGTGCCCTTGTGGAATGGTTCCAATAGTCACAAATATCACTTGCAACAAGCTATGAGTACTACCCTGGACCTTCTCAGTTATAATTGAGCAGGAAGCCGTCAGTCCATGATGTTAGTTGGAAACTTAGAGCTTAGTGGCTCCAAGGTTGTTTATCACCAGAGACTGCATCACATGCCCAAATATATTGAGTGGCTTTTAGGAGTCATGTACTTAGTAGGAGGCAAAACACCTGAGGAATAAGCCCAGCAAGAAGGTCTTCTCTGGGAATGCATCTTGCTTGGACTTGCCTTTCCTTATTCTATTGGTGTGAACCGTGTCAATTTCCTTCCTGTAGATGATTCTCCTTTTCTTCCATTTGGATTCTGTTGGCTACCTAATGTCTGGATAATCTATGCAGCCATTGCCAAAGTCCTCATCCAATTATGTCTGGGTTTAGAGGCAACAGTATCTCAATAAAGCACCAATTGCCTAAACCACACTAATCCTTCTTACTGTAAACTTTATCTCTTCTTGATGTAAAAATGGTAACAACCTTGGACTATTTTCATTAGGGTTTTCTTTTTCCAAATTGTTATCCATAAAGGGGTTTATGCTTGATAACTTGGAGCCTTGCACATGTACTGTGCATGGACTTGAGTGATCAGTTGGCCAGTTTTCAGATCCTTGAGAGTGTAGCTATTTACTCCCACTTTCTAGACTACCTTGACCGGACCTTGCCATAGTGAGGCAAGTTTACTTTTTCAACTGTACTCTTGGTTTCTGTAAAAGTATACCAAACTTCCTATCTAGTATGCAAGGAGAGCTGGTCAAGTTTTTTCCGCACAATCCATATATTTCTCCTTTGTTGCTAAATTGGTAGAGTACGCCTCAGACTGTAACTTGATTAGCGTCTGTGCTAGTCTCTTCAAATAAGCATCATGGGTGAGGGGATCATTGGTTTTAACTAAACTGTAGAAATGTGGCAGGAGACTTGGTTGTCAACCATAAAAAGCTGGAATGGGATTTTTCCTGTAGCCCTGTGGAACCCTATGTTGTACGCAAAGGTAGCTGCCAGAAGATATGTATACCATTCCGTTTCATGCTGCTGGCTAAGCTTCCTTAAGATCTGTACAAGACTTCCATTTGTTCTCTCTACCATTCCATTTTTTTGGAGATTATATGGTGTAGATTTAGTATCAAAAATAACCATAATTTTGTTCAGTCTGGGTATCATATATCCTGTGAAATTGGTCCCATTATCCATTAACAATGTCTGGGGGCAGCCATGTTTGTAGAGTATGTTCTTTATAATGAACTTGGCTATGGTAAGCACCAACTGATTAGGAATTGCTTTTGTTTCTACCCATTTTGTAAGCTGATCCACTGCTACAATTATGAACTTGTTCTTGCTAGCAGTCAGTGAAAGGGGACCTACTACATCTATAGCAGCGGTATGAAACGCAAAGCCAGGTTGGATTAATTAGTGTTGGTAGCGCAAGACCTTTAGTTGCTCTATTGTACAGTCATGGCAAGCAGCCAGGGTTTCTGCTACATCTGAGTGCATACCTTCCCAATAGCAATGCTGCTGTAGGAGGTTAAGGGTCTTATGGATACCGCTATGGCCCACAGTACAATGTGCTGATACTACTGCATATGTATGTAAGGATGTACAAATATATGGCAGCCACTTCCCTTTATACAACTTAAAAAGCTGATTATCCTTGAAACAGGTGTCCACCGCAAGTGCCTTCAGAATTTTCTGAATATTGAGCAGCTCCTCCCCCCACATAGAAGGTTTCAGCATCAGCTTGTTGTAAAGTTTTTCTGCTGCTAAGGAAACCAAGGCTATGGTAGGAAGACGTGAAAGACAATCTGCGTTCTGATGCATGACTCCAGTGCAATAGATTATCTTGTAGTTGTAAGATTGTAGATTAATAGCCCATTGTGTCAGTTGTCCTTCAGGATCCTTAAGGGTTTTCAAACATTTAAGTGAGGCATGATCAGGTACCACTGTAAAGTGTACTCTGTGGAGGTACACTCTAAATTGTTGACAGGCATAAATGACTGCCAGGTATTCCCTCTCAGTGACCGTATAATTCCTTTTGTGACTATTGAGTGTACAAGAACAATACCCTACAGGATGATCTTGGTCATCATTGTCTAGCTGAGAAAGAACAGTACCAATTGCTGTCAGACTGGCATCTGTGTGTACTATGAAAGGATCCTTGAAGTTAGGATAGGAGAGTACTGGCTCTGTCACTAGAGTGGCCTTCAAGTCCTCAAAGGCTTTCTGGCATCCTTCTGTCCATGAGAACTCAATGTTGTTTTTCAACAAGTGGAATAGTGGTCCTCCTAGACCTGCAAAGTTTGGTATAAAACGTCTATAGTAGCCAATCATTCCTAAAAACACCTGAACATCTCTCTTGTTGGAAGGTGTTTGCATGTGTGTGATAGCTTCAACCTTAGCAGGGACAGGCTGTAAGCCATATTTGCTGATGATATAACCAAGGAATTCCAAATGTTCCTTAAGAAGTTACACTTCCTTGGTTTTAGCTTGAGATTGGCAGCAATAAGACGTTGAAACACGGCCTCCAAATGGTCCAAGTGTTGACCAAAAGTTTATGAAAAGACGTTGATGTTGTCAAGGTAAACCAGAACACAAGTCAACTTGAGGTCTCCCATCACGGAGTCCATGGTTTGGTGGAAAGTTGCGGGAGCATTTGTTAGTCCTTGTGTCACAAGTGACAAACTGATATCAACTATGCTCATTAAAAGGCCTCAACTACAAGACTCAAACCCTGGCTCCCCGTGGGCTGCCAGCCCGCAGGGCCAGCTGCCCGGCTGCCTGCAGTTTTTTGGGCTCAAACCAGAGCAAGATTTGACTTTGGAGTTCATTTGAAGCTTGACAAATCAAATTCACCTACATAAATGTCTCCCACACCAAAGGCTTCCAACAACTTGACCAATCAGCAGGCGGGTCCAGCCACAGATCCCGGGATAACTTGGGCCCATGCAGAAGGGAAAACCGAGAACCTTCTCATAGAACGCGGGCCACCCGGAGATGGCCAATCCCACAACCTGACTAGAAAAGTTGAGCATTCTCAGTTTGAGACAGCCAATGGATCAACTCCCACAATTGATGCCACCAAAGACTGGGAAGACCTGATAAGCGGGAAACCCCGGGCTGACAGAAATTGTGAAAGTTTTACTATGACAGATGGGCATACTTATACCCTGGGCCGCCAGGGAGATGCCCATCACCATCCTTGCAATAAAGTGGCATGAAATTTTGGTTTAACCAGATCATACCTTATTTTTTATTAATTCTACTCCATTTACAGCCTACATCTTGCAGTTCTGCACCCCACACCCACCTACCCCAAGAAACCGCAGACCAACCACCCAACCTTTACCGTCCATCAGGAGCCCCCTTTGGCCCAGTAAATTTCATTGAGTACCCACCTAACCCAGCGTATTCAGAGTTTAATCTAGAGGAAATCCCAATCCACAACTCTGAAGCTAGAACTAGAGAGACAGAAGTCCTATACAAAGAAGGCACCAAAATTATCCGGCCCCCTTTGTTATTCCGCGACAAGTATAATTTCCTGCCCACATATTTGGTTCCAATGACACCGCCCCACACCCCACGGCCTAACCTCCCGCAAGAATCTGTTGCCACTGATGAATCTACTTCCACCCAGATATTTGGGGTGATGTATATCACCCTCACTGGATTGATTGATTCCATGGTGCCTACGAGCAGACCTTGGGCAGTCCTTGGAAAATTGTTATCTTATATTGTAAAGTTAGCCCCAATCTTGTGGTGGGCTCTCCCTGCTGGGCCTGCGGGCCATCTGCCCGCAAGTTCTCAGGAACTCCCCACAGGTTGGATCCCTGACACCCTGTGGCATCCTAGTAGGCTGAAAAAGCCCTTGTTCTGTAATAATGTCACACTTTTCCTGGTCTGCTGCTGGAAGGTCAATCTGCCAGTATCCACTGATCAGATCCATTGCGCTGAAGTACTTTGCGCCACCTAGCTTGTCCAATGTGTCATCAATGCAGGGCAACAGATAAGAACCTTTTTTTGTGACAGAGTTCAATTTGCGTTATTCCATTACTACACAATTAGACCCGTCCTTTTTCTTTACAATCAACAGTGGTGAAGACCAAGGACTCTTGCTGGGTACCAGAAGGCCAGATGAAAGTAGCTTTTGTAGCTCTTTGTTGACAATGGCTTGGTTGGCCAAGCTGCGTCTTATTGGCCTAGAGCGTATAGGGGCAGTCCCTTGCATATCCAATACATGTTCAACCCCAAGAGCTTTCCCTAGGTATTGGTCATTTTCTGCAAAGACGTCCTTATATTTCTCAAAGAGCCGTATAGCTTGATCCTTCTGGTCTTCTGTTAGTCCATTTAAAGAATTGTGCGGGATAAGCAACAGAACACTTGGTTGGTTGCAGGGTAGCGCAAATTTGCTGAACTTGCCAAAAGGAGTGACATCCTAAGGCTAGAGTTTTCCTCCAACTTCATGTATCCCAGCAGTTAGTGTTTCTTCAACTTCAGTGATTCATCAGAAAGGTTTACCAAAAGTACCAGAATCTCTTCCAAAGATGGTATGACAATCCCAGGTAGGATCCAAGGTTCCAACTGCAAACTATTGTGGAGTCTAGATACTTCACCATGCATTCCTTTAGGGAAACTGAGACTTAGACCTGTATTATTTATAACTTGAGAACCAGTTGGGATGGAGAATTTACTAGAGGAATATAAGGGAATCCCTTTGTACTCTTTAGTGGCCAGAGGTAAAACCTTGATTTTGCGCTGACGCAAGGTGTACGCTACTGGAATATCTTCATCAGTGTATTCCATATTAATATAATGGACCTTCTTTGTAGGGAGGTCTCTTGGTTTGTTGCTGTGATAAAACATTGGTACAGAGTGACCTAAAATGCTTAAAATACTATCCTGATGGTTGATGATAGTCCTGTAGTTTGCCATGAAGCTTGTTCCAATTAAAATATCATAGCTTTCATTCTGCAGCACTATTGCTGGGGCTGTTACCACCAATTTACCAAAACAAAGTGGTAAAGATGAATAGGCTCCCAACGCCTTGGTCTTGTCAGGTCCTGCAGTACCAAATTCCTCATTGTAATCCAGGTCAGGCGCAAGTTTCAGCTTCTTGACTAACCTGGTTGACACAATGTTCCCTGGAGCTCCAGAGTCCAGTATTGCTCTTACCCAAAGTTTATGAACCACCAGTTCAATTTATGTGCAGTTGTGTTGTTCCCCATAATGAGGAGAGGTAATTTTAGTAACCTTGTGTATTTCTAAACCCTTAAACTGAGCAAGAAACAACTCTAGTGCAGTTGTTAGATTGGTATTCAGGGATTTCAAGGTATCCAAGTTTGTGGAGACTTTTACCTACCTCAATAGTTGAGATAACTTTTTAAAACTTTCACTCTCATGGGTGACCTCAGTTTATGGCATGGAAAGTTGTTCAGTGTAGGGTATAGAGATGATATTAACAGCTTCTTTGGAAGGTATACTTTCCGTACAGATTGCTTGCTTCCTTGTGACTGCATTGACAGCTAAAACTCTATGGAGCAAGTCTTTGTTTATTTCTTCTTTATCAGGAAATTATATCTTGGGGTAGGCTTCTTGGTCCAGCAGGCCGATGTTGCAATCAGGAATGTTGGGATCTGGGTTGATAGGTAGAGAGGGTTGGTTATTACTAGCAGTCAGGGGTTTCTCTTCAACCTGACTGCTTAGCAGTTTTTTGACTCCTCACCATCTTCTTCTCTGTCCTTGTCTTCATCCTTGTCTTCTAGCTCATCTTCCACATTGTCTTCCTGGCCCAGGTGACAAACATTAGCCTTGGGCTGCTTGCAATACTGAGAAAGATGTCCTAATTGCCCATACTTGTAACAGGTGAGGGTGTTTGCCATGTTGTTGACTGCGGGAGTAGTCACGGTTGTTGATTTCTTTGATGAGTCCCTCTCCCAAGTCTTACTCATGAAGGCTGTAGAAGAGGACAAAGTGGCTTTCTTATGGTCAGGGAAAGGGAACCTCAAACTACTTGTGAAAGAACCCAAATGTTGCATAAGTTCAGGGACTGTTCTTGCGCCATAAATCCCTTATTTAAGTGCAATGGATAGTTCTCTATTGTGACAAACATAGTTTAGAAGTGCTACTTTTACGTCAACAAAAGTGGCAGCTCCCATGGAGACTAGGGTCTGTGCTTCCAGATAGAAACGCTCTGAGAAATCCATTAGGCTTTCCCTCTTTTTTATCTTTCCTTCTGTAAACTCCATTTTTTGGCAAAATAAAGCCTCTTTGCTGCCAAAATCTGCAATAAGGGCCATGGATACGTTCTCATAAGTCCAGCCATGTTCTGGAAGTCTTGGCATTATTGTCTTGGTCTCCAAATCCAAGCAATTAAAAATGGCTGCATTCTTCATGGTGTCATCCACCCCATAGATAGAGTTGTTGTATAACCAGAGGAACATGTGGACATTGGCCTTTTTGTCAAATTTTGGAAAATTTGTTGGATTAAAGTTCTGTATCACAGAAGAAGTGCTAAAACTATAGCTTTTTCTAGGTAGAGGTGAGGTATTTCTCTGGTTTGAGGTGCAGAATTGTGCAACAGAAGCCGCATCTCTGGCATTGTTGCTGGTCCTGGAAGCTGAAGCAACGGCGCCAGGAAGAGGTGTTTTGCTGCTATCCAGAACTGTTTCTGCTACATAGACCTTCCTCATTGTACGTCCTATGTTGTCTTCATTGCTCTCATAGCTATGGAAGGAGCAATGGTCTTCTGACATTGCCTGGCTGGTGGTAGACAAGACGCTTTAGCTCCTTCTTGTGGTTGTCTGTGGTCCTGATTATGACACAATCTGGCTGGCATACACCTGAAGTAGCTGCTTTACTTGTCCTTGTATATACAGAATATTGATACATTGCAATTGTACTTCTTGGGCCAGGTCCTTTATTGTGCAATTTGCTATGTATAGTTTGTCTTCAAGCTTCTCCATATGTGATTCCTGTTTTTTGAACAGCACATTGTTCTTTTCTTGCATATCCCAATGAATATCACTTAATCTTTCCATATTATCATGATTTTCTTTTGTACAGTTGTGGTTGTGGTCAATCATTTTTGCAAACTTGGAGAATTCCATGTTGAAATAGTTGCAGTTGGACAGGGATTGACAAAGGCCCTTGTCAATCTCACTGACGTGTTTGGATAGCTCCTCCATGTCCTGTTGAATGATGGCAGTGGCTTCCTTGTTGCCTTTGGAAGAAACCCCATCCTCAATCATTCTTAAAGAGCAGCGGAGCAACTTGACCTTACTGCATAGGTGGCAAAAGGTGGCTTCTTCCCCTTTTACGTGGTGAGTGACTGTGCCTAGCCAATTGTTGTCCAGCCCTTTGTGTTCAAGCATGGTCCCAACCATTGTGACCACATAGTTTATCAGGCGCTCCTTCAGCTGTGTCAACCAATTCATAGTGAAGTTTTTGTGGATATCCAAGCTGTTTAGTTGGTGACTGATATTGGCCATAGAGTCCGTAAGTTTTTCATACAGACAATGAAGTAAAGCCTGCTGATTGTTTATCAAATTTCCCTGATGCAAGATCAGGGACAGTTGATAACCCAAGTGAGTCCGTTTGTGGCAAATGGCAGGATGTGCAAAACTATGGATATACTCCTTGGCTTATTTGATTGTTTTCATCTGCAATCAAAGCTGATGGGAGTTATTCCTGTAAAGTTGCGGATTTTCTCTTTAGCCGTAGTGCCGTAAGGTGGCAGTACAGCAAGCTTTTTATGAGATTGCCCATTTTGGTACACACCACGGTCCATACTACTGATAGCTTGTTCCAGCAAGGCAATTAATCTCCAAGAAAAGCCCATCAGGGTGGTCCTAGAGATGACAAAGGAAGGCATGGAGAAGATTATCTCCATCACCTCCCCGCACAAAAGACAAGTCCCCAGCAGGGCAACAAGTACCATTGGACAGATGCATGCCAGAGTGAGCACCAAATGTCGTAACTTCAGCTATTGGGTGATTGATAGCTACTAACACTTAACTCAAATACAACCTTATGTGTTATTAAAAATTAAGCCAAGATAAATCCTTCAGCCTAATGTGTATAATAAGTATAAGTAAATGTAAATCAATCTTTATTTAATCAATCAAGAAGAGAGTTATATATTAAGAGAGGGGATTAATGAGAGTTACAAGACACCAGGATCCTCTAGTTACAGCCCAATATTAAACTGATGATTTGATGATCATTAGTTAATATGAACTTGGAGTACAACCTAGTTGATCATTTGGACTAGTTATCATCCAGAGCAAGGGTACCATTGTCTTTTGGTTCACTGAGCTTAATCAATCAATGTGTGAGTATAGTGATGGCTAGTTTACAACCAATCACTCCACAACACTTGGTGTGCTGCAGTCAGCACCACAGCCTATTCAATGATGGCTCTCCTTAGTCCAAGGGGGGTTGAGATATACCAAATGATTTTTGAGATCTCACAATAGCCGGACCTTTCTATCATTTCTCTGATTGGTCCAGGAGCACCTGAGGCGCACAAGCCATGGCTTCACTAACGTCATTGTGTTAGACAACGTTGGTCTCCACAAAGCGGCTGACATTCTTGAGGAATTCCCAATGATTAACACCAGCATTGCTGTGGGCCCCCAGCAATTGGCCACAGCAAATTTGCACCTTCTCTTCCTCCCAGCCTCTTTGCCCTTCCTAAATTCCATTGAGGAAGTCTTTGGGTGTCTCAAGCAAGTTGTCAAGTGAGGAACCCCAACTGGGACCCAAGACCTGTTTAATTTGCTGCAGGCCGGGATCCATACCCTCCCAGCTGAGACCGTGGCCACGCTGATTTGTTCATCCCTGCATGCCTTGCCAAATAACCAATCAATAAAAGGCTTAGCTTGTCTGACTTTTTTATATTCTCTAATTTACTATTCAAGATTTATTAATTATCATTTTATATTTAGATGTTTCCAAGCCTGCAATCAAATTCAGCAGGACAATCAATGAAGTTTAGTAATTTATTTATAATCATTTTTTTATTGTGTCATCTAAGGGTATCTCAAACGCTTGATACTGGATTACGCATGTTGTGAATGCTGCTATTCACTGTATTTTGATTTTGCCTTTGGTGGGCCATTTTGAGGACAAATCAGTCACTTTTGCTTTTGCCTCTCAAAATGAGTTGATGACTGATTTGGGAAGTACAATTGTTTGGTTTCCTGATTCTGTACAACTCACTTGCCCCACTAATGCTGGTGGCGTGTGATCCTACCGCCCATGTACTGTTTTGTGGTAAAGCTACACAGTATATTTTCCAATCTTTATACCCAATAAAATTTAAGTTCTATTCACATTTTTGTCTTTGTGTCTTCTGTACTTCCGCGCCTCTCTCTAGCCATAACTAATAGAGATTATTCTTCCAGGGCTACAAGGTAAACACATTTGCCTTCCCTGTCATCTAACCAAGACTTAGTACAAATCCAATCCTAAGGTTAGGATTTCCCGTTGTGTGTCTTTGCTGCGCCTCAGGACACAACAAAAATGGTGCTCACTACAGGGGCTGTAAGCCCCTTGGTTATCCCGTTTGCATCCACATTTTCAGGTCCTTTGCCTCCCCCTATACAAGAGTTGACTTCACCTGAAATTACCAGTCCTCCTATTGAGTAAGATATTGCCAACCAGCCTATTACCTCCACAATACTGAACCTTAGAAATGGTCCCTGCCTAGTTGCTTATTCCATGGGTACCCCTGACTTAGATCAAGTCATGTTGGTAGCCCTTGGGATAGCCCATGAAGGAGCTATCCCTTGCCTTCAGTTGCAGTTCAGTTGGGCTGAATACTACAAATTAATTGTGGCTCCTCAATTTCCACAACATCTCCTCTCAGCGGCTGGCTCCACTGAGCACTTACTATCATCCTTTGTGCAGCCTGCCTTGGCCCATCATCAAATGGTGTTGGGGCTCTACGTCCAGGAAATCTTGTCTCTGCAATCTGCGGTTACTCATCATTGGGACCATTTTGCTGCCTATCAACAGTGAATCATTCCCTGTTTTCCTTGGTATCTGACAATCAACGCAACTCTGTCACCTCCCAGACCTCCTTGGTTAATTCTATTGAACAAATGTCCCAGTCCATCCCCAAATACGTGAGAGAGCGTCTACACAAGTTTCACCAGCTAGAACAACCCTGGCAAGCTCAGGTAGATTCCACCTTAAACGCTTATCTCACTGACTTTGAGCAACTTTTGCAACAGCTCCATGCCTTCAGTATGTATTCCTTTGAGCAGCTACAGTAGGTAGCAGACTTTGCTGCTAGCAGCCTTAATGAACTCAGTACTGCGTTTGAGCAAGAGAGAGCTGCCACCGCTGCTACCATAGCCAAACTCCAGAGTCAAGTAAATGAATTATCTACGCCCAAGCCAGATGTTCCGCCCTCTCCCCCTTCAGATGACTTGATGGATAGAGAGCAGAGAATATGGGATGCCATTCAAGAACTACGTACAACTACTTGCAGTTAGGGACGTCCTGATTAGGCGCCTCAACTCAACCCTCAGGTTCTTGATCTGACTGCTCAAGTTGTGGAGCTACAGCAAGAACTTGCTGCCTTACGCACTATGATGGCAACTGCTGCTAGTCCAGTTGGGGTTGTTGATGAAGATGGTTGCTGCCCTGGCTTATCTGGAGCACCTTGAATCCAATGTGCTAGGGAATTAATTGCCCTAGCTAAAAAGGTGGATCAACTGAAGTGGGACCACACAGAGCTGGATAGAGACGTACAAGAGATGAATGATGTGATTGAATCTGTGAATGATAGGTTTGCCCCTTGCCTCTCAGTGGGGCCATCCCTTACTTTGCGGCTGGCTGAAATCTCCACAATAGTGACCACCCAAGGTCAACGCTTAGACACTACTGCACAACAGACCACTCAAGCTGTCAATACTGGGGCCCGCGCTGTTGAGACTCTTACCACCCTTGAAGAAAGTGTTTGCCAGCTATGGGCTAGACAGCCCCCCTCTGAATCCAAAGCAGAGTTTTCCCTGCATATAAACGTACTCAATAGCAACAATGGTGGCCCAACTCCTGAAGCACACTTCAAACCTACTTTTAAGCAAGTCTTCCATCCTAAGACCTCAACCATTGCAGCTTTCTTAACTATCTAAAAAACTGCCATGAGAAGAGCCTCAGATGAAGTCAAGAAGGAACACATTCTGACCTGTCTACACCTGACTTGCCAAGAAGTAGTTGTGCCCAAACTACCCACCATTGAGACGTGGGAAGATATGAAGCAACTTCTGATTGATGAGTTTGGTGGTGACCTTAGCCTGGAAGTAAAGAAGGACGCCTTCATGCATATTGCTTTCAAGCCTAAAGAGACGTGGGAAGATATGGAGCAGCTTCTGATTGATGAGTTTGGTGGTGACCTTAGCCTGGAAGTAAAGAAGGACAAATTCATGCATATTGCTTTCAAGCCTAAAGAGACACTAGCCAAGTTTGCAGACAGATTCTACATGGAAGGACAGCAGATGATTACAAGCAGACTGTTGACAGCCCATGAAGCCTACACAGCTTGCGCTTGAGCCCTCAAGGTTAACCAGCTTCTGTGCCTTCACTTAGAAAGCCCATAAGGCTATGCTTTCTTCCATGAAGAGCATAAAGACATTGTTGTAGGACATGCACCTTACCCACTCTGGAGCAGTTGTTAGAGAAGTTCAAACTACTTCTAACTCTGGTTCATCCTCCTGTGGTCCTTGCATTTTTACCATGAACTCGCAAAATTCTCCTTGTTGCCAAGGCTGCCACAACTGTGGTCAGATAGGTCATCATTCTTGAGTCAGCACCACCCCCGCGGGTTGAAGGAGCTGATCCAAAAGAGCAGGCAGGAAAAGAACAATCAACCTAGAGGCAGAGACGCTCTTGGTTGACAATTCTTCCCAGTCTCTTTCAATCCCTCCCTTTATAGCTGACTCTGAGCCTGCTGATAATGAGGCTCCTCCCATCCTCCTCTTGTTTCACAATATCTCTGATGACTCTGACCTGGATGACTCTGATACTGACAATGTTGATGCATACGGGTACTCTGTTCTGGCTGTTCCCAAAACTATTACAGTCCCTTATAAGTTACGTTCAGGAAAGACTACAACTACTGCTAAACCTTTGCCCAAAGCCAAGGAAATTGTCTCTTGCCCTTACCTCACTTATTCCAAGAGGTCCCTTGTACTAGTGGAGTTGTCAGAAGAAGCTGCCAAGGTTGCTGACACTGTCTTCAAGAATGTATCTGTCTCACTCCCCCTCCAAACTGTTTATAAGGAGTTCCCGGGATTAAGATGCATGATTGAGAAGTGGGATAAGGAACTAGCAGAGGCTCAAGATATCCTGGCTGTCCTTCCCCCCTTTGGTTGCACTACCACTTGAGTAGAAATATCCATTCAAAAAGTGAAGATCAAGGCTGTTCTAGATACTGGCTCATCAGTCAACGTTGTCTCCTCCAAGCTTGTGAAGAAACTCAAACTTGCCTCTGACATTAATTATCACCAGTCCTATGTCACAGCTGGGCTATCTATAACACGGGCCATAGGGGCGTATTATGCTCTGCCCATGCAGTTTGGCAAACTTCTTCTAGCTGCGCCAGCAGTTGTCTTGGAAAATGAGAGTTACAATATCCTAGTTGGCACCCAGTTCCTTAGGGAATATAATGGGATAATCAGCTTGAAAGATGGCTACCTCTCCATTATGGGATATGAAGTCCCTCTGATCTTTGAAGAGCCAGTTAAAGTTCCTGGGAAGCGCCTCAAGACGTGTGCCTTGGAGTACCCCACTGGAGTTTTTAACCTCAAATATTGCACCCACTCCTCAAACATGAAATGTCCACCCATGGATTGTCCTGCGTCTGAGGGGATCCCCCTCCTAGCAACTTCTGCTGTTACCATCCCACCTGGGTCTCAGGCCATCCTGGACTCTCAGATATCTTATGAACTACCTGAACACACCTTCTTGGAGTTGTACTCTCCCCCCTCCTTAGGACGCAATAAAACTTACCTCTGTCCTGGGATCCTAGATGTCTCTCATAAAGACCCTGTTCAGTTGTTGGTAGCCAACCTGACTGCAATCCCCATGACCTTATCTAGGGGACAGGTTGTTGGATATGGCAAGTTTTTGAGCGCTCCTGATGTCATGTCTCTTCATCCCTTTGGCACGTTTCAAGACTTTAACCTACCAGAGGATGAGCCGCAAGTCTTATCTCTGTTCACTGCCCAAGACTTTCCACAACTGTCCCCGGTTCAACAGAAAGAGGTGCTAGATTTACTAGACCAATTTTCTGATATCTTTGCTAAGGACAGTGCCAATTATGGGTTAGCCAAAGGTGTTATCCATCAGATTGACACTGGCAACGCTCCTCCCTTCTGTGCTAAACCATATTGCCGCAGTTGCGTAGAAGACGCCCAAGTATCTAAAGAGCTCAAACAACTGTTAGACGCTGGACTGCTGACGCCTTCCCAAAGTCCTTGGGCATTCCTGCTACTCATCTTAAAGAAGAAAGATGGGGGTCATTGTATTTTTATGGACTATTGCCAATTGAACTCTTTGCCCAATAAGGACTCATACCCCTTGCCGTGTATTGATGATGCTCTCCAACGTCTTGGAGGCTCTAAGTTCTTCTCCACAATGGAGCTGGCATCTGGCTACTGGCAAGTTGACTATTGCCCAAGGACTGCCAAAAAGCCGTGCTCATTACATCTGAAGGGCTGTTTGAGCCTACTTGCATGCCACAGGGAGTTTTGCAACGCCCCGGCCACCTTCCCAAGGGCCATAAACTCCATCCTTTGTAGCTTGAAGTTGTCATGCGTCCTAGTAAACTTGGATGGTATAACAGTTTTCAGCGCCACCTTCACCAACCACCTGGCTCATCTCAAAGAGGTGTTAATAAAGATTCAAGAAGCTGGCCTCAAACTGAAACCTTCCAAGTGTGCCTTCTTCAAAGAATGTCTTGAATTCTTGGGCCATGAAGTAACCCAAAATGGGATTCACCCAATGACTAAGAAGGTTGAAGCCATTGACAAAATGCTTCCGCCAACCAACTTGCAGGAAGTACTAGTCTTCCTGGGGATGATAGGCTACTACAGACAGTTTATCCCTGACTTTGCCAACACTAGTGAACCTCTAGTCTAACTGTTACGTAATGTTCCTTTTGAATGGACCGCCAGTCAACAGCAAGCCTTTGAGCCCCTTAAGCAAAAACTCAAAGAGGTGTCAATCCTTGTGTATCCTGACTATGACAAGGAGTTCATCCTATACACTGACGCTAGCAATCTTGCTATTGGAGCTATTCTGGCCCAACTGGACAACAAGGGTGTAGATCATCCTGTGGCTTACACTTCCTGTGTGCTAAACAAGCATGAGAAGAACTATAGTGTCACAGAGAAGGAGTGCCTTGCTGTGTTGCATGCAGCCAAGCAGTTTTGTCACTACATATACGGCACCCACTTCACAGTTGTCACTGACCACGCTTCTCTTAAGTGGTTACAACAGCTTAAGGAACCTGAAGGGCGCCTAGCTAGATGGGCTCTACGTCTTCAGGGATACAACTTCACGGTGCTCCATCACCCTGGAATTCAACACCAGAACACTGATGGGCTCTCCAGAATGCCCATTCTTGCTTTACATCCTGCAGAGACTGATCAATTGTACAAACTAATTAGATACCCTTCTTCTTGGAAAAGTGAGACAGAAGAGGTATAACTGGCCTTGTCTAAGTTATCCAAAGATACCCTCATATGCAACAATCAGCTCTTCAAGAAGGTACAAGACCAGTATCTGCCTTATGTACAACCCAGTCTTTGCCTCTCAATAGTGTCACAGGCTCATAAAGAGAATAGGCATGGAGGCATTGCCAAGATTTTTGACTGGCTTCAAAAGAATTACTTTTGGGAGAACCTTTGCCTGCTGATCCCACACATCATTGCTAGCTGCCATAGTTGCCAGCTGCAAAGGCCTTGAGCTGCTGCCCACAAGTTCAAATTAGTCCCCCCGCAACATGCCTTCCACACAGTCAGCATTGATGCAGTAGGTCCTCTCCCCTGCTCACGTTCTAGATGTTGCTTTATTCTGATTGCAGTTGATCACTTCAGCAAGTGGGTCAAGGCTTGCCCAACAAAAGAAATCACAGCTAAAACAACTGCTGCCTTCCTGTTACAAGATATTTTCTACTGCCATGGTTTTCCTCAAGTGCTACTCTCCAATAATGGGACTAACTTTAACGCCAAGCTGGTAACCTCTGTTGTCAAAGCTTTGGGATCACAACAGTCTTTCTCTGCCCCCTACAATCCTTCTACCAATGGGGAGTTGAGCGTGCTAATTCAACACTGGTCTCCATCATGAGGAAGCTCACCTACTCTGACACTGCCAACTGGGACTTATACTTACCTGCCGCTCTCTTTGCATACCGCCTTAGCAAACATTGTGTCACTGGGTACTCTTCTTTTGCTATGTTATATGGGCAAGGGGCTACTACCCCATCACTCTTGGGGGAGCCCTGCTTTTCTCTGACAAGACCATGAATCCTGACAACCACATGAAGGATCTAGTCAACTGCATAATTGATATACAGGCCACAGCCTACACATCCTCATATAAGACTAAGATGCTTGAGCTCTCTCCCAATAATGTTGGACGCTCCCCCCTGCCTGAGTTTGATGTTGGTGACCATGTACTTTACTACCAACACAGAGTAGGTGGTTGCACACATAAGTTGGACTCTCTGTGGATTGGCCCTTTAGAAGTGACTTTTAAACAAGGGTCCAAATACACTGTAAAGCTCCTCTCCAGTGGCTGTCCTTTTGCTAGAGTGAACGCAAAGTTCCTTTGTAAATACCACCCCCCTAAGGCCAATCTAAAGGAGGGCAAATTTGTGAAGGCCACTATTCACTGTATTTTGATTTCGCCTTTGGTGGGCCATTTTGAGGACAAATTGATCACTTTTGCTTTTGCCTCACAAAATGAGTTGTTGATTGATTTGGGAAGTACAATTTTTTGGTTTCCTGATCTTGCGCAACTCACTTGCCCCACTAATGCTGGTGGTGAGTGATCCTACTGTCCATGTACTGTTTTGTGGGAAAGCTACACAGTATATATTCCCAATCTTTATACCCAATAAAGTTTAAGTTCTAATCACATTTTTGTCTTTGTGTCTTCTGTACTTCTGCGCCTCTCTCTAGCCACAACTAGTAGAGATTATTCTTCCAGGGCTGCAAGGTAAACACATTTGCCTTCCCTGTCATCTAACCAAGACTTAGTACAAATCCAATCCTAAGGTTAGGATTTCCCGTTGTGTGTCTATGCCGCACCTCAGAACACAACAACGCAAACACATTAATATCACTTTTGGCAAATAAATATAAAAAATCAAATTAAAAAGTTAAATGTGAAGTGTACAAATTAGAAGTAGATTTTATTGACATACATTATTATGCTTTTATTAAGACCTTCCCTGGGATATATTTTGCAAATCTTGTTTGCTAAAATAAGAATTAGAAAATTTTATTATAATAAAAATAATACGAATTTAAATTAATTTATTGGAGGAGAGAATTTATTAAGAGCGCCTGTAGTGTGTTTGTCTGTATGTACCCACCCCGCAATGGAGGTGGCGCACAACCTCCACCGCCACACTGTGGACTGTGAATACACCCTAGTTAAAATACTCCTGCCTGCTGGTGAAAGGGAGTAAGGTCAGGTGCAAATGGAGGAGCAGCTTCTCTTGCAGGGCTGCAAACCTGTAGATACTGGCCAGGACCAGGGCGTCCTGGATGACATGATCCACTGAGTCATACCTGGGGGGACCTTCTTCCCGTCCAGGGAGAGCCTAGCCTTGTCAATTCCTAGGAGGACCCCATCAAGATCCTCCATGCTGGCGCCCATTCCGAAGTAGAAGAGATACCCCAGGTAAACCACCAGATGAAGCCTTTTCCCAGCAAAGGCTTCTGTAAACTCACACAATGTATTGAAAACTGCACTGATCTTCTTATCATGCTTGGTCTTTGCAAAGGTCAGCTCCATGGCTGCAGGGACCCCGTCTTGTTGGCACTCCATGCCAGCCCAAAGTCCGCCAAGAGGATTTTGGTTTTCTTGACAGCTGTTGCGTCTGCAACAGCCAATTTTCCCACTGCGCACCCAAAGTTGTCCAGCAGGTAAGAAATTGTGTGCTCCAAGGGGTAGCAGAAGCAAGCAGCCGCATGGGCCCAGCCCATCTCTGGTACATTCTTGAATGGGAGCGTTGCCAGGGCGTCCTAAACAAGCTCAATGAAGTTTACACAGCAAACTCCATTGAGGACCACCGGGTCAATGTGGATCAATTAGGCATCATTGTAGGCAGTAACTGCCCACTCAGATGCCCCTTGGCATGCGTAAGTTCAGCCAACGCCTCCTGCAACATCAGAAAGGACCCACAAACCCTGTCTTTGAGCTCCCGCAAGACAGGGGGGACAGATAGAGTTGTTTTTCCACATAGATGGCAAAATTTGAATAGAAGGTGGGCAGGACAAAAGGAACCAGAACCTGGCAGAGTTCATCATCAATGTTCTCTAAAAAAGGTAAGTATTTTGACGTTGTTATTAACTTTATTTTTTAGATTACCTTTGAAGGTTTCCTCCTTGCTGGCGGCTTCAGCAGGCTTCACCATTCTTAGCGCAAGTAATTGTGCTGGCAATTCAGTGTCCACGGTTCTTGCGCGCTTTGCAGGTTTGAGATGTTCATACATCTCAGGGTTATTGGCCCAGACAGACCGCGCAGAGAGGGCAAAGGGCTTGAATTGAAGGCCCTCAACCACTGTCTTCTGAATGTTTAGTAAGTGCTCAATTGTCTTCTCAGGGGTGTCTGGTATTTGATCATAAGGGCCTTTGCTGACACCTTTTTGAGTTTGTCCCCTGCAAGGACAGCAGCCTTCACTTTTGCCTTGACCTCACAGTCAATATCTTTAATTTCAGCAATTGCTGAGTTGAGATCCTTCAAAAGCTTCTCTAATTCTCTCATTGATTTTTTACTAACTTTTTCATATGTTTTTATAGCTTTTACCTCAATAAATTCTTTATTATTTTGATACTTTTGCCTCTTTGTTTATTCCTTTTTGTTTTCCCATTTACTACATTATCCCGTCTTTTTACCCATTGTGTATATGTTTTACACTCAACTCAATATGTGTTGTTTGCTTTGTGTTGGCATTGTTTCCTTAATTACCATATTATTTTTGGCACTTTGCACAGCCCCTTGTGAAAATATTAACAACAATTTGGCAATCAGCTAAATTTGAATTAGAAAATTATATGTTAACTGTTTTTAGATAAAGTTGTTACTGATCCAAATTCAAAACCTTAATGATAAACTTTAAGCCAATCAGGAGCCAAGTGATAAAGTAATTGTTGTGACATAAAGGGTCATTCAATAATTCTTTGATGCATGTGCGCTAATTAATATGATTGGATGGATCTTTTGCTATTGTACGCCATTACCGCTCAGGCAAGTTGTTGGTGGACTAGTGCTAACCCAGCAGCTTATTAGCACTAGTCCACCAAAAACTTGTTAGAGCGGCAATGGTGTACAATAGCAAAAGATCCAGCCAATCATATTAATTAGCGCACATGCATCAACAAATTATTGAATGACCCTTTATGTCACAACAATCAATTTATCACTTGGCTCCTGATTGACTTAAAGTTTATCATTAAGGTTTTGAATTTGGATCAATAACAACTTTATCTAAAAACAGTTAACACATAATTTTCTAATTCAAAATTTAGATGATTGCCAAATTGTTGTTAATATTTTCACAGGGGGCTGTGTTTGGGTACTAAAAATAACTGTGTTCTGGATCTAGATACATGGCATAGTAAATATATGATTTTATAGAAATAAGCTGAACATAAAGAATAAAACCAACTATAAACAAAGAGAACATGAACAATTGAAATTCAAAATAAAGATAATATAAATAGAAAATGTTTGGCAACAGGGGGTTTATTGGGACGGGGAAGAGTGATGCCTAGTAGACAGAATAGCGCAAGAAGGAAGATGTTGAGGAAGTGCTGGCCTGGGGGGTCTGGGATTGGGTGAGTGGGGCTGGAAGGTGGGGGTGGCAGGGGTAGGGGTAGGAGGATTGCGCGTGATGGCCGCCATATAATGCTTGTCATATTCCTCATCTGTCTTTGGCTGGATGGGCTGGTAGGTGGCAGTGGCCTGAGGTGGGAGGTGCTTGTCCTTCTGTGATTGGTTGCCCATGTTCATATGGAAGACAATTTTGGCAAACAAGTCAGCCACCATTTGGCAGCCAAAGAGAAATTTGTGGTCAAAGACCCCAAGATACAGATTGTTGAACTCCTGAGGGCGGCGCTCCCGGAGTGTATCTCTAATATTAAAGAACACAACATCAGCCAGATGGATGTCAGTGTGGCCGGCTGGGTACACAGAGGCTTGGTGCCTGCGTCCCTGGATGGCCTCAAGGGCAGTGGAGCTACCCTCCATCTGGTGGCTCAAGAAAACCTGATGCTTTGAATTTTAGCCATCCCAGGAGTTGAGCAATCCACCAAGGATGTGGCCGTATGAGTACCCATTGACAAAATCAGGGGTTGTCCAATAATAGACAAAACCCTTGGCTGACACAGCCAGAAATGCACCAATAAACGTCTCCTTCTTGACCTTCTTCCTTATATTCTTGGCAGCGGCTTTTCATTGCTCACCAAAATTGTCAAACACAATCAATAACTTGTAGTACAAGAAAAACATGATGTCATATGTTAGACTAGTCAGGCATTGGACCAGGGTTGACTTGATGTCAATATCATATGGGGAATCCTCAGCGCCATTCCATTGGTTGCCGGCAACATTGATCAACACACAGACTGACGCCACCTTTCCATACATCCAGAGCTGCACCATGCGCTCAGAAACGCAAATGCCATGGTGCGCAAGCTGCTTCCAGACCTGGGTCAGGGGAAGCTTGGAGTCCCACTGTAGGAGATTGAGCATTATTGGGTATGACTTGTTGATATGGGACTCTGGGGCCTACTTGGGCTCTTTGGCTGTCTCAATCAGGTTCATCTTGTTCATGACATTGTTGAATTCCCGCATAATGGTGACAGTGGGTAAATTGCAATTGGGTGGCAATCTGGTCCCAGGTCAGGCCACACAGGTTCAGTGCCATAATTTCTTTGAGAATCTGAGCAGTAATGATTCTGCATTTGGGGCACTGGGCTGGGGGAGCTAAAGCCTGATTGGCTGTAAGGGGGCAGGTTGGCTGATGGCTGGAAGTTGTTCCAAATCAGGGTTTCCATTCTGATTGGCTGATTGGTTGGCAGCTTGCGCGGGGGTGGATAAGGAAGAGGGGTAGCGCTGGACGCAAAGTGACTATTGAACAAGTCAAAGCCATAGGGGTCGGGGGTCAAGAAAAGGTCAGCTTCCTCATTACACACATCAAAGGCCTGGGTGTAAATGGATGTCTCCATGTTCTGAGTGTCACCTCCATTGAAGCTGGCTTGACTGTTGCTGGTTTGCTCATTGGTGCCGTCAAAAATGTTGCTAGTAAAAACCATTGTAAAAAACCTAGAGTAAAATCACTAAAAGTAGAAGTTTAAAATTTTAAGATTTATTTTTATTGTAATCTTGAGTCCATATTTGGAAAGTTCTCAAAACTGTTTTACACAAATCAGGAGTCATGAAAATGAATAAAATGCCCCTGTTCCTAAATTTGATAGCTGTTGATTGGCTGTTAAACTGTTAAATTTCTATTTTAGGCTGCTCATACTACACATCTTGTGTGACTTCATTTTGTTTTGTGTTTTTGGAATCTTGCTTCTATATTTCTCAAATTTTGTTTAATTTTAGTCCTTATGTTGGTGCCTCAGTTGAATCCTGATTGGATTATAATATACTCCAGAACAGCATACATTCATCTCACTTGCTGCGTCAGTTCATTTTGTTTGTGGTTTAAACAATGCTGCTTGATATTTGATATAATTTTGTATAATGTACAAGTGAAATTTTGTTTATTGTTTGAAATTTCATTTGTTAAACAAAAATATTTAAATTATTTGAATCCTGAATCTCACGCTACTTGGATTTTGTTTAAATCTGAAATCATTTTTTTAAATATGAGGTTTTTTGGTTGTTGCCATAGCTTTTAAAACTACTGTAAAAACTATATAAAACAGATATTCATCATCTATTATGAAACTTAGAGTTCATTTGATTAACTTTTTAAAGAATATTAAAAATTGATAATAAGTCTTCATTAAAAATAAAAAATGTAGAGATAGTATATTAAGAGTTTAGATTTGGGATTTCATACATGAGTTTAATTTTATTAACTTAAAAGATTTTTTATTAATGCACATACAGTAATTTTCAAACCTGTTGTCTGGGATTCAACCTTGGGTGGCCGGCCCATTGTTTTGTGGGAACACACTGGCTGCAGGTTTAGCGGGCAGGACCCACCACAAGATTGGAGCTAACTATATAAGGTAGGACATAGACCTCTTCACACAGGACCATGGGCTGGAGGCTGGAATTATTGTGTCAATTACCCCAGTGAGGATAATATATACAATCCCAAGAAGCTTGCTTGTGTGGTCAGTTGGTAGATCAGGAGAGGAGGCAGGAATTGGCTTGGGGGACACAGGGGGTTTCATATCAAGGTGGTAAGCGGGAAAGAAGTTGAATTTTCCTTTATTAAAGCTTGGGTTCTGAGAGGATCCAGGGGCCTTGACAGTTGTATATAGTTGCAAATTTTATATGGGCCAGAAGTATAATTTAATTATCCTTTACAGGGTGTAGTCCTTATACTCAGGCTTTAATGGGTACTCTGTGAAATAAACAGAGCAAAAAGGAACACCTGGGGGACGGGAATCTGCAGGCAGAAGGGCAGGAAGGCCAGATAATCTGGTGCTGAATTGATAGAAGGCAAATACAAAATATGGCAATAACTGTGGAAGCCAATATGACATAACCTTTATTAAAAATGGAAATAAGGTTGAAGCATGGAGTCTATAGGTCTATATAGCACCCTATCTTCAAACTTAGTATTTTCCAAGGGGGTTTCATCAAAATATTGCAAAATGTGGGGCCAGGTGGCCAGGACGCCCGGGTGCAGAAGCAGTGAAATGGTACCTTGGCTAGGCTTCTTCTCATTGGTTGGAATCCCCAAATTGGTTACCTGATTCTCTTGTTCCTGGGTTGTGGTCACAGGGTTGGGCCTGAAGCCTGAATTTTCCCCTGGTAATAAAACTTGATTGGTTACCTGTGAAGACTTCAAGTTCATGAAGTTCACAGAAGGACTTTCCTTGCCTCCATTTGGCAAGTTGAGAAGTCCCTCCTTGGGCGCCACCGCCCTCAAGCCTATGCTGGTATTTTGGCTTTGTGACTTAGCTGGGGCTTTAGCTTGCAGGGGCTCAATCCCAGAAAAATGTGGGCTGCCCCTTGGTCTGCGGGGCACGCAGCCCACAAGTATTCAGGGTCAGGGTTCAAATCTCACTCCCAAGCCTGGTTTTCCAAAAGTGGAGAATTGTCAATCCTGACACCTGTTGAGATAAAAAAATCTCAGTCTAAAAATGAAATCAAAGTGTATCCAAATATATTGTAATTTAGTATAAATTCCTTGATTTTCATTTTGTTTTTAGACTAAGATTTTATATTTATCTCAACAGGTTTGAAAAATACAGTATATTTTTATGAGAAATTTTTATGATATTATAATAGTTTTTAAAGCTGTGGTTTTTGTTAGAGCAAGATGACAAGCTGCACTGTTCAAAGAAAAACTATGTGGATATAATAAGCACAGGGTTAATTGTTTGAGCAACAGTAAGCCAAATTGAGAGGAGGGTTTGACCGTTTTGGAACCACAGCCTGTGGAGCACAAAACAGAGGTTAAAATTGAAGTCAAGAAAATCATTTGGAGTGTAAAATTAGAATAGTAACAAGACGTGGAGGTGACGTAAAATGCAGGCCAAGAGACAGCAAAGGAGTCCAAAGCCAACTGAACCATGGCTCAAGCAAAGTTTTCAAAGACGGGGGCCAGGAGGCCCAAATACATAAGCATGAGGTTAACTTTCTTTTTTTATTTCAAAGGTGAGTAAGATATCTAGAAAAAAGTTTCTAGAGGAGAATGGGGAAAGTCTTAAGGTAGTTCAGGATGGGAGGGGAGGGGATTCCAAGGCTTCTGATTGGTTGGCACAAATATTTTCAGCAGTTGAGGGACCTGTATTGGAATTTACGTCAATGATGTCATAATTCAAAAAATTCCAGCGCCCAGCGGGTTGAGCGCTTCCATCACCAAATAATGTATAACAGGTGATTTGCTTGTCATAACTATTTGGATAAAAATATGGTAGGTCCAGATTTTCCAGGGCTATTTGATTGACCCCAGCTTTGACCTGTTTTTTTGTCAATGTCAGCATTTAAATTGTCAATTTCTCTTAAGGGGTTGGCGGCGGTTCTTTGCTGGTTTTGAGTCTTACCGGGGCGTACTATTCCTTCCATTTGGTTTTCTACTGTAACAGTTTCCTGCTGGATTGGTTCATAGTCTGCCTCTAGTAGCCCTTTGTTACCTACCAAGTATGACTTACCTCCCCTAGTAGCCAATGTTTCCTACTAGGCCTCTACCTGTCTCATAGTCACTACACACTGTCAACTTTCAGCATAGTGTTTTTATTTGAAGCCAAATCAACCCTTGCCTGCAAACCGCTTCCATATGAATTGTCACAATTCCTCATAAAATCCCACCATTGAGTCCACTCTGGTCCAATGCCTGACAATTTTTTCCAATGATATCATGCTAATTGCCCATTGCAAGCTATTAGTTGCCTTTGACAAGTTCTGTGATAAAGGAAAAGCTGCCACTAAGAATGGAAGAAAGAAGGACAAGCAAGGGACTTTCATTGGTGCGTTCCTGGCTGTTTTGGCAAAGGGGTTTGTCTATTATTGGACAAACCCTGATTACATCAATGGCTATGGGTATAACCATATCCTCAGTAAATTGGTGGACTCCTGGGATATATCAAATTCCACCTACCAGGGTTTCTTGATCCATCAGATGGAGAGTAGCTCCACTGCTATTGAGTTAATCAAAGGATGTGGGTGTCAGGCCTCAGTTTGCCCAGCTGGCCATGCAGACATCCATCTGGACAATTTTGTGTTATTTAGCATTGAAGACACAGTCTGGGAGTGCCACCCACAGGCTTTCAACAATCTATATCTTGGGGTCCTTGACCACAATTCTCTCTTTGATTGGGAGATGGTGGCTGACTTGTTTTCCTAAATTGTCTTTCATGTGAATATGGGCAACCAATCACAGAAGGACAAGAGCCTTCCACTCTCTTTGCAACAGCTGTCTATCAACCAATCCAACCAATGACAGATAAGGAATACAACAAGCAGTATATGATGGCCATAGCAATTAGTCCAATTGGTTTAACCCCTGCCACCACCAACCCTTGCCCATTAGCCCCTCCCACCCAGTCCCAGACCTCCCAGGCTAGCACCACATCAACACCTTCTCTCTTGCGCTATTCTGCCTCATAGGCATCACTCTTTCTTTCCCAAATAAACTCTCTATCACCCAACTTCTATATTTATATTATCTTTATCTTGGATTAAAATTGTTGTTTTCTCTTTTTTTTAGTTGCTTGTATTATTTATGTTCAGTTTTTTTCTGTAAATCATGTTTACTATGCCATGTATCTAGATCCATAAAGCAGTTATTTTTAGCTCTTTACACGGCTTCTTGTAAAATATTAACAGCAATTTGGTGATAGCTAAATTTAAATTAGAAAATAATATGTTTATTGTGTTTAGAGAAGTTGTTGATGATCCAAATTTAAAACCTTAATGATAAAATTTAAGCCAATCAGGAGCCAAGTGATAAAGTGATTGTTGTGACATAAAGGGTCACTCAATAATTCTTTGATGCATTTGCACTAATTAATCTGATTGGCTGGTTGCTTTGCCATTGTGCGCCATTGTTGCTGTGGCAAGTTTTTGGTGGACTAGTTCCCAATCAGCTGCTGGGTTAGCACTAGTCCACCAACAACTTGCCAGAGCAGCAATGGCTCACAATGGCAAAACAACCAGCCAATCAGATTAATTAGTTCACATGCACCAAAGAATTATTGAATGACCCTTTATGTCACAAAAATCACTTTCTCACACAGCTCCTGATTGGATTAAAGTTTATCATTAAGTTTTTAAATCTGGATCAGCAACAACTTTCTCTAAACACAATAAAAATAGAATTTTCCAATTTAAATTTAGTTGATCACCAAACTGTTATTATTTCTTTTATAAGAGGCTGTTTAAAGAGCTAAAAATAACTGTACTCTGTATCTAGATACACAGCATGGTAAACATATGATTTTATAGAAATAAGATGAACACAAAGAATAAAACCAACTATAAAAAATAGAAATTAAACAATTGAAATTCAAGATAAAGCTAATATAAAGAGAATTTTTTTGGAAACATGGGGTTTATTTTGGGACAGGGGAGTGATGCCTACTAGGCAGAATAGCACAGGAAAGAAGATGTAGAGGCAGTGCTAGCCTGGGGGGTCTGGGATTGGGTGGGTGGGGCTGGCAGGTAGGGGGTGTTGGTGGCCGGGGTAGAGGCAAGAGAATTGTGTGTGATGGCTGCCATACACCATTGGTGGTATTCCTTGTCTGGTATTGGTTGGGTTGGCTGGTAGGTGGCTGTGACACAGGGTAATAGGCGCTTATCCTTACGTGATTGGTTGCCCATGTTACATGGAAACCCATTTGTGCAAACAAGTCAGCCACCATTTGGCAACCAAAGAGAGACTTGTGGTCTAGGACGCTGTCAGGGACCAACTTAAAAGGGAACAAGTCTCCAATCTTGTGGGCCAAAGCCTAAGTTAAGCCCTGCAATAACCAAACCAGTAGGAACCATAATCATAGCAAAGTGTCCTAGGTATGCAAACCTTCCCATCATAGAGCTGACCCTTCCCAATAGGTAATACCCTATCAGGTACGTCAACAAGTAGAAGAATGCATTGGGTCTAACCAAGGAAGTTTTGTCAGGTGAAGGTGGTTCTTTGCAGCAGTCATAATGGAACTTTCTTCCCCAGTGTCCTGGGGGATATTTAAACCATCCATTAGCCAAGGACTTCTCCTGGTGGGAATCATCAGGCGAGGAGTTATGCCAGTCTGTAGTGCAGGTTGGACCTTCCAGAGCAAGTACCATAGACAGGAGAGGAGCTAGAAACTAGAACAGGAAATAATTTCCCTTTATGGCTTCAAAAAAGAAATTTCAAAGATAGGTGTAAGCAAGCTGAAGTAGAAAGATGATCTTTATTGTTTGAACAATAAAAATAATAGATGTAGATCACTTAAATACCCCAGTGATTAAATAAAAACATTTAAGAGGGTAAGTGAATGGAAGAGGACTTAAATCCAAGTTTCACTGAAATTATGTCTGAGAGCATATTCTCTTCCATTAATGATAAAATATGGAGCTTAATAATTTGAAAGATAAAAATATGAATGGAGAGGGTATCAAAACCAGCCACAAGAGGCACCATAATTAAGTGGTGGTTTCCACTAAGATGATTAAGAGACTTATGTAGTGCTTCATTATCATATGAATCCAGAAGTTTAGCGGTTGAGACAAGTGGTTCTGCCAGCCAATCAGAATTCAAAAGGTGAGTGATCTTGCCTAGTAATGTACTAACATTTTTGGAACTAACAGCAAAAGTGGGAGCAAAAAACAACTTAATCAAAGTCATATAATTAGGTAATATATGTTGATTAATTAAGTTTAAATGTACAACAGGCCTTTCTCTAGCGTTCCAAGTTTGATCCCCATCTGGATCTAAGTCAGAAATCCAATTGGTCTTAAAAACTTTGTTTATGGGTTGCTTTGTTTTGGTGTCCTGTAAGATGGGGTGAACAAAATTAAGGTGCCAGGAAATTCTTCCCTGACAGACATCAAGATAAATAATGCCTATGGGCAGCGCTCCTGGACTGTGTCTACAATGTTGAAGAACACAACATCAGCCAGATGGATGTCAGCGTGGCTGGCTGGGTATACAGAGGCCTGGTGCCCGCGTCCTTAGATTACCTTGAGGGCAGTGGAGCTACCATTCATCTGGTGGCTCAAGAAATCCTGGTAGGTAGAATTTGATCTATCTCAGGAGTCCAGCAATTTACTGAGGATTTGGCTATACTAATAGCTATTGGTGTAATCAGGGGTTATCCAATAATAGACAAAACCCTTAGACAAAACAGCCAGGAATACACCAATGAAAGCCCCTCTTAACCTTCTTCCTTTCTTTCTGGGTGGTGGCTTTTCCTTGATCACCAAAATTTTCAAAAACTATTGATAGCTTATGGTAGGCAATGAACATGATGTCATCGGATAAACTTTTCAGGCATCTGACCAGAGTGGACTCAATGGCAGGATCATATGGGGAATCCTCACTGCCATCTATTGGTTGCCACCAAAATTGGTCAACACCCTGATTGAAGCCACTTTGCCATAAGTCCAGTGCTGCTCCATGCGCTCAGAAACCCAAATGCCATGGTGTGCAAGTTGTTTCTGGACCTGGTTCAGTGGAAGCTTAGGGTCCTGCTGCCTGAGATTGAGCATGGTTGGGTATGACTTGTTGATCTGGGACTCTGGGGCCTTCTTAGACTTCTTGGCTGTCCCAATAAGGTTCCCCTTGTTCATAATTTTGTTAAATTCTGAATGACAGTAGCTTGGTTAAACTTCAATTGGCTGGCAATCTGTTCCCAGGTAAGGCCACACTAGTTGAGTGTCACAATTTTGATAAGGAGCGCCTTTGGGAGAGCTTCAAATATGGAATTAAGAAAGAAGAGAAGTATATTTTATTGGATAATACTTTAGACTTATATAGACTTGACTGTGGCGGGGATTTAGTTGTATTGAACCTAGGGGTTGGTCATGTGCTAGATGGGTTTGAGCCACTGGATACTTGGACAGTCAGGTGATATTGCTTGGTTACAATTCTTGGTATGTCAAACGGTATATTAGAAGGGGACTAAATTGGGCAATGACTGGATGTTAGGTGTGATGGCAGTATCCAGAATGCTTGTACATCCAGACCCTCAACACCCCCCTTAAGGGGTTACTCTTGTGCATCAGGAGGGGCTTTGTCTTAATGGCTGCCGCCTGATGCTCCTAGAGCTGTTTGCTAGTTGGAACCAGTCTGGTTGAGTGCTCTCCTTTACTGAGGCAGAGACGGGTTCTGTGGTATTTCTTGATAATTGGGTTCTTGGAACTTTGGAATTTTACTAGGTAAGTGTTGTGATCTGGTCTGTATTTGATGACTCTTCCTGGTCCCCTGTGTACTGAGTCTAGTTTCTTTCTGTTGCCAGCTAGAATCCAGACAGGGGAGTTGATGGGAAGTGGTTTCTCTGTGGAGGTTACCTTTTGTGTCTTGAGCCTCTTCATTTCAGCTATTTTAGCTTTGAGGCAGATGTGTTGTAGGTTTGGTGCTTGCTCTACTGTAGGAGGTTTCCCCGGGGGGATCTTTATATAGGGCTGTTTGTTACAGGTGATTATTTCCTGTTTGTACCTGTAGGTTAACTCAAACGGTGAATAGCCTGTCCCTTGGTTAGTGCGGACTTGGGATACTAATAATGCATGTTTCACGTATAGTGGCCATGTGTCTTTGGCTTTGCCATCCATTATTTTTTCTAGGGTCCTGATAAGGCTGTTGTTTAGGTGTTCCACTCTTCTGTTGGCCTGTGGCCTGTATGGAGAGGTTGTGGGGTGTTTAATGTTTTTGGATTTCAAGTTGTCATTAACTACACAACCTGATAACTCTGTTGCTCCATCAGTTATGATGTAGTCTGGAGTGCCATAGTTGGCTATGATTGCTTTTTTAATGAAGCGGTTGATGGTTTCTGCTTTGTGGTCCTTTGTTGCCCAGCAGATGGGCCAGTGTGTGGCAAAGTTGATAGCTACAATTAAGAAGCGTTGATTTGTTTTTGTTTCTGGGAAGGGCCCCACTACAACTAGCCCCCAAACCTTAAATGGTTCAGGGTCTGGTACTGGGTTGACTGTTGGCTGAGGAGCCTTTGTACTGGTGTATTTCTTCTACACTGTGCACTTTTTTATAACATCAACTATATCCTGTTTGAGGTTGGGCCACCATACTATCTCTTTTAGTGTGAGGTATAGGTTGTTAGCCTTTGTATGGCCTAGCAGGCGGTGATTTCTTAGTGTGGTGTCAACTCTTTGTGCAAGTGGGATGTACGGGATATGTTTGTCATAGATAATTTGGTATACTGTGCCATTTGATACATGGAAGTACTTTTTGTTTCTTACTAATGTATCATGGGTCATTTGATGTGTGGAGGGGTCTTTCCTTTTGGTTTTATACTCAGTGTTGTACAGGTTTGGCCAGTCAGGGTCCAGGTGGTCAGGGTGATCCTCTCTAGGCTGACATAGTCTAGAGAGAGCAACAGCCGTGACCAGCTCTGCCCCCTTTTTGTACTGGATGTCCAGGTTAAGCTGTTCCAGCAAGGACATCCATTTGGCTTGCCGCCATGCGAGTGTGTTCTGAGTTTTGAAATATATTAAGGATTTATGGTCAGTTAGTACTCGGACGTTTAAATGTCCTTCTAAGTAACATCTCCATTTCTTGCAAGCGTGGTATATTGCTAGCAATTCCTTATTGTGTATTGGGTATCTCTGCTCAGTATTGGTTAGTTTTCTGCTTTTGTAACATACTGGCAGGAAGTCTTGCTGCCCTGGCTGGCGGATGCGCAGGACTGCACCAATGGCGGTGTTGCTGGCATCTGACTCGAGCTTGTAGCACCCGTTATTGTTAGGGTATTGCAAGATTGGTGCTTTGATCAGAGATTGCTTTAATAATTGGAAATTTTTGTCACATTCTGGAGTCCAGATGAATTTTTTTGACATTACCCTTGGTTAAGTCATTGATTGATGTTGTTAGTTTTCCGCAGTCTTTGATGTATTTCCTTAGGTAAGCTACCATACCGAGAAAGCATTTAACTTGTTTAACAGAGGTGGGGCGTTGCATGTTATTTATGGCTTTAATTTTATCTGGGTCTGCTTTGATGCCACCATCAGAGACAATGTGGCCCAAGAACAGGAGTTCCTTTTCCATAAATTAGCACTTACTTGGTTTTCCGTAAAGTTTGTGCTTTGCGAGTCAATCAAGTGTCTTGCAGACATGTGTGAGGTGTTCCTCTTTGGTTTTTGAGAATATGATGATATCATCAAGGTAGCATAATGTATTTGAGAGACTATTTAGTGCTTGTTTCATCATGGTGACAAACGTTGCGGGAGCGTTGGTCATCCCAAAGTACATTACTCTACATTCAAAGGATCCAAAGTGTGTACGGAACACAGTTTTTGGTATGTCCTTTTCCTTTACTTCAACTTGGTTGTACCCTGAGGTGAGGTCAATTTTGGAGAAAAATTTGGCACCTGAGAGTCTTGAAAACAGATCCTCTATAAGTGGAAGAGGGTATTTATTCTTTACTGTGCTTTCATTGAGAGCTCTATAGTCAGTTAATAGACGCAGAGTGCCTTCCTTTTTCTTCACAAAGAATACTGCTGCCCCCCATGGGGATTCAGACGGGTGGATGAAGCCTTTTGCTAGATTGTCCTCAATGTGTGTTTTGAGGGTTTGTGTCTCCATGGGAGAGAGTCTGTAGAGGGGTTTAGGTTTGGGCATGGCTTTGCATAAGTCAATACCATGTTTGACCTCCTGTTTGGGGGGTAGCTTGGTGAGTTCTTCTTTGAATACATGAGTGTATTCATTTAGGAGTGCCGCAAGTTCTGGGCATTGGATCTTTTGTGTTTGTATATTATTAAATTTGGAGTACCTCATTATGTGGAGGGTACTGTCTTTGGTTAGATGTTCAGAGTCATCTTGATTTATGACTTGGACAAATACTGTGTCTCTTATAATGAGGTCATTGGGTTCTTTGAGGATGTTAAAATTGACTCCGTTGTGTTTGATGGTCATGGTTTTTGTTTTCCAACATACACTGGGGTTCACTCAGGTGAACCAGTCCATGCCTGCTACAATGTTGTAGTTTATGTTGCTCATGGCAAGTCCTTTGATGGATGTTTGTATGCCTTGGAGGTCAATTCTGAAGAAAGTTGTTTTGCCTTCAAGTAGAACCTTTGATTTATCTGCCATTCTGGTGTATTTGAAGTTGGATTTGACAACTGGTAACTTGTACTTGGTTACAAAGGGTTTGCTAACCATAGTGTGTTGTGCCCCAGAGTCTAATAAAATTTTATGTGTATGTGATTTGTAAGTGCATGGGTAGACTAAAAGTTGTGAGCAATCTTTAATTTTTAAGTTCATAAAAATGGAGGACTGCAGGACACAGGGAATGCGAGTAGCAAAGTTTGTGCCTTGGTACAATTTCTTGTCAAGTTAGGGGGAGACAGGGGCACTTAAGCCTGTTCCCTCTCCTCTTTTCCCTGTTCCTCTGTTTCAAGACCTTTGAGGTCAGAGAATGTGGGGTCAGATTCATAGCAGGTTGCTACTTCAGCATTGTTAACTTTGGCGGTGTCCTCTTTCTTGGGACAGGAGCAGTTTGCGCTTTGGCTGCAAGTGCCATTGTTGCAATTGGAGTTGCCATTGTTATGGTTGGTATTTTTGGCGTTTGTTGCCATTGTAGTTTTTTCTGCCATTGCTGTTTGAGGAGCAATTGCCGTTGTGTGCAGCATATTCCATGTTTGCACATTTTTGGTGTGCTTGGCTTCTGCAATGAGCGCGGGCATGGAGGTATTTGCCTCTGGGCAGATGAGGGCAGCAACATAGGGTTTCATTCTGTTTATGAATGAGTCTCTGGTATGTACGTTGTCAGCTTGTGCTGGGTTTTGGATCTTGAGACGTATTTCCTCGAATTTGTTGGCGTAAGCTGCAATAGTGGTCTTTTTAGGAAGATCACTGAGCTGTATTGAAATGTCTTGAAGGGATTCAGTGACGTGAAAATTGTGTGTGATGTCTGCTTTGAACTCTTCCCAGTTGTCAAGCTGGTCGTCAGTTCTTGAGCCAACCCAGGTGGCAAACCAGTTAGCTGCAGCCTTGTACAGGCGCTTGCTGGCTTTCTGGTCCCATTTCTCATGGGGGATGCGGCTGGCACAGAGTTTAGCAGCTGAGTGGTCTAGCCAGTTGATGACATTTTCTTTGTTTTTACCAAAGAGCTTGTTGATACCAATGTACTTGGTGTTGGTAACTTCACCTGTGATAGGTGGTATTGTGTTTGTTTGTGGTTGAAGAGAGCAACTGTATTGAATAATTTTGGTGCATGCTTTGGGCATGACCAGACTTTTGAATATGGTGCATCCACTAGGTATATCTTCATTGATTTTGTGGGCGCAGAAGTACATTTTCCAGGTATCCTGGGATGTGGCCTGGTTGAGTACGTGAGCAAAGGTGGGCAGGTTTTGGTCAGTCATTTTCTCTCTCATGGGTGTGGTAAAAAAACTGTAGCTGCTACCAGTGATAAGGAGTGCCTTTGGGGAAGCTTCAAATATGAAATTAAGAAAGAAGAGAAGTATATTTTATTGGATAATACTTTAGACTTATATAGACTTGGCTGTGGCAGGGATTTAGTTGTATTGAACCTAGGGGTTGGTCATGTGCTAGATGGGTTCAAGCCACTAGATACTTGGACAGTCAGGTGATATTTCTTGGTTAACATTCTTGGTATGTCAAACAGTATATTGGAAGGGGACTAAATCGGGCAATGGCTGGATGTTAAGTAGGTTGGCAGTATCTAGAATGCTTGTACATTCAGACCCTCAACAATTTCTTGGAGAATTTGGGCAGTAATGATTCAGCGTTTGGGGTGCTGGGCCGCAGGAGCTGAAGCCTGATTGGCTGAGATGGGAGCAGGTTGGCTGGTGGCAGGAAGTTGTTTTAAACCAGGGTTGCCATTCTGATTGGCTGGTTGGGTGGCAGCTTGTGCAGGGGTGGATAAGGGAGTGGGGGTAGAGCTGGGTGTGAAGTGACTCTCAAACAAGTCAAAGCCATAGAGGTTGGGGCCAAGTAAAGGGCAGCTTCCTTGTTACCCACATCAAAGGCTTGGATGTAAACAGATGCTTCCATGTTCTATGTGTCATCTTCATTGAAACTGGCTTGGCTGCTTGTGCTGTCAAAGATATTGCTAGTAAAAACCATTGTAAAAAAACCTAGGATAAAATCACTAAAAGTAGAAGTTTAAAATTTTATGATTTATTTTTATTGTAATAATGAGTCTATATTTGGAAAGTTCTAAAACCATTTGTACACAAATCAGGAGCCACAAAAATGAATAAAACACCTGTGTTCCTAAATAGGGTAACTGTTGATTGGCTGTTAATGTCAGGATACCAGGAGTACTGTGGGGCTCCAGCAGGTGAGGGAGGAGTCAAAGCAGGTACTGGCATGGCCCACCAGATGATGGGACCTAACTTTACCAGGTAGGAAAGAACCTTCCCAGCCACAGCCCAAGGTCCAGCCACTGGCAAGGCAGAGTCAATCAATCCTGTGAGCGCAAGGTAAAGCACTCCCAGGAATTGACTACTCTGGCCAGAGGCATCAGAAGTGGGAGGGGGTTGAGATGGTTGGTTTGGGTGTTGGGGGCGGTTCCATGGGGACCAATTAGGCGGCAGGATTGTTGTACTTCCCATTGAAGATCAAAGGGTAGATGATGATTGCTTTGCTGTCTTGGATAATTTGGTAGGGTTCCTTGGGAGCGTGTGGGCAGGTGTACCACTGCAAGTCTTCCAATGTCCAGGGTTTGTGGTCAGGATTGGCGGGATACTCAGTGAAATACACAGGGCCAAATGGAGCGTTGGGTGGGCAGTAGTAGTCAAAGGCTTTGGGTTTATCAACTGGAGTCTAACTATCTATTCCAGTAGAGGGGTGCTGACGCTTGGGTGTATGCAGATGGAAGAGTATTAAAAATAGGTATGGAAACAAATTGGTGAACCAAAGGTTCATAACAACTTTATTAGGTAAGGATGATGATACAGAACTTTTTCAAGTGCTTCTGATTTATATACTTACTCACATGCAGGTGCCTCTGGGTATTTTTCTGATGCTATCTGTGTGGCAAGGCTTGGCATTTCAGGTTCTGCTGTTTGGTTGGCTGCTTCATGGTTATTTTGGGGGTTTTCATGAACAGTTGTTTGACTTTTTGATGGTCCATCTTGGCTTGGCTGGTCGTTGATTTTGGCAGGTTTGGCTTCTGGGGTTTTGGGGGTTTTCATGAACAGTTGTTTGACTTTTTGATGGTCCATCTTGGCTTGGCTGGTCGTTGATTTTGGCAGGTTTGGCTTCTGGGGTTTTGGGGGTTTTCCCAATTAGATCACCATTTTTGGACTGGCTTGACAGGCTTTACTGAGCCCAAAAACTTGATTAAAAAAGGGATCCCCAATTGGGGACCCCAAATTACTTAATGGAGGGTGGGCTTGAACTGGGTTTACTGGGCAGCTAAAAATAGTCTGCCCAGGTCCAGCCAAACCCACTAAGGCTTGGGCATAGCTTTTGGGGCCCAAAACGGGCCCCTCAGCTGCCACCAGAGCGGGAATGGTTCCTGCACCTGAATTTGCTTCAAAAAGCAAAAATCCAGGTGCAGGAACCATTCCTGCCCGCTAGCCCCGCCTGGTGGCTAAGAGCAGGTTTGATTCCCACCCGGGGCTTTGAAGCTGTTACTTTCGTAACAGTTAAACTGTTAAATTTCTATTTTAGGCTGCTCATACTACACATCTTGTGTGACTTCATTTTGTTTTGTGTTTGTGGAATCTTGCTTCTAGATTTCTCAAATTTTTTTCATCTTAGTCCTTCTGTTGGTGGCTCATATGAATCCTGATTGGATTATAATATACTCCGGAACAGCATCCATCCATCTCACTTGCTGTGTCAGTCCATTTTATTTGTGGTTTGAACTACACTGCTTGGTTGTTTGATATAATTCTGTATAATGTGTAAATGAGATTTCGTTTATTGTTTGCCAATTCATTTGTTCAGCAAAAATATTTAAATCTTTCAAAGGCTGAATCTCACCCAGCTTGGGGTTTGCTTGAATCTGAAATCATTTTGGTTAAATCTGAGGTATTTTCAGTTGTTGCCATAGCTTTTAAAACTACTGTACAGCGGACCCAAAAACTTTATCCTAAGGGAGCAGCATTTCCAGGCTCACCTGGAAACTTGAAGGTCTCCAGTGGGGCTGGCGGCAAGCAATAAACACCAAGCTTGGGGACCTCAATGATTCTTGGGGTCCATTTATCCCCAGAAGGCGCCAGAGTGCAGACAGATTGCAGGGAGACATTTGATTAACCAGAAGCAGTCTTAAGGCCAATCCTTAGTTTAAGCAATAGACAACTTGGATTAAAGTAGGGAAACCCAGGATCTACCAACTTAAAATTGGAGTTTGAACCTGCTGGAGAAGCCAAAACAGGTAAGGGACAGTGATTGACACCAACTTCAACAACAGAGGCCAGGAGTAGGAAGCAGGGGAGCCGCAAAAGTGGGCAAGAGGTACAGGAAACCTGGATTTTACTAGAATCATTCAGGGTGTACAGCAAAAAATTCTAAGGAAATTGATCCAAGGACCCCAAGCATGAACCAAAGTTCATATTCAAAGAATAGACAAGCAGGGACCCACAATGGGCCTGCTTGGCTCTTAAGCGGTAAGATGTGAAAATTGAGGGTCAAAGAGGAGAGCCCCCAGATCGGTGGGTGGACAAAATTCTCAACCCTGTGTAAGTGGGGTTGGAAGCTTCTGAATTAATTTCCAGGATTGCTTCAGTTTGGCTAGAGATGCTGAAACGGGTTGGTGGATAGACAACTTGGGATTCAGAGCTGAGTCAAACCATTGATGTGGCCCCACTTGATTGGTTGCAGCAGAATTGTTTTAAAAGGGGCAGTCCCAGGCTAGTAACCAGTTTAAATAATCAGAGCTTTTTCTATGGTTGGACAAGGGGGTTGAGGTGATGTGGGACTTGGGAGGGGTACACCAAAACAAATATCTTGTCAATTGTATGTGCCAAGTCTCCTAGAGAATTCAGGGGTTTGGCTAAGGTTTGAGGGGATTCTTTTGGATTGTTGGGGGAATATAGTTCTATTCAGGGCCAAAGAGGGGAAGTAACTTTACAACATCGGCAAGGGCCACCTGTGCTAGGTGAGGAGCAGCAAATTAAATAGCTGCCAGAGATGCAAGTGCCAAACCCAGAATATGAGCAGCCTAAAGTGGGATGGGATAGAGTGCCCTAGAAGACATTGCTGCAGCCTGAGCCAAGGGAAATGATAGTATGGGATCCAAATCTCTGGGAATGAGAAGGATAGTCTTTTCCAAATTAAGGTGCTTGTACATGATTAGAAGCCATATAATAAAAGTAAAGCTTGGCATATTTCCTATTTTCTCTCATGTATGAAGCTAACTGTATCATCACATGCTTCAATACAGACAACGAGTGTCCTGTGCCCCAACCAACCTGAAGAAATGGGTTGGTCCAATACTCAGGTGCAGCCTAGTTATTTGATGAGCACCTCTAAGTATTGTGAGATCCTCTGTCTCAGGTGTCAATTCTGGTTGCAACAGATCTTTTTAGTTGAGCCAAAGCCTTTCTAGGCAGCTGACCCCAACCTTTCAATACTCATGATGGGTTCAGAATATTTGTTTCAGCCCCTCCTCACTCCCAGGACTGAGGGTTACTTCTCCATATTCAATGGACTGGCAGGGAGAACCAACTTATTGCTTTTGGTTATAAAGGGTATCTCATACTGTGTAGGTATGGATAGCTTACTGCTGCTGCAACTGGCAGGAATAGGCCTTTAATAAAGTATGTTGGATAAGCAAAGGAATAGTTAGGAAATCTTAATCATCCTAAAAAAGAAGGGCATCCTTCTAGTTGGATCGTGTACCACATCTGTCTATGAAAATTGGTGAGATTTAGGGGATCCTTTAGGGGGCTATGGGTTTATACTGGGATAAGTTAGACTTGAACCAAATTTATAAACCCTTACTTTTTGGCAGTTTCAGTGTCATTACTTTGGGATAGATCTCCCGAGAGGAAGCAATTGAAGATGGTGCAGCGCTACTAAAGCGAGATGGGGTAAAATTTGGATGTTGGCCTCCTTAGGGAACCCCAAAAGCTTTGTCATATCAGCTTCAGCATAACGTATGAGCTATATGGCTATAAAGAAGGCAGCTGTGAAATGAAGAGGAAAAAATCTCAATTAGATCTTTTAGTAGGTGCATAAATGGGAACTGCTATAAAGAGTCAAGCCAGGACTGGCCAAATTACTTATAAAGCTTGATTTGGAATCATTTGACAAGAGTTGTATCTAGTTTGCAACCTTATTGGTAAGCCTCACAGCTGTTAACCATTTGAGTTGGACTTCACAATTTAACCGTGTCGAATATAAATTCTAAGCTAGATCTCACCCCTTTGAATCAATATAATTTAAATCATAGTCCTCTACAGTTGGGGGTTTTAATGAGGCTGGTTGTTGTGGTAAAGCCAATAGACTTCGTGATTTCAAGCGCTATTGAAACCTTTTGTTGTCAGCTTTCAAAAGTAAATTTTACATGGTATTAAGAGTGGATTTTGACTTTGAAGCTGCTGCCCAAAAGGCTTGACTTTGTCTTTGAAAGCATGGACCATAAGGCATACTTTTCTGAAGTTCAGTTAAATCAATCAAATTCAAAGGGAAATAAAACTTAAATAAATTTTATGATTTAAACCTTCACAATACGGTGATTATTGCTTTTTCAAAAGCTTTGACTCAACACCAGCCTTTAAGTAAACGATGTCTACTTTACTCAAAAGAACTTTTAAATGTTTACTTCAATATTAAAGTAATTGTCACATGTCAAGATAGGTATCTTTCATATTCATAGCGTATTGGTTTTAAAGTTTCTTTAACTCACAAGGTGCTCTTACGTTTAGGAGCGAGAAGTTACTATATTATTCATATTTCAAATCCTATATTGCAGGTTGCCTTTTTTTAAAAAATTGCATCTTTACTTTCCCAAGTTGAATAGTAAAGACATCTTTTGTCATCAAAATTTGATTTCTTATATCTGGTTACAAGGCTTATTTAAAGTAAAAATCAATTCCAACCTCCCGCTGTTGCTTTTTAGCCTTCAAGCAGAGTCAACCTAGAATACCTATTCCTGAGTCCAATACGCTATTTGGAAGTAGTACTAAAGCAGATATACTTGAATCAATACCAAAAAAGAGTCAACTAGTTAAAAGGACGAATTAAACATTACTCCTCCCATCCTTAAGCCATGGTTCCCTGCTCAATATTATCAACCAAGCAAGGAATTATTTCTCGGTTTCATAGATTAGCCATAACCCATATAAAACTTAAACTAAACTTGTTTTTTAAGGATTTGGGAGATCAAATACATCTCAGCTAAGCAATTATGATCCAAGCTAGGGATTTAGTTTAGAAAATATTAGCTCAGCTAAGTTTAGCCAGCATAACTCGAGACCAAAGCCCAGCTTGGCTGGAAAAAGATTTTAACTATCCAAGTATCACAACCCTTTGAGGTTCAGCTTAAGCAAGACACTAAGCTTAGTTATCGCCATTCTTATATTGAAGTTAGAGGTGGATATCAATAGATTCGCCCAAAGGTATTTCTATTATTCCATTTTTACATCGTATATAAGCTGGCTTAGAACATGTTTGAAATAAAGGAGCGAAAATTCGTATAAGTTTTGGTGGTAATGAATCACAATTACACGCTAAAGGGGCCAGTTTGAATGGCGAGTTGCTTCCAAAGGATCACTTCTACTGAGAAAATCATTATACGTAGCCTGCTAAAAAAGCGCTGCCTTAAAAGTTTAAAAAGAGCCGCTCTTGTATCAGCTTTGTGGTTTGCATTTATTAAGCTACTGAATTTACACGATATCAGCATCATACAAAAGCTCTTAATATGCACCGAGCTTCCTAGACTACTTTTCACTTTTACCTTATTCGGTGAAACTCATTTTATAAACACTTTTAACTTATCCATGTTTGGTGGGCTAAATGCATATAGTTTTAATAAGTATTTTCTGCTGCGATAACATTACCTCTTGAAGCCAAAACCACATTTACCAAATACTAAGTGAATTGTTTATTTAGATCGTTTTTTGATCAAAAATAGCTAAGGAATTGTCGGTATCAAATTAAACATCAAAGATGCTGTCTAAGGACATCAAAGAGTTATCGGGCTCCAATTTTCTACTCAATGCTCTGGAATCTAAGCGCAAGGTAACCCACGAGCGATCTCCTATTTGATGAATCCTTCTTAAAACAGACAACAATAGGGTTCTGAAAACGAGTACCTTAATTTGGTTCAATTAATAAAGACTAACACTGAGAAGGCAGTTTTGGATACACAATGTGTTTCCCAATGGCTTTTAACTTTTATTCGGCATATCAGCCTTTTGCGGCAGGATTGCCGTAGTCTAGTTGAACAGGTCCTCAAGCTACGCTGGGTATCCCAGGATGATTGTTTTTGCGAGATATTTCACCGTTTTGTTGTGCATCTTGTCTCTGCCCATCCAGCATATGTTTTTGAAGTCATTGAGAGAATTACTAAATATTTCTTGCACAGTAATAATTAATATGAAACCACCCTCTAACCTCCCAGCTAATAAAATAGAGGAAGCCTTCAAAGCAAAGGCCAAGGAGCGTCTGCATCTCCTTTTAAAAGAAGTGATCGTCCTTGTGCCAACCTCAACTACACATCTCTGCAAAAGGCTCATATCTCTTCTCCCAATCAAAGACAATAGCTTGGGAGAGCACGTGGCCTATACCGAGCATCTTCTTTTAGTTGCCCGATATATCCCCATGCTACGCGATCAGCTGCTTACGGCTTTGATGAATCGAATCCTGCAATTGGACGTAAGTGAGGCGTGTAACTACTACTGACGTTCTAGTCCGAGATTCAGATTGAAGTTGACGAGCTAAAAGAGATCATCCAAGAAGAAGCTCCCGGCGATGTGTTTTTCATGGAAGCTGATGAACCTTCTAATGATGAAGACAGCAGCGATGCTGAATCAATCTCGGAAATCAAAAACACCTGCCCACGTGCTATCGAAGTGATGATTCAGAAGCTCGATGCTATGCTCAACTTAGTTTTGGAATACGTTAAGACGTTTGATTTTTCACAGCAAGAAGGGTATGGCTTGTTCTATCACATGGTACACATATTCAATGCATCTATTATCCGCACCTTCAAGTCCCGCCATGCCCAGTTTGTCATGTTTTATTTGTGCTCTCTACAGTCGCGGTTTTCGGATGCATTCCTGGGCGTCCTGTTTGACCATCTCGCTTCGCCTGATGCACCTCAAGTCACCAGGATCGCTTCTGTAGCTTACCTTTCGAGCTTTACAGCCCGTGCCAAGTTTGTCGAAGACAGCGATGTTCGTAAAGTAGCATCTCTGCTCCTCAACTGGCTGGGAAGTTACATGGAAAGTACCCCCTCTGTTGATATCCGTTTAGATCCCACCCGGCATGCTTTATTTTATGCAACGACTCAGGCCGCCTTATACCTCTTCTGCTTCCGATGGCGTTCGTTTCGGTTGCAATCTGGAGAATGGGATCCCTGCATTGTTCCATTGCGGCATATTTTGCATTCTAGCTTCAGGCCTCTCAAGGTACGGTTTATTCGGGAGTTATCTAATGAGTCTAGGGATGTAATAGCCAGCTCGTACTCCAGTTTGCTCAACTCAGCCAACAGCTGGGGTTCATGTACTGCTATTCTATAATCGAAAGTGACAATAGACTGCTCATTCCCTCGCTAAGCAACGGCGAAAAGGCTGAAGTAGAGCCCTTTTTCCCATTCGATCCTTACCAGCTACCCACATCTTCACATTTCTTTGAAAATATTTATATCACATGGAAGGAGTCTAATATCTTGCCCCCAGCTGTTTCTATAGAGTCACCTCAACAGAGTGATCAGCCTGAAAATATATGTGAATCCTTGCCATCCCCCCTTATGTTGATGACAAATCGCTCCCCTGCTCTAGCTGCCTGTCCCCGCATCTTAAAGAAGACCAACAATCCATTAGCCTGTTCTGGATATGCTGCAGATTCGTTTCCTGAAGGCGACTTTGATCTTGGTTCCCCAATTTTCGGCCTGTCGTTATCACCCATGGCAACCCAGGGTTTATCTCAGCGGTGGACCCAAGGTTAAGCACAATGCCCTATAGTATGCCCCACAATTCATGCAGCAAGGGCTGCTCTATTTTTCCTTCTTGATATCTTTAAAATTAAAATATATGGCTTCTTCCCGTGTCGCGTTTAAGCCTTAGTGGATGAGATTTTACTATGATTAGGTATGATATTTAATACTGTTACCATTGCATAATTGGCCATACTTCTCTTTGCACAGCAAGTGCAGGAGAAGCAAATCTGATGAACACAGTTTGGTGAAAAAGAAACCCTTATACCTTAAGTGGCAAAGCACCTGGATCATGCTTGGGATTGATCTACAAACCATGGTAGTTGAAGCTTGTCCTGCTAACCAACTCCACTGATTAGATTCCATGTAAAAGTGCACCACACAGCATTACATTTGAATCTCCAGGATACCTGAAATCTTTCAGCTGCTTTTCTGGGACCCTAAGTAAGTGTCCCCCCTGAAAAGTGGGATGTGCTGGTTTGGAGGGGGAAATATCTCTTTTAGAACCCAGCTAACACCAACCCTTACCAGCATACTGGATACCAAGCCAGCTGGAATAATTCTCCTGGGAACCCTTGATCACCCCTTGCAGCTACAGAGGGTGGAAGTATATCCAGGAGCTATAAGCCAGCCACACAGCTCTAGCTTCTAGAGAACCCCTGGATCTGCATAGTCTGGGAAAAATCATTCAAGTGTGTAAACTTTACAGCACTAGAACCAATCAACTTGCCTGCTAAGGCTTTTCAAAGGCAGGGGTAACTCTGTTCACTCCCACCTGCAGCACAGGGTAGCTTAACTGTTCCCAAAACTACTCTTCATTGACAGAATCACAAAGATATGCTCAGAGCTGGATAAATTTTTTATTTATCTGAGTAAAGGATTACATATCAGGGCTTGCACCTCAAAAAGAAAAGGCATCTCACAAGTAAAGGAGCATCAACCCCAGGCATAAATCTCTTGAATCGCTTATTCAATAGTCTTCAGTCCAGTTTCTTCCCACAAGCCGCCAGATTTAAGCCCAGATCCCGGCCTCTGGTCCAGCCAGGTTTAAATCAGGCAAGGGACAGTTGCTCAGCAGTCTGATCTTCTCCAGCCGTTACCCCTGCAGGTTTCAAAGTTGGGGGCAGCAGTAGGTACCTTGATAAACTTGCCTGCTTCCCTGTATACGACCATAATTTTATCTTTATAAGTTGATTATGAACTTTTAAGTAAAATTACTACCTTTATCAAGGTTTAATCCCTATACTTTAATTTTTAATATGTGTGGTCTGTCAAGATTTTGGGGTCTTGAAGATTGATTATTTTACTATATTATTGTGACAACATCTTAGAAGGGTTGTTGATAAAGGAAAATCTGTCTGGTGACAGATGTACTTTCTACCGGTGGTGCTGGGATTGGGCAGTGGCTGGCAGAGTTCTGTTGGCTGGCCAGTGGAGATAATTATTGAGAAGGTTCTCTTGGTCAAGAAACAAGACATTTGCAGCTTTGGGCCAAGAGTGGGTGAAAGAGATCCTTAAAGTATTAACAGTATGCTTCTGCTAGCACTCAACACTACTGCAGATCAGTTGCAGGGATGTGGGTGGTTAAAGTTGACTTCCTTCCAATATCACCAGGAAGGGCTTTATATAGCCAAAAGTCTTATGACCCAACTGGTGTCTGGTTGATATTTAACTCTTACTTAACATATCATCCCCAAGCCACTAGTTTCACCCCCCAAAGCTATGATTCCAAACCTTACTGATGGTTTGAAAATGGTAGCACTACTTGATTTACCCTATTCAGAGTAGTTACTCCGTTGTAGATGAGAGCCCTTTTCAATGACTCTTACTGGTGGGATCCCGTCCTGCGCTCAGTGGAATGCAATGTTGAGCGGGCAGTGCACCATCACATTTTTTGGTGAATTGAATTATGATTGGCAGGTTTCTGTGTGTTGATTATGTATTCCTGTCTCGATTATAGTCTGGCATTGGCGTGTCCACCAAAGTATTCCCAAAGGTTTCACTTGCCATATTAATCCTATAGGCGTGTTAGCCAGCCAATGGTTGTTGATCTAGGGCATCTCAGTTATCTCTCAAAGGGGGGACCTGTTTTTAGATTGTTGTGCTCAACAAACTACTGGGGTATCCCATCAAGCTTATGTCCCAGTGATTTACATCCATGATAGAAGTTTCACATCTGGCAGTAGCCCATCTATTTTTGTCTGTAGCCATTGTGACATGGAGATGGATCAGCCAACCCTGGTTAATCAGGATCCCCTAAAAGTATGAGAGAGCAGCACTGAAATTTCCTGCCTTCAACTTAATCAGGGAAACCTTTAAGACTTAAAATGTAAGAGTTGTGTAAATTAAGTCTGAGCTCAAATAGAAGTTGTGGGGATAAAGCACCCAGACTAAAATCAGAACCAAGAACAAAGAAGTGCACTGAAGCTTTAAACCTATAAATCTATAGAGGAAAGGAATGAAACTTGAAATAAAGATGATTAAAAACACAGAAAACAGGAAGTGTAAATGGACCACCAAGAAGAAATGGTTTCAAGATAAAGGATACAAAACCTGCTGGTCCTGCATCAAGACTTTTTGCAGCCATGCCAAGACAGCAGAGGCCACAGCCTGAGAAGGGAGTATTTTTGACCCCAAGGTAGCTTTCATATATTGGGGAATGACTTTATTGATAGTATGTAAAACTATATGAAAACAAGTTTTCATAGGGAAAATGGGGGACTATAACTCAACTGGGAGAGACAAACTAAAATCTGATTGGCCAGCTGGAAATATGTTCACCTCTTGGTTGGGGACTTCTACCAAAGTGTTAATGACAACATGATTTGATATTTTTGGGCAACTGGCTGGTCAACCGCTGAGAGCCACTGGGTAGTGGTATCTCGTAATCTTTAACACATAATTATCTAGACAAAATTCAGGGAGATGCAGGTCCATTCCTTCACCATCAACAGGGGCAGCTTTAACTCATTTTTTGTCAATGAATAAATTCAAATCATCCAATACTTTCAAAGTTTTTGCTGCTTTCCTGTTCCCATTCTTTTTCCTTGGATGATCTATCCCAGGAAAAAATGATACTAGTGTGACATAAAATAAACCATGTGAGGGCCTACTTCTAATAAGAATACAAGAAATATTATGGGGATAAACCTTCAATGATAGCTTAAACTATCATAAATGAAGATAGATTTACTATTAGCAATTAAAATCAAGAAGGCAGAGGCAAAATAATATATTATATGTATATAACTTTTGAAGCATAAGGTGGAACATGAGCTAATTATTCTGCAGAGCATTGGGTTAACATCAATTTCAGTTGCAATTGGAGTTCTTGTCATGAAGCTCCCTTAAACAACTTTGTGATGTTCCAGCTCATTGATCATCATGATATGTCCTGGGTTGAAGCCAGGTGCTAACTGGAAGGGGTTATCATTCTCCAGATGGGGCAACTTCTTGGGTTGAGGTTTGTACTTGGTTTGCATGGCGGCCAATTCCTTGAGTACCTTTACTATTACCAGGCAAGCATTTCCTCCAAACACCTTGACCTCTGCTGTATCCAGACCATCCTTGGGCTGATACCAATCCTTGAAGAGTCTTTTGAACTCATATCCTATAAACTCCTTGCCTCTGGTGGTCATCTCTAGATTTTTGGACAATCTTTCTCACCCCTTGTCTGATGTTTTGCTTGTTGCAAACCTCTGACAGCTCTGGCAATGAAAATCTTCTTCCCCTGAGCTAGGATAGAAATTATTATGTGATTCACTCATTAAAACTATGCACAACTAGGGATAATAAATGGGGATTGAAAAGACGTTTATTGAATTCAGAAGGAAGATCTCCTTAGAAACCTTCTGTAGGATAGCCTGTTTTTGAAGGATACAATTTGGGTTGCTGTGAGATTAGGCTGATTGCTTACAAATGATCAGGCTAATCATTGTACGCAGATCATTAAATTTACACACTGTATTATCACTTGGCTGATACTCTATTAAGTGCAGTAATTATACGCTGTATAATCACTAATTTATTATAAATGATATGACAGTTATACGCTGTATGATCACTAATATATTATAATGGATATGACAGTTATACGCCATACAATTGTTAGTTTATTAGGATAGATACAATAATTATACGCCGTATTATCACTGATTATCATTCTTATGTGTTGTACTATACGCCATATAATTACTAGTTGATATGACTATTATACACCGTATAAACATTAGCCAATATAGTGTTTATCATTGATTACACGGTGTATAATCTTGAAATCATCAATTGTATATTGCTCATTCCATCCTGCTAGACGTTGTATCAACTCAGTCCCACCCAACCTAATGGACATATATGAGTATATCAAACAAGTGATGCACATATGGCTAAGAAATACCAAGTTTGGATCAGCATTACACAGTGTATAATTGGGTTCCTTATTGGTTCAGGTCAGCATTACACAGCAGATAATACACAAGTCCATATTGGATCAAGTCTGCTATTATACGGTGTATAATCCCCAATTTGACCCGTTGCATTAATAAGCAGAAGGCTTGCCAGCCAGAAAAGGACCACTGATTAAGCCCTACAAATAGAATATTGGAATTCTACCTTCCAATGTCAGAAGACAGATTAAGGACCATTTATAAGCGTCAACTAAATATGGTGTAGTTTCCCAGCGCAATAATAGGTGTGTAAGATACAGCCAATCAATAAATGACAGTAGGCTAGCTCAAGAAGAGCGTAGGCTGTAGCTGAAGTGCCATGTGCGCCTGCTAAGGCCAGTAGCAACACACATGCCAAGGACAGCCAATCAGGGTAGGTGCAGCCAGCAAAGATGGTCCTATTGCAAAGGTAGCCACTGAGAACTGTCTCAAAGGACAAGAACAAGGATTGTTGCAGTATATATCAATACAGACGCCTGAAAGGACAAAAACAAGTTCTTAGTTACACCTGGATAGATTGCAGCCGCTGGCTAGATTGTACTCCAGTTTCAATAAACGTAATGATCTTCAATGTTCTATTTCACTGTAGTCTGTAGTGCTCTTGCATAGGATTAGGTATAGTACATTGGCAAGGCTAACATCTATCTGTAGCTTTGAACATACCAGCAATAACCCAAGTTGCTCAACAGTTGCCAAGTCTTGTAGTCCTTTCTTTTCCTCTTGGACTCCTTTTCCTTAGTCTTGGGCTCCTTGTCCTTTGTCTTGTGATCCTTGTCCTTTGTCTTTGAGTCCTTGTGCTGTGCTTTGTGTCTCACTTATTGGCCTGTGATACTGGTACTGCCTTTCTCTTGGCCTTGTGCTCCTTCCTGGTGATCCTGGGCTCCTGCTTCTATGTCTTGGGCTCCTTGTCTTGGCTTATGAATGTTGAAATCCAGTATATATATCCTGTTTCAGACTGTTTCCCCTTAAATAGCTCCTTGTTTCTTATGGGTTTTCCTTCTGTATTCTTAATTTCTTAAGCTTAAACTATCCATTTTTTATTGATCTATAATAAATTACACAGGTTCTTACTTCAGCTAATCAGAGAGGACTTTTCCCTGACAATCCCTTATTTTTAGGCTTTCCCCCTTCAGTTTAACCAATGAAAAACATTGATCAAACATGCTTTGGTCTACAGCCAATCAGGCGTCCAGATTGACCTGTGTTGCCAAAAAAAATTCTCTTAATGACTTGCTCCTGACCCTGATTTGAACCTGTTGTCCTCTTGCTCCGTAAAAACCATGGCTCTGCATTTAAAACAGGTTTCCTGTAATTATCATCATGTTTTTACAGGTTAATTCAAGCCTTTTCACCTATGTTTTACTTATTGAACTTTTTTACCTTAACTTCTTCAACAACTTTCTGTATTTTCCCATGTTTTTTCTCCCTCAGCAAAACTTAAAACTGTCTGTTGCTTGCTTTATGCTCCTCTTAATGCCCTGGAAAATCCCAGCCTTTGTCCTCAGAGTTTTCCTGTGCTGTTCCACCTTTTTCCCTTTCTTTTTCACTTTAATCAATTCCTTAATAAATTCTTATTTCTTTTTTTGCTTTTTTTCTATTTTTTATTTATTTCTCTTATTGTCTCTTTTATTATCTCTCTTTATTTCTTTACTCATTTTTCTTAATTCTTTTAATCCTCTTAGTTCTTATGAGTCTTTTTCTGTTTCTTATTCTTTTTCCTGTTTTTTATTTCATTATTCTTTTTTCTTTCCAACCTCTTCTGATAGCCTTTACCTACTTCTTCTGCTCCTTTGCGGTGGATACCTCAATTTGGCGCTTGACTCATTATCAGGATCAAGCCACCCCCTTCTCCCATCCAGCCGTGTGATCACCAATCTTGTTCCTACTATCCTTGATTCACATGAACTATATAATCATTATCTCTCAATAAAGATTATTATCTAGCATCTAAATATTTTTCCCTGTGTAACTCTGCTAAAACATCACAGTTACAACATTAATAGCACAGGTAGGTTCTCCATCCTACCTTATCTTGAAAAATTCTGCCTGTTGTCCGCACACGCCGCGGCCAACAAATCCTTGACAGAATTATGTCTGGCCTCCTGCCCAACTGGACTCTATATACTCCTGGTACCAAGATACCTGATGGGTTTGTCCTCTACCAAAACATGGTGATCCCGCTACCTCCCTTTGACGCCCTGTCCGCCCAAGGGTTCTTTCAGGCACCTTCCTTGATGCAGCAACCAGCTGACAAAACCACCATGCCCGCTTATGTTGCACAAAGACTTTGCAGCGCCGCCTTGGAGCCCTTTGCTGGGGCCAACAACAACAATGCTGCTGCATGGATCCAGTCTGCCCAAAGCAAGCTGGCTCAAATGGAATGCCCACAGCAATTCTGGATTGCGGAGATTTCCATTTGCCTGACCCATGATGCTGGCACCTGGTGTGACAAGTGGCACAAAGAGCACACTGACAAGAACTGGGACACTTTTAGACAGGACTTCTTGGCAAGGTTCATGCTCAAGGATACAGCGCTCATGATCATACGCCAAGTAAAAAACCAGACTCATACAGGCACTGTTAAAGAACTTACCCGTGCCTACAAGGAACTCTGTCTCTGTGCCCCATCCAACATGGCCTTTGGCACCTCAGATACACACCTCATGTACTACAACGCCCTCAAGTCACACGTAAGGAGACATGTGAACCTGGACCAGGTAACCAACCTGCAAACCCTGTACTGTGAAGCAGAGAAAGCGGAACAAACATCCAACACTCTACACAAGGCACAGACTGGGAAACAAGAAAGGCCCAAGGACTCCCATCCAAGCAGGCGCTCCTCTCAATCACCTCCTGGAGGCAACAGCAACAACAACAACAACCACAAACCCACGGGTTCAAATGGGAATGGAAATGGAAAAGGAAATAACGGTCAGTCAAATCACACCCATTTCCGTGTCACCGCCACCCAAGGCAACCAAGATGAGGGAAAAGCACAGGGAGAGCACTAAGCAAGCCAAGCTCTCTCCACACAACTCCTGACTTGCCCAACAATGAATACTGACCCAAGGATGTGGACCAATGCCCAATGATCCAAATGCCCTTGGAAGACCCAGTACTATACACCATTTCCAGACATTCCAATAAATTGATGTCTTACCCTTTCTGCTTTTGCAGTTACACAGGTTCAGCACTCCTGGACTCAGGCGCAGATTGAACTTTAGTCAACAGCAGCTTTGTGGATAAATTCAAGCTGGCCACTAATCCTTTGAGGATTAAAAACGTGGTCCTGGCTGATGAACATCACATTGCTGTGACAAAGTAAGCTGTCCCCTTCTCTGTCATGCTTTAGAACCTCCACTTCACCATCTAAGGTCCTGTCATTGACTTTCCTAAGTTTGACATTGTACTGGGACTAGACTGGTTACAAAAAAACAACCCCCACGTGGACTGGGCAACCTCTGTGTTGACCATCAAGCGTGAAGGCGTCAACCATCAGATCTATCCTGACTCTGTGGACCAACTCCTATGTGATCACATCTTTGTACGCATTGCAGAGACTTTAGACAAGAAGGAAAGCCTGAAAGCAATTGACTGGGATTCCTGTCAGTATGAAATTATACACTTCAAAGACTACCAGGATACCTCCACACCTCAGGATTGTGACATTGTGGCCCGTCACCCAGAAATCTTTAAAGAAGCGTTACCTGGGCTACCCCCTGAGAAGCACATCCAACACTCTATCCAAATCAAGGGGGCTGTACCCAAGGCACGTCCCATCTATCAACTGACCCCAAACAAGGACAAGGCCCTGCGCGCCTATCTCAAGGAGGCACTGGAAAAAGGACTTATCCGCCCCTCACAGTCTCCCTTTGGGGCTGCCGTATTTGTTGTGGCTAAAAAAGACAGTACCTTACGCCTGGTCACAGACTACCACGCCCTAAACAAAGTCACCATTAAGAATTGTTACCCATTGCCACTGATTGACAACCTCTTTGATGCCTTGGGAGGAGCTACCGTCTTCTCCAAGATTGATCTAACTGCAGGCTACAATCAGATTTGTATCAAGGAGGAGGACATCCCCAAGACAGCCTTCCGCACTAAGTACGGTTCCTACAAATGTGTGGTATTCAACTTTGGCATGACCAATGCCCCGTCCACCTTTGTAACCTTCATGAACAAAGTGTTTGCGCCACACATAGGCAAACATGCACTAGTGTACCTGGACAATATTATTGTCTACAGACCCTTGGTGGAACAGCACCACAAAGACCTGGAGAAAGTCTTTGCAACCTTGGCACAGCACAAACTGTTGGCCAAGCCCTCCAAATGCCAGTTCTTCCGGGAGCAACTACCCTTCTTGGGACACATAGTCTCAAAAGACGGCATCAAACCTGACAGTCAAAAGATACAAGCCATCCACAGGATGCCACCTCCCAAGGACAAGTCAGAACTACACACCTTCTTGGGAATGGTGGCCTATGTACAACGCTTCATACCCAACTGTGGCGTCTTGACCGCCCCCTTGTCCGCCATAACAGGCGCCAAGTCCAAGTTTGTATGGACCCCCAACATGACCTCTGTTTTAGACGTCTCAAAGAAAAGCTTACAACAGCTCCCATCTTACAACATACCAAACAAGACAGAGAGTACCAGATGGAAACCAACGCCTCAGATGCATCCATTGGGGGAATACTATGAATTAAGAATAGTGATGGTGACTTCCTGCCTGTAGCCTACGGGTTGCGCAAGCTGACAGATGGCAAGTGTCAATACCCAATCCACGACAGAACTACTGGCCATCATACACTGCCTAGTCAAATGGTGCTGTTACCTGGAACGACAGGAAGAATTCACAGCACTAACCAATCACAAGTTGCTCATCTATTTCAAGAGACAAGCAAACCTGTCACGCCGCCATTTACAGTGGATGTAAATATTAGAAAGATTTAACATGCTTATCCAATATAAACCTGGTGCCAAGCTTGCCATGGCAGACAACCTGTCCCTCTGTATGTCTGAGCTTCTAGGGGAGAGAATGGGCTCAACCCAGACTGGCCTCTCCTAGTGCTACGTACAAAAGACAAAGGATTCCCTGCAGGCAGAACCAACATCACCAGAGAAACGGTCATCAAGAATGAGCATCTCTTTGCTGACGTATAAAGGACTCTTCACAGAAAGATGTCAGATGGCACAATCATTCCCTACATCCCCACACATCAACAAGTCAATACCATTCTTTGCTATCACAGAGATCTTAGACATACTAAGAGCCAAAATCTATACAAATTCCTAAAGCATAAAACCTGGTGACCAAACTTATACCACAATGTCTAAGAAGTGTTAGAACAGTGCAAGGTTTGCAAAAAGTTTGCCAAAAGCAAAACCCCGCCTAAGTCTGTACTCCCCATTCAAACCCAACTACCGTTCAAAGTATGGGCTCTTGACATTGTGGGATCCATGCCAGGAAAGCACAACAACAAAAAATACATCATCACAGCCATTGACTTTGCAACAAGGTGGCCAGTAGCCCAAGCGGTGAAGGCACACACCGGCAACAACATCTGACAATTCATTGGCAAGGAAATAATCAGCAGGTTTGGAAAGACAGAACTCCTGATAACTGATGGAGGCAAAGAATTGACCCCTGAAGACACCAATGTGTATCTCACCAAAAATGGAGTCAAACACACTGTCACAACACCATACCATCCACAGGCCAATGGACGCGTAGAGCGGCTTAATGGTAGCCTTGTGCAAGCCCTAGCCAAACTCACCGCCAGGAGACCTGAAGTCTGGTATAAGCAGCTACCAACTGCATTACTTGTGTGCCAAACCTGAGTGAACAGATCCACCGGGAAAAGCCTGTGTGAACTGGTATACGGAACACAGCCAAATATCATTCAAGCATTGACCAACCCAAACTGGAAATTCCAAGTCAAGTTCCCCCTTGCTCGGATCCTCAAGTAGTAAAGGCCAACAGCAAACAAGCAGCCAAAAAAAGAAACACTTACAAAAGACTTTTTTCCCATCTGCAATAGACATGAAGTCAGGGACAAAGTCTGGGTCATGAATGTTGACAAAAGCAAACTACAACCCAAGAAAGTAGGGCCAGCAATCATTCTAAAGGTAAATGACAATAACACTTACCTCGTGCAAGGGCTTGGGAAAGGCAAGCAAGATAAGACCTTACACCATAATTGCCTACACCCCTGCAAAGCAAGACAGAAACAGCAAGAAACCGCCCTGCCTGCCACCAAACAACAACTGGTTCAATATGGCGCCTGGGCTCCTGACAATCTCCCTGACAACCTGCCCCCAGAGGAGGCCAACCTTCAGCTGGGGGGGTGTCAAAACTGTAGGCTTGACCCGCCAGCAAGGTTCCAACCAAGCGGGTTTGTGACCCGCAATCTGATTACCCGGTCACTCAAAGCCAGACCCAGAAGTCAACTCAGATTACCAAATCAATCAACATGAACCAATGATGATCCTTCATGGTGGAAACCTCAATTTGGCACTTGACTCATTATCAGGATCAAGCCACCCCCTTCTTCCATCCAGCTGTGTGATAACCAATCTTGTTCCTATTATCCTTGATTCACATGAACTATATAATCATTATCTCTCAATAAAGATTATTATCTAGCTTCTAAATATTTTTCCCCGTGTAACTCTGCCAAAACAGCACAATTACAACACTAGTCTCTATCAGTTACTGTAAATTCAGAACCTGAACATAAAAATGCGGGATTGTCAAATCCTTGGTCCAAATTTCAAATCTCTTTTGCAGGCAACTCAGCTGAGTGAAAAGTAAAATTAAATATTAAAATTTACCATTTAATTTGACTTTTTTGGTTTATTTAAATTGGCAGATTTTGAATCTCTTGAGCAGATAACTCAACTAACAAAAGACAAAACACAACAAGCAAATGTGGGATTCTAATGTAAAATTTGAGATTTCCTGTATGTCAAACAAATCATAGACATCATGTAAAAGTTAACAAATCTGAAATTGTGGGATTGTCAAATCCAAGAACCAAGTTTCAAATCATAATTGCAAGGAATTTGAAATAAATATAATTTATGGGCATCTCAAATAGGAAATCAAAGGATCTAGAGTGAATTTGTGATGATTCTTTTAGGAATCACAGGCATTCTCAAAAATCACCCTATTCCAGTTTAGGATGGCTAAAATTTAGATCATAATATTCACCAACTTACCATATATAACAATAAAATTGACTAAAATATACATTCCTCTTCTTGAGTTTAAAATTACAATAAATTTTTTATTATGTCTTCTTCCAACACCAACCAAGTCAATGAGCTGTTCCCTGGCCTTGACAAAATCATGCAGGGCTACACTGGGTCTCTTAACGGTGAAGCCTCTGTCTATGGCCACTCCCAACCTGCAGGCCCCTCCGCAAGCACCACCCAGGAGTGTGTTCTTTCTCTAGCGTCCTCAAGCATGGCCCTGTTTGCCCATCACGCACAGGCAGCTGCTAACCCAAATCATATAGCAACACTAGCATCTGTAATTGACCAAGTGAGCCATGGGCCACCAATGGAAGCCAGAATCCAGAAACAGCCAATCAGATGGCACTGTCTGGTTCTCAAGGCAGACACACCCTGCCTCCAGCCAATCAGCCTTCAAGACATAGAAGAAAATTAATCACTCCAGAGATTATTCTCAAAATGGTTGAAAAGCAAGGGATGCTTATATCCCTTGGGGAAATTGCAGCTGCAATGGGGTTTTCAAACTCCACTGTGGCTGCAACCCTGCAAGCCCACACCAACTGTGCCCCCCTACCAAGAAGACCCCAACTGGTGCCTGTTCTTCAACTGAAGGTGAAAAAGCCCACCCTCTCATGATGGCTATTATAGAGTGTGACCCGCAGATGCCCTTGGTCCTGGTCTGTCTTCAACTGGGACTCCACGGCATTTTCACCAATAAGAGAATGATGAATTTTTGGATGCACGGAGTTGTGGTTATTGCTAGACTCTTATCCAATCAGGTTCTTGGTGGCCTCATTTTGGTGGACACTGACCCCTATAAATTGTACTGTTGTCAATTTCATCAAAAAAAGGGCAATGAGGGCCCGTAATGACACCATCTTCCTATCATATGCTAAGATCTTGGCCAGTTTCCAAGACTTTGGAGATAAGTGTATCCAGTCTGACATGTACAAGTGTGGCCTAATCTTGTATTGTTTTTTTGGGGTTTTATTGGTAGTTTCCCCAGTGGGCATCAATTATTACTTGGCAATATTAAAAACTGCAGATGGGTATGCCTATCAGACAGAGCTCAAGGTCATGCTGGAGGAGTGGGCCACACAAAACGCCGTGCACACAGTTATACTGAGTGCTGAGATGGAGAAGCGGGAATGGGCAACCCAAGAAATCAGGGCTGCAGGGCATACCTGTTGGTCCTACCCCATCAACCATGCCAACATGAATCTTGCAGATGTATGTCTATACAATTTTAGTCCCGCCCTCAGGCACTTAAAGCCTGCCACCTACAACAAACTATGCACCCAAATTGATAAGGGTTATGAGCTTTTCTCTTCTTTGTTTGTCCAGGACCTATCAGATCTTGTCATTTTCTATGCAAGTGATAGTGATAAGTCCAGAAAGGACTCCCACCTCCCCCCACAGCAATCCATCCGTTTTACCAAGCCTGCATATGTGACAGAAGACAAATTTGAGCAATTGAAGCAATTAGCTCTTGCTGTCCCTTCCCAGTCAACAAACCCTGCCTTCCCAACCCCCTGTCAAGCCACCCGCCTTCCAACTCTGACTCCCAAACCACCACCCATTCCCTCCCCACTATCTCTGATGCTGCCCCTTTCACATGTGCAGATGAAGGCAATGTTCTTTCCGCCCATTCCCTCCCTTACTTGTCCTTTGATGAGTAAATAAATCTTTTCTTTGTGATAAAAGATAAAAATTAATATCTCTCTTTAAATTCATAATTAATAATATTTTTTTTTACATTATCAACATTTCCCATATGTAAAGAATGTTGTACATTTGATGTGGTAACATATAATTATTTCCATGGATATTTTCATCATTGTTAACAAATTAAAGACAATAAATGTAAATATTGCATTAGAATATTGCAATTAGACGTCAACTCTTGATATTTTGATATTATGTGCATAACTCAATGCATTTTTTTAATAAAATCCATTTTAAACTTGGCCTTTTCCATTATAGTTTAATGAAATGGACTGTGTTTATATTAGAGAGCCATTAACGCTTAGTAAAAAAATTGATACATAGTGCATTTTACAGCCTGTATATTTACCTATTGGTAATAATTCTATAAACTTTTTAGTTGGATTTTGAAAGGTAATAAACATGTAATGTGTTAATGAATTACTGTTTATTGTCATTAATTGACTGATTTTCTTTGCTGTGGCAATTGTGCATTTTCTGATATTTACACACTAGTATCTAATTGGTTGATTTCACATCAAATTTCACAGGCAATAGGAAATCAAGCCGCCACCCTGAGACTGGATGTGGTTGGGGTGACAGCTTGATTTCATATTGCCTGTGTTATTGGATGTGAAACCATCTAATTGGAAACCAGTGCGTAAATATCAGAAAATGCACAATTGCCACAGCAAAGAAAATCAGCCAATTAATGACAATAAACAGTAATTCATTAACACATTACATGTTTATTACCTTTCAAAATCCAACTAAAAAGTTTATAGAATTATTACCAATAGGTAAATATACAGGCTGTAAAATGCACTATGTATCAATTTTTTTACTAAGCGTTAATGGCTCTCTAATATAAACACAGTCCATTTCATTAAACTATAATGGAAAAGGCCAAGTTTAAAATGGATTTTATTAAAAAAATGCATTGAGTTATGCACATAATATCAAAATATCAAGAGTTGATGTCTAATTACAATATTCTAATGCAATATTTACATTTATAGTCTTTAATTTATTAATGATGATGAAAGATATTCCTGTGTTGAGGGTAGTACTATAAAAACCAGTTTTTTGATGTAATTCAAACAAAATGTCAAATATCTACAGCCTTATCAACAAATTAGAGTCAGCCCTCCAAAAAATTGTTGATCTTGAACATAACATAAAGGAAATTGTGGTAAATCAATGGGAAATGAGAGAAGGGCCTTGGTCTAGCAAAACAAAACCACAAAAAATAGCTTAGGAACAATAGTCAACAAAGAACACAAGAAAATTATTTTAAATCTTCAAAAAGAAATACTCAAGTGGTTAGATTTCAAAAGTGAAAGTTACAACTTGTGGGAATTTGTGAAAACCAATAGAAAGAATACTAAAAAAATCAAACTAATTGAAGGAAATGAAATCCCACATGAAATAAGCACAAATGAAGAGGAAACTGACCAAATGGAAACAGACAAAAACAAAACCCAGTCAAGAAGCAGGAGTGCTTCAAGAAACACAGAAATTTCATCAAATGAAAACCAAGAAGAAACACAAGTTGCAAGAAAGATATGAAAAATTAAGCCTAGGAAAATTAATTAAGAGCAGCCAACGCTCATGAAGTTTGCTGAGGTGGTGCCTGTGGCTGAGGGGGCCACAGGGGAAATTTTTAGTAAGCCTTTTTATGCTTTATTTATATTTATTTTAGGCATCACCAGGAATGGGGATGAGGTTGCAGAAGTGGCGGCTTTTACGCCGAGTTGGTTCTACAGGGGTTAACAGTCAATGGTAGCCCCTGTAAAACAAATAAATAAAAACCAAATAAAAATAATTTAACATAATATGAATAATTTTTCAAATATTGAAGCTAAAGATAGGGAATATTTACCACCTGCAGGGTGCTTGCCATGGTTAAGGGAAGCATATGAAATAGGATCAAATATCAACTTCAAAGAAATGAATGAAATTTTTGGGGATATCAAACTAAACTTTGATGAATATATATACAAAAGCATTCAAAGATTTCCCTTCACAAACATCAACAAATATGAAAAGAACTTAATAAAAACTGACTTTCAAATTGGAACTGAATATTTGAAAAAATGAAATTTTTAATGAAGTATTCAAGGCATTGTCAAACAAAGTCAGGGACACAGTCCTTGTGAACACATTTAAACCTTTATTAATTTTGTTCACCAAGGCATGATGGGCTGATACAAGTTGGGCGCCCCCCGGAACCCTCTTCAAATTCAATCAGACTTCCTATATCAATAGATTAGTTCAAGTATTCAAAAAATTGTGCATGTTCTCAGAAAAATACACCTCACAAAGAATTCACGTTGCGGTATGCCTGGGAATCCTCCTCCACTGCATATTAAAAACCAAGGTCAAAAAGTTGGAGGATGTACCTATTCAAATAGACATATGCTGCTTAGCACTCAAACACCAGAAGACACCAAGGGGGTATAGGACAGTCAAGCACGTCCTGTCAGGGACCCACTTGAAAAGGAACCAGTGCCCTATTTGGTGTGTGAGAGAGGGGGGCTAAACTAACTAAGTTTGGCTCACATCCCGGTGAAACAAACCACCAGGATGTTGCCTAGTGGAGGACTGGGACGGCTGCTCTGAGAGGGGACCAGAAGGAGGAAACCAGGGGTAGTTGAGGAAAGTAGGAGTTCAACCCCATCAACACAAGACCAGTGATCACCCAAGGGGCACAAGAGGCAGTGGGAGGGGGCACCTCAGGAAACTCAAGGGGAACTGAATTGCCCTTTTCCAGGCTGGGGAGGGAAGGCATTGATATCCTCTCTTCCTCAGAGGAGGACAAGATATAATCAGCAACATCCAAATATAGGTCATCACACGTCAAACTTTTCACCACAGCCTCTTCAGAGAGGAAGAGACCACTAGGAAAATTCAGGAGGCTGGAAGGATCTTCACCCACAACTTGAGCGGAGGAGGAGATCTTTTCTCACAAGTCTGGTGAGGTGGACCACAATAGCAACAAAAACAGAGCCAAAGAAAACACAACAAACTTAATAACCAGGAGTATCATAGTTGTGATCTCCTCAAAATTTGGGAAAGATTGGCATATTTTTTAAAGTTGTTGGCAATGAAATTTGGTCCAGGCAGGGTAATTACAAGCAGGAGGGCAGAAATGAGCAACAGAGTGGGCTTGGAGAGCTTTATAGTGGTCTTGGGTGTCTTGAGCAACACAAGAAGCAAAAGCGGGTTTGAAAATGAGAAGTTTTAATAAAGATTCAAAATAATAATAGAAATTATAGTGAAAATCAATTGAAACTTTAAGTTTGAGAGCTGGTTTTGAAAGCAAAAACAAAAAAGAACAACAACTATATGCCAAGGCCTCTTCAGAAGTCCTCAGAGGAGATACTGGGTTTGAAACGGGCTGGTACAAGGTAAGCTTCAAAAGAACAACTAACACTTTAATCTTTAGACTGTAGAAACTCCAAGTTGGGGTTTTGAACAAAATTAAAAATTAAAATTATGTGCAACAAGCTCCACACTTTGATAGTATTGAAAATAGACAAGCAGGGGACTGAAGGTCCCCTTGCTGTGTTAAAAGGAGTGGGTTGCAAGGGGATGAATCACATGACCTTTGGGCCTGGATCCAATTGGCTGAGGGAGAAATTTTGTTGGACAGGACCAGGGGGACTGGAAAGTTTCAACCTAATTTCTGCGGAACCATCTGATTGGCTAGAAGAAGTCCTATGCATTTGAAATTCACTTGAGTTTTTGAGTGTTGATGTGGCAACACTTGATTGGTTGGTTCTGATAGTTTTTAAATGTAGGCAACACCAGGCCAACAAGTAGTCCAAATTGACCAACATTTGGGACATTATTTTTCTTGTTATGCCTAGGCGCCAGATTGGTTATTTTATAACTTAATCATATTATTCATATTCAAATTATTCAGAAAGAGTAAAATATAATCAATCCCAAATATTTAATTGATCTTGGGCTTGGGTGATTTTTTAAAAAATAATTCATTGATTTTATAATTGAAAATTGCAACTTATAGTACTACTGAAAATATCTTAAGTGCTACTACAAACCAAAAATATTTATGATGAGTTGCATGGGAGAGTAATAGCAGCCCCAAAGCTATAAATGCTATTACCCTATCTTTGGCTCATCATAAATATTCTTAGTTTGTTTCAGAAAAAAAGGTTGTTGTTTTTGAAAGACTGATAACTCTATTTAAAATACACCCTCTAGTAAGCTGCCCTACTTCATGAACTTGCCCCAATACACTACTAGCATCTTCTGATATTTTTGTTTCTCTGGTATCATCACGTGATTTCAAATGATAAAATATCTCAGAATATTCTGAGAAGCTTTCAAATGTTAAAGGTGAAGTATATAACTTCCCATCTTTCATCAAATATGAAAGATTAATGCGCAGATTTTTAACTTCAAGCTCTCTTTTTATAGGCCTAAATTTCCTTTCATAAATATAAAAAAATGCTTTTTGGGAAACAATTGAACCAGTTAAAGATGAATTGTATAATTCTTTTCTTCTTTCTTCTTTCTCAAAAATATTTTTTAGATCATTAATGTTGTTAATATAAAGTACATTTTCTTTTTCCTTTAAAATTTTTGATATTACACCAAAGTGACCATCAACAATGCTTTTTCCATGGCATTCAACAAAACGGTTATATTTTATGGAACCCTTAATATATTTAGGTGCCTCTTTAAATAAGTAATATAAAAATTCATATGATCTAAAATGATTTCCATTATCTGTCCATACTTTTATATTTTTTATTTTTTTAAATCTATCTAATTTAAGAAGACTTATTAGACATTCACCTGAAAATAAAGAATCATGTGATAATATTTGAGACAAAAAATCATGATATTCATATTTAATTTTATTGTTTTCTTTAAAAACTAATGCAAACCCTAATAATGAGATTGGTTTTTTTTGAATAAAAACAATTATTGGTCTCAATTGGACCACCTCCAACCTTTAAGTTTTCTTTATAATCTATAACTACAACACAAGACTCATCATCTAGTTCATTAATATCTTTTTTATATTCACAATTTTGATGAACATAAAAGTCTTGGTGCTGATTAATAGTCTTTAAGTCATTGTCTATAGATTCTGGTAATGGTAAGTTTTTACTTTCACATTCTTCCTTCTTTTTTCTAGTGAATTTTTTAAATTACAAATATTGCACATATCGGTTTGTTTTTTACTTTTTATTATATTTTTAGGGATTAATTTATAGTAAGTGGAAATTGAAACTGAAATTTCATTTTTTATTTTCATATTTTCATATATTTCTTTTTTTGTTTTAAGTAGAGAGTATTTAATTTCAGTTGAGTAATTACTCATCTCTTTTTCTATATCTTTATAAATTTTTTCAGGCACTTTTTTTTTGTAAACTGGCTTGTTTCAAAAGAATTTTCCAGCAATTTTTTAATTATTTTTTTAGTTATTTCTTTTTTTAATGAATAGTTATTATTTTTTTGGCTTTTTTTGTTTAAGCTTACATTTTTATTTTTATTTATTTTTCTTGAGTATTCAAACTCACTTTTGGTTATATTAAACCCCATATCATTAAGCTCTTTTAAAGAGTAACTGGAAGTAACCAGAGATCGCAAGGCTGGGAGATGTTTTTGGGGAGAAGATTTCATGAGATCCTTTAAGTTTTCAATGAACTCATTGCCTTTTTGATTTTGAATAGTTGGCAGGAACTGAGCTTTCCCAAATTCAGTTTGAGTAAGGAAGTGCTTGATGAAATTATCAAGATCATCACCAGCAATAAAGAGGAATGCCTTTTTTAACATTGCAATTCTCTCTCTTTTTGTTGAAGCTCCCAAGGAAAAAAAGGGTAGCATGGAAGAAGTAAATTTAACTGAGGACATGGTAGTATTTTGAATCTGTAATTAGGTCAGATCTTTGATGTGTGCCTTAATGATGGAGTAGTTATGATCAGAATGTGGTCTTTGAATTGGGTTATTTGGATTAGAAGCTTTGTGGTACTTTAGCTCTTATATACCAAGCTAAATGACACCATTCTGAAAGAAATGGTGTGATAGCTTTTATTATAGTTTGAACTTGAATTTATGTTTGCAGAAATTAATTAAATACCCAGTTTTCATGCACAAGTGATATATGTGAAGCAGCTAAGCATTATTATTACATCATATCCTCTTTGTAATCAATGCAAATCAATTAAAATGATGTATTCAGTTAATTGTAACTCTTCCGCATATTTTTAAAATGATAAAATATTAAAGAATTCCATTTAATGAATGCTCAATTTGAGGTTCGAAGCTCACTTGAACCTTAAAATCAATCTAAACAGTGATAAAAACATCCTAACTTCAAACTATCATAAAATCCTAGAGAATTGAGCTTTTTAAATAAAATAAAATGCAAAAATAAAGCTCTCAATCTTATCTTTAATTTCGTCAAATAAAAAACATCTGTTGTGTATTCAAAAAAGAGTATTTATTAGCTTTGAAGTGATCTACTTTATATCATTAGATATAATCATATAATAAAATCTGGATTATGCTCTTTTAAATTACTTTTGCTTTAATATTGAGCATAGTATACATATTAAAATTTTTAAACCAATAGAAAGATAAGATTCTAGCTTCATTTTGATAGTTTACAGTGTGAAAAAATATTAATTTTTCATTGAGTTATTAATGTTTTAAATATAAATTGTGTAATTAGTTACTTTTTCAAAATTGAACTGTGTTATGCTGCAACTTGAGCAGCATGTGCATTAGAAAATGGCCTAATCTCTAAAATAATGACCCATTTCTTCTCAGGAGGGAGCAACCAAAGGCAATAAATCCACAGGATAGGCCAGCACAAACCTCTCATCAACTGTGTGTGCCAAATTCTCTAAAGAATTAAGGGGTTTGGCTGGTATTTTTGGACCTTTCTTGGTGCGGCGGGGGAAGATTGTGTGATCTAATGCCAGGGGTGGCAGTGAATTTACACAAGCTGTCCCTCCTGATTGGGTTTGCAAACCTAGGGTTTTGGGGAGTAGGAGATCAATAATGTTCTCCATGGCCCCTGTGTCTAGCAATGCCATAGTTTGGATGTTTGTATTACTGGAGGAAATTGTTATAGGTACCGTGGAATAGCAAGAAGTATTTTCTTTATTAATTTTTTTGTCAACTGCCATCAATGGTTGGGGGTTTGAGGGGAGTTTAAAAGGGTTTGGACGGGCTGTAGGGCAATTCATGACTTTGTGCCCCACCAGGCCACAGTACATGCAAAGCCCCTGAGCTAATTAGCGGGCCTTCTCTTCACTGGAGAGCATAAATCCTCCTCCCAGTTTGGGAACCACTCCTGGACGCAGGAGTTTCTCCTTGGTGTTGGCCTTAGGAGGGAGTACCTGGATGGTGGCCACCTGGGTGGTTTGCTTGGCCAGGGTCTCCTTGTAACAATCTCCCCAAGCTTGCACTTCCTGGATTACTTCATAATAGATGTCAGGAAGTTTATGGTGGAGCAGGAACTCCTGAACTTGGGGAGATAGACCTGTATAGTAGAGGTAGCAGGCTTCATCATTGTCTAGTTGGAGCAACTCTTTAAGCTGGAAGAATTTCTTGGTGTAACTGACCGTGGAGCAAGTCCCTTGTTGGAGGGAATATAACTTGCGTTGGGTATTGTTTATGTCTTCAGGCAAGCTGACAGAGTCCAGTAATCTTTGACTGAAAGCATGGAAGTCATGACGTAAGTTGAGCTCCTTGAGATTAACTGCCGCAAACTAGTCTCATTGTTAACCGGTGAGCTGGTTAGCCACATGGAGTACCTTCTGAACATCTGTGGTGTAGTTGGAGGTCTCAGATTCAAATAGTGTTTGAGAAAAAGAGAGCAGGGTAAAAATGGCTTGTTTCTTGCTGGAGTGGATGGTGGGCTTGGATAGATGTTTAAGGACCACATTCTGTACTTGATGGGTAGCTGTGGGATGAGTTTTATCTCCTCTAGGCTGGAGAGTTTGGAAACATCTAAGGCAGGTGTAACAGGTAGTGATGAGCGCAACCAGGGAGGTCACACACAAGAGGGTCAAGTATTTGATCAAGGTTGTTCCTGAGGCTTGCTGGGATAGCCCCAGTGAGGGTGCTATTATACTGTAATACCCTGAAACTGTGGGTACCACTTGCAGCAGATATGCTAGTAGGTTGGCAAATTGGAATCCAGTCAGGGCGGTGAAAATTGGGTATATGGTCATCAACCAGCAGAAGACCTTGGCATGGACATTGTATCTTCTGAAGCTCCCGGCAAAGTAGGTCAATACATAGTACATGGAGGTGTACATAGTAATGGAGAGCGTGGAATGCAGGGACATCAGGGGAGGCCAGGGTGCATGGGAAGAGTTGAGTTGGCCAGGGTTGTAATGAGGGTCATGGCCTAGCTCTTCTGGAGAGAGACCAAAGAACTTTGATCCCTGCTGGTAGCCTCCAATCCCAAGGCAAGCTGTGAGCACAGCTGTGAAGATGAGATGGTTCATCTTCCTTGGATTGGAGGGAGGTTGGCTGGGACTAACTATTAAAGTTGACTTAAGGTTTTAAGTAGAATTTCACTTTATTGAGGGTATTAAGCTCAATAATAGCACAGGCTATTACTGAGGAGGGATTCTTTATTTATAGTGCTTCCCACTTGTAAAATTTTGCAAGTGGGAGTGAAAGCAAGAGATTGGGGATCCCAGAAGTTTGGTCAAGGGAATTGGGAGTTGGTGTTTGAAAGGATGGCCAAACCCTTGTTCCTGGGCAATCTGCTGAGATTTTAGACAATTCTGCTTGGAGCCAATAATTTCCTCTGGTTGTGAAGTCAGGTGATGGGGAGGGCTCATGGGACTTTCCATATCTATTTTTGGGATGGAAAGTTCAGTTTGGATGGGGTCTGGGCTCAAGCATGTGGTGTGGTCCTCTGAATCCCATTGGTTTGAAGTCAATTTATTTTTAACTTTTGAGATCTGATTTGTCCTATATTCTGAAAGGTCAGAATAGGTTTTAGAATCTGAACTTTGGTTTTCCCTTTCTTCTGCAGGGCAGAAATTATTCCCTGGGTTATTCCCTGCAATCAGGTACTTTTTTGATTGGCTGTTGGTTATGTTGGCATCCAATTGGCTGGAAGGTGGAACCTGGGACCTGGAGAGAAAGCAGGTGGCCTGGGAGCTGGCGGCAGGCCTGCTGGCAGGCGGCTGGGCAAGCAGGTGGCTGGCAGGGGGCTCACAGGTGGCTGACTGGGCAGTGGGGGCTTGGCAGGCAAGCAGGGGGTTGGCAGGAGGCCCACTGGCGGCTAGCTGGGTGCAGGGAGGCTGGCAGAGGGTGCTGGCAGGTGTGGCAGGCGCCTGCCGCCACTGCGCAGACGCCTGCCCGGATGATAAATTAATCTGGTATCTATTAAAATCCGTTTTTTCTTCAATTTAATTTTTATTTTCCTCAAATAAAGGGGGAAATTCTTCATCAAATTTGGCCTCTTTAATTGGGAATTCTCCTATCTTTTCCCACCATTTTCCTTTGGTCAGAATTTGATTTATGTCAGGAATATTCCTGACAGGTAGCACTGAAATCCTGTTATCAACTGGAGTGAGAATACATTTGGGTGAATTTACCTAGGATGAGGGTAAAGTTTCTCCTTCTATGACTTTAGAGTAGCTTTAAAGAAGTTTAAAGTTGGTGGGCAAGAATAGATAACTCAGAACCATCATTAGGGTGGCTTTCCAGAGAAACATTTGCAGAAATTAATGATTTGGAGGTTTCTTGGAAGTGAAGTTGGTTGATTTTCACCTGAAAGCTCAAGCTAACCACTCAGGCAAGTAAAAACAGTTGTAATGCACAAGGAATTCTTGCTTCTGATGACTTAGGTGTAGGTCACTGACAGAGGTCAAGTCAAGGTTGATTCACTTGTGGAGACTTATTTCCTGAATCTGACGTGTTGACTGATGGAGGCTACTAAGAAGAAGCCAGGATGAATGCCATTCATAAAGGCTTGATAAATAGTTTGATAGCTATTCAAGATGCCATGCTATGAGAAGGAATTTGGAACAGACTAGGGGAAATGTTGGAGAAGGTGCTCTGACATTTCTCTGAATTTATTTGCTGAGGTAGCAGAAGGTGAAATATTTTGCCTTGGTTTTTTTTGAAGTAAAAAAATAAAGGAGAAATTCTGATGAAATTTTAGGCAATAGGTTTCCTTATTAAGTTCATATGATAGATGAAGGTATTTTGCTATGAGAGCAGGATACAAAGCCATTTTTGTAGGACATTTTCCCTGGATTTTACTATGAAAGTAAAGATCTGGGAAAAAATTGAAAAATATCTATTTAAATAGCATTCTTATATTTAATTCAATTAAGTTTTAACAGAGGGAAGACTGGTGCTAGTGTGGGAAGCCAGTTAATGCTTTGGTGTACAAAGCATTAGCACTTCAAGCAGGTTGTGCAGTGATCATTGATTTCCTGGTTGTATTGCTGTGAAACTTCAGAAATAGTGAAGTTTTGGATGCTGTCAGGAATGATTGAGTCAAGGGCATGTTTACTGATGAATATTATTGTTTAGAATCCCAAAGCTTAAAGTATGATCAAGTAAACAGTAAATCAATACTTTAAGCTTTTGAGGAAGTAAGTGTGTAAGATTATTTCATTATAGGAAAAAGTGAGCACCAATAGTTTAAGCGTTTGAAGAAAGTCATTCTGAAGGCAAAAATATTGGAAACAAGGCACTATAAGTAGGAGGTGGGCTGGAAAGTTGACAGGGCTTTTAGAAATATTTAAGTAGCAAATGAGATCTTTGTGAAGTGCTAAATATGCATCTTAATGGTTACACACCTGGTTGGGTTGGATTAACCAAATGTCTTCTGAAGCATTCAGAAGTCTTTTCTAAAGAATTAGCTGGTCAAAAAGACTCCAGAATAGTAAAAAAATAGAAGGTTTCTAAGGGCATCTTGTTTTTTTAATAAAGACTATACTGATCCCTATTCTTTCTTTTTGTGAAAGGAATCATCCCTAGTGATAGTAATCTTGGAGATAGTCAAGAGAACCAGAAGAAGAAGAAATTTATCCTGTTCATCCATATAGACCTCCTAATTGAGAATTAATAAAGAAGTACAAATAAAATTGATACTTTAAATTCAGAACCTGAACGTAAAAATGCAGGATTGTCAAATCCTTGGTCCAAATTTCAAATTACTTTTGCGGGCACTCAGCTGAGTGAAAATTAAAATATTTAATAAAATAAACCATTTAATTTGACTTTTTTGATTTATTTAAATTGGCAAATTTCAAATCCCTTGGGAAGATAACTCAACTAACAAAAGAAAAAACTCAGCAAACAAATGTGGGATACATGAATCAGAAATGCATCATTCTAATGTACAATTCAAGAAGTCCTGTATTTCAAAAAAATCATAGACATCATGTAAAACTTAACAAATCTGAACTTGCAAGATTGTCAAATCCAAGAACCAAATTTCAAATGAAAAATGAGCTGAATTTGAAATAAATATAATTTATGGGCATCTCAAAAAGGATGTCATAGGATCTAGAGTGGATTTGCGCTAACTCTTTTAGGAATCATAGGCATTCTCAAAAATTGCCCTATTTCATTTTAAGATGGCTAAAATTTAGATGCTTGATTACAGTAGATTTTAAAAAATGCTAATAATAAAATAAAATTATATATTAAAATCTATCTTATCACATTGTCTTTTCCTTGATGTGTTGATAGTTCATTTGCTGTTGATAAGGTGCTTGCATTTAATTGGATAGTTTCACCTCCAGTTGCCTTGGTGATAGGAAATCAAGTTGCCTCCCCGAGACCAGCTGTGGTTGCAGAGGCAACTTGATTTCCTATTACCAAGGCAACTGGAGGTGAAACTATCCAATTAAATGCAAGCACATTATCAACAGCAATTGAAGTATCAACACATCAAGGAAAAGACAATGTGATAAGATAGATTGTAATATATAATTCTATTTTATTATTAGCACTTTTTAAAATCTACTGTAATCAAGTGGTCTCAATAGCAATACATTAACAATTTTGTAACAAAGTGATAGTTTATCTTTCCCACCCTCCTTTCTTCCTTAAAAAGAAGTTTTTTGGCCCCTTGGCTACGCCAGGGGCCAAAAAACTTTTAAAAATTCTGCATCATCAGGAGGGTAGCTCATATATCATTATATGGTTTTATGGTTGCTATATTAGTGATTTAGAGTGCAGAATATTCCATCATTTCTAGTTTAGACAATTTTAAATTTCACTTAATTTCATGCCTAAACATGGTTTTTGAGATTGGATTTTTCATTTGAATTTATCCAGAGTGGAGCTTCTTGATCCAGGTTGATTTTTCCTAGTTTATTACTATACATTCAATTTGGATTCCAGTTCCTGCAATTATTATTTGAGTTTACTAGTGGCATTCAAAAGTGGTTTAAAATTTGGTTCTTGGATTTGAAAGTCCTGCAATTTCAAAAAACATAGTAAACTTAATGAAAATGGTTAATGGATTTGAACGCTTCAAATCTGATTTGAGTTAATTCATTTTGTCCATTGGAAATGTGCAGTTTGACTTGAAATTTGCAAAGTTTCTGCAAGTTCCCACATATTTAAAAATTCAAATAAAAATACAAAGAATTCAATTTAATTAAAAAAGGCTATCCTGCAAAAGTGATTCAAAATTTGGACCAAGGATTTGACAATCCCACATTTTTATGTTCAGGTTCTGAATTTACAGAATCAGTGTTACTATTTTACTTAAGATTATCATGCAAAAGACTCCCTAGATAACATAACTGCTTTGGTAGTGTTGCAACTGAACCAATTAGAGTTTGGTATTTGATTGGGGAAGACAACAGTCCAATAGAAAGGACAGAAATGAATAGGATAAGATATAGCTTATTGTAGAATATTGTGATTAATATACTACATGGAGAAAGCCACTGAGCCACAAGGGGGCGGCATGGTGGCATGTTTCATGTAAGGTTTGGAGCCAAGAAATAACTTGTGCAGGGATCAGCGGATCAAATTGGCAACTCTTCTAATTAGAAGATAGTGCCCACAATTTGACACTGCCACCAGATTGATCCATGTTGTTAGATAAGTCCTGGGGCAACTCATTGAGCGCCACCTGTGTGTTGTAAGATTAGTTGGCAGGCAAGGAGGGAAACTTGGTTACAACAGTAGCCTATGCATTGCTATGGAATATTTTCCCCATTTTTATTAATTACCTAAGATGATTGGGAGCATGATGAGTCTCTTTTAAAATTATCTGATCATTTACTTTTATCATTTCCATAGAGCTAGTATGCCTGCAGGATGTCACCCCAACTTATTCAGTCTGTTATGGTAGAATGCCAAATAGAAGAGATAGTGCAACCTTGGAAGACAAAAAACCAATGTAGATCCTCAGCCAAACTGTCAGGATTCAACTTATCATCTGCTACTATGAAGCTTTAAATTTTTATGTTGTTCTTTATTCATTGGACACCACAAAAACCAACAAATTGCCTTCTTTGCCTTAACTTATTTTTTCCTCATTTACAGTCCAAATTTAACCTAAATATAAGGTTAATCATCTTTCCAAAGCTTACCTTCTCACCAACAATTCTCAAACCCAGGACCTAAGTGTTAAGATTAATTTAATTAAATCTGAATTTATTTTACCTTATTTATTTTTGCTCTACACAAGCAGCCTTTGGTCCCATTTTTTCCTGATCTTTCACTGCTTTTGCTCTAATTAAAATAAGCCAAATATTCAACTGTGGCTCCTTTTTCTTTTCCTTTACCTTAAGTTTAACCTTTTAAGTTAAAGGTTCAGCACAGACATGTGCTTGCTTTTCCTCTCTCAAAATCTTACTTAACTAACCTTGGTTAAGATATTTTCTTCTTAAAGTCACATAAATCATCCAAACTTGAATAAATAGCTTGTGTTTTACTCAGTCTCAACTTTAAGTTGAGATTGTTTGATGTGCACCCCCAAAAGGTACTTTTTAGATTTTGTGGCCTGTTTTTTCTTTCTTGAATCTTTTTTCTTTTCATTCCTATTGTTGAAATCTTAGTTCTACTTTTATGATTCCCTTTGACTACTTTTACCATAATTTAGGTAATATTTTTAGTGGCACTCAAACCTTGATAGTAGATAATTTTAATCCACCAGTTAGTGATGACTAATATCCTGATCTAGAAATAGAATTTTTAACATAGTCTTCTGCCATTAAGACTGGACTTAATTTTATATTCTTAAGTTTAATCAATCACTTTAGTCCTTAGTTTACTTCCTATAAGCTATTAGGAGCTTTAATTTAGTTATTATTACATACTTTACCTACCTCCCTATATCTGACCAATAGAAATATCTTGGGATTAAAGGCTTTAGTTTACAATAGTTTATCCCATAGCCTCAGACCTTAAACAAACCCTTTAAAATGTTGAACAATTTGAATGCTGTTATTGACAAAAAAATGGTCAAAGCTGGAGCTGCACAGATAGCCTTAAAAAATCTGGACTTGACCTGCTTTTCTCCAATGGATTATGATAAGAGAATTACAGGGTATACATTGTTTAACAAAGGCAGCGCTCAGCCCGCTGGTTGTCAAATCTTTTGAACTATGATGCTGTTGAATCAAATTTCAATGCATGCCCACCAATCACTGGAAATATTTGAATCAACCAACCAGATGTTGTAGAAGCCCCACCTCCCCCTTCTAAACTCCCTTAAAACTTTCCTGTTTCTCTGTCAGTAACCCACCCTGCTGGAAATAACTTCCCAACGTGATAGATTAATGAAGAAGGATTCAAACCTGTAATTATGAAACCAATTGGCATAGACACCATGCCTAAATGTACCAATTTCCCAAGGATTTGATATCTTCCCAATAACGGATTGAAGCAACCCAGGAAGGCATAGGCACCTAGATACAAAAGCAAGGAGGCAAAAACAAAAGAACAGAAGAGACCAGTAGGAACAGGATTAGAGGACATGGTTTGAGTTTTCTGTTTAGTGGGAAGGTTTGAGGAGAACCAGGAAGCATTATACCATTTCCCTGGTACAAGTGGAGCCCATTTCCCGTTATCACAGTATTTGGTGCTAGTCCCAGAACCTGTGCAAGTTTTTATTTGCACAGTAGATTTTACTATTGTACACAGCAATAATGTGATTATTCATTTGAACCTAATTCCCTAAGGAAGGGAAGGATTAGGTGGTTTCATGGAAGTTCTAAGAGTCTTACAAAAAAATAAAGAAATATATCAGGTTCAGAGTCTTTATTGATTGAGCAATTGACATGAACAAGGCTCAAGATCTTATATAGTAAATAGATTGAGGAAAATTGGGATTAGGAGTTGAATAGTTGAGCAACAGAAATAATTGAATGCTTCAAGGATATCAGTGGCTTTTCAACCCTTTTCTTAATAATTCAAATATCAATTGATTATTTTAACTTACTCAACTGGATTAAGAAACATAGGAGGGGTTTCATGTAAATTCACTGCTCCCTTTGGATTTGGATCACACTATCTTCCCTCACTGCACTAAGAAAACCCCAAAAATACCAGCCAAGCTGTTTAATTCTTTAGGGGGTTTGGAACACACTGCAGAAAAAAAATTTGTATTAGCCTACTCTGTAGATCATCTGGCCTTTGTTGCTCCCCTGGGAAGAAACACTAGTTAATTTGGACTACTTATTAGCCTGGTATTGCCTGCTTTTGAAAAAAAAATCAAAAATAGCCAATCAAGTGATGCCATATCAATGTCCACAAAGTTAAATAATTCACAAATGCCCAAAACCAACTTCAGCCAATCAGATGGCACCCCAGAAATTAGCTTGAAACCCTCCAGCTCCCCTGACTTAGGTCAGCAAAATTTCTCCTCTGACCAATTAGATTCTGGTCAGGTGATCATGTTATTGACCATTCTGCAACATATTCCTTTAAAACATAGCAAAGGAACTTTCAGTCCCTTGCTTGTTGATTTTCTGATTATATTAAAAATTGAAACCATTTACTGCAATAATTATATTTATTGGTTTTTAACTCTGATTATGAGTTCTTTATTATCTTTAACATAGTGTTAGTATTTTTCTAATTTATCCTTACCTTCTTCTGGCCCGTTCCAAAGCCAGTAGCTTCTCCAAAACCCCTAGGAGAGGTGTCAGTGTATAGTTTTTGTTCATACTACCTACGCTTTCAAAAAGTCAACTTGAACCTGAATTTCAAGTTAGTTCTCTATATAAAAACTTACTTGATTTTCAAATTTTTGTTGTTTTCACGTGTATTTGAACCCACTTTATAAATCCTATTATCCAAGTCAACAAGGCTATATACAAGGTCCCCAAGCTTCTGGAACTATTTCTGGCTGGTTTTTTTAATTGTAACAAGACTAGTCACTTTTAATTATATTGTCAAAAGTCTTAAAAATCTGATTTTTGAACTTCAAATTTTATGGAGTTTCTGAAAATGATCCTCCCTGTCCTTAAGTTTGTGGTCTTTTCCCTGGCTTTGTTTTTGCTGCTTCTTTGGTCCACTTCTCTAGATCTTTGGGCCTGCATATCCTCTTTGACACACCACGTGAGTGACAACCCCTCCAGACTCTTGCAGCTTCCTGCTAGTCTTCTCATCTTGGGAGAGGCCCTTGTCAAGAGTCTGAACTGTGACAACATAGACTTGTAATTACCCAACCTCCTTTTTCCTGCTTCTATTGTAGAGAAAGCACCCCCTTCTCCTTTGGTTTTGCAGAAGAGCAATAACTCTGCTTCTCTTCAGACACCTGAGGTTCTGACTTGTGTCCCCTCATGTGCTCCCTGGTTGATCACTGGTCCCATGTTGATGGGATTGAACACCTACTTCCCTCAACTTTTCCCAGTGTCTTTCCTCTGGTCCCCTCTTAGAGCAGCCGTCCCAGTGATTCACTGGACAGTGTCCTGGTGGTTTATCTCAACAGGATGGGAACCAAACTTATTTAGTTTATCCCCTCTCTCACACTTCCAGCTTAAAATTACAAGTTTGATAGTCACAACAGTTGATTATGAACTAAACTATTAAGTAGATAATTTACAGAGCCTGGAAGATACAACAGGCGTGTTTGACAGTATCTGGTAAAGCACATAATTTGATTGGATGCAGGCAGTTGATTGGAAATATTTTTGCTTGATTTCCTTATTAATAAATGACTCTAATTTTAACTTAGAGTGTTGCAGAAACACCTGGGAAGTTTTGGGTTTGACTTTGAGTCCAAATTTAAAGGTATATTGCAACCAAGTTTCCTTCCTCACCTGCTAATGTATCTTACAATACACAAGGGGCACTCAATGAGTTGCCCCAGGACGTATCAAACAACATGAATCAATCTGATGGGAATGTAAAATTGCGGGCACTATCTCCTAATTAGGAGCGCTTTCAATTTGACTCGCTGATCCCCACACAAGTTATTTCACAGCCTCAAACCTTATATGGAACCTGCCACTATGCCACCTCCTGGTGGCCTTATGGCTTTCCCCATATGGTATATTAATCACAATATTCTACAATAAACAATACCTTATTCTTATTATTCCTGTCCTTTCTATTAGACTGTTGTCTTCCCCAAATCAAATACTAAACTCTCATTGGTTCAGTTGTAACAGATAATTCATTGTAATTATTAAATTTTACTCATTAACTTCAATTTGTTTTTTTAGATCCCAAACAATTACTTAGTCTACCATTGATGGTACTAAGTAAAAATAGGTAGAGTTCTTCATTAACACCAGCATTGTTCAGAGAATGGGTGTTGGGATCATCATAAATGATGGTCCTGACATCTTCTCTAGAAACTTGTTTCTAGATATCTTGTTCACCTTGGAAAATAAAAGTAGTTTTGACCCAATGCTTGACTATTTAGGCTTTTGGCCCCTGTATTTGAGAATGTTGCCTCCTTGGCAGTTTGAGCTGCCACTGGTTCCCTGGAGGTTCCTTGGCCGGTTCTCTAAAGTAGTTTTAAAAGCTATGGCAACAACCAAAAATACCTCAGATTTAAAAAAATGATTTCATATTTGAACAAAATCCAAGTTGCGCAAGATTCAGGATTCAAATAATCTAAATGTTTTTGGTTAATAAATAAACTTTCAACCCAAAAACAAAATTTCACTGGCCCATTATACAAAATTATATCAAATATCAAGCAATGTTGTTTAAACTACAAACAAAATGAACTGATGCAACAAGCAAGATGAATGGATGTTGTGACTGTACTACAGTCACTGCTGAGTATTTAGCCAAATAAATGCTCCAAAATATAAAGATATTCTGTTTTTGCTGTTTATTACATATAGATAGGTTTGTTTGGAATTCTTGAGGGAAAGGTTCCTAGAAACTGGATATCTATGTTTAATAAAAGAACAGAATATGGATGTTTAGTTAGGTTAGGCTAACTAAAAGAATTGAGGCAAGATTGGCCAAATCAATCTTGGAGACTAGGCGTCTCAAAACGGGTTAGTTAATTGGGAAGATTAATTAATAAATCCAGGATATAATTAATGAGGATTTAATTATATTAAAATGGCCTTGACTGTGTCAAGAAGTTTGGTTAAGGTTAACCATGGGAAACCCCCAGAATTAGGGTTAAAAGTGCCGCGGTGGCGTCTGGTTCAAGTTTTGAAGCATTTTAATGGGTTTTAAGGCAAAAAACCATTAAATGCAAAGATAAAAAATAAAGGAAGGGATGCCTAGGAATTCAGGTTTGATCAGCTGGTTTGCAGTTGAAACACTGATAGCTGATTTTGGTATGTGCAATCCACAGGGTTTTGGCGCCGGGAGCTGGTCAAGCTCCATGCCAAATTGGTACATTGAGATGAAGGGTGTCAGGTGACTTCTTCTCATTGTAGGTTAATTCTCATAGGCTGAGAATTGTTGGTGATCTTTTAGGTAAAGATCTATGTTGGATGACTTGAATGTCATAGACCACGTGATGCAAATCATTGGTTGATTCAGGAACCAGAGGGGTTTTCAGCTGTGTATGCCCCAAATGGTATATAAGCAAAAACAGTTAAACACTAATAAAAGAGATATATTCACATTGTCGGTTTCAACAATTTATCCTCACCTATTTTTCAATTATCATGCCTTCTTTGTTAAAATTTGAGAGAGCCAAGTTTGGGGTCCTTTGTGTGAAAACTGCTGCAGCAAGAAAGGGGGTTCCTACAAGTACATTGGAAGAAGCTTGGACCAGCCTAGAGGTCACTAAGACTGTTCCTGCAGAATCTTTAGTAGAAGTAAAGGCTGCGTTCAAAGAGCTGTATTCTGATTAATTTGCAAAGGAAGGGACTCACGCCCAAGGAAACCAAATTTATGCTTGGGATGCTTGGAACTTATTGGTAGGATGGGATGAAATCTTGCAACAAGTAAAAGAGATGGCAAATTGTGAAATTGAGGCGTTGAGAGAACAAGAGGAAAATAGCGTTGAAATCATGGCTCGTTGGCGGGATGACAATAAAGTGTTATCCAATAAAATTGCCTCCCTGGAGGCAAAGCTCTTCAAAGCCTTGTCCCAGGAAGGTAACAGCAATAAGAGTCAAGGGCAGGATAATAGCAGGATGGACTGGTTAGGCCTGGATCTGTCACAGATGCTGATCTGGAGTATATTATAATCCAATCAGGATTCATATGAGGCACCAACAGAAGGACTAAAATGAAAGAAATTTGAGCAATCTAGAAGCAAGATGTCATGCCCTGCCTCAAAGGGCAGGCTCTTTAAGTTATTATATTTAATATTTTTTATTTGAGTTTAAAAACTTCCAGTTTTTTAATATTTGGATTTTTGAATTGAAAGTTAATATTTAAATATTTTAATTTTATTACCTTGTTTTGTTTTTGCTATTTGCGTTTGAATTATTGTCGTTGTCACTTGCTCTGCCGTTCTCTATTCCTTATATATATTTATACTTTAAAGTAGAAAAATTTTCATCTATTCTTACCTTTCAAACTCCTGCTTACGTCTTTGCCTTTCTCCAGTTTCACGTTGCTGATCTGCAACTTCTGTTGAGCTGTGCGGCTCTCCTTTCTCCAGGTTCTTCTTGTGGCTTCCCCAGTTGCTCCTTTTTCTTGGCTGTTTTCCCTCCTGCTAATCTTCATAAGGACTGAGAAGGACCAGTCTATATAATAAAAAACTTGTGAAGAGTAGGCTTTAAGCCAAAATTCTAAGTGATTTCTTCCCTTTCAATTTTGTTTAATTTTAAACTTGAGATCTTAATTTTTAGAAATTTATACATTTTTATTAGTTTCATTTTAAAGTTTAGCCTTTTTCTTTCCTTAAACAGATGTAACTTGGAAAACAACAAGCCTTAGGCTTATTGTATCCATTGTTTTCCCTTAAGGAAGCATTCAATAGTTATATGTACCAATTTGCAGATGGAGAATATCCTAATATTAACATTCCCTTAGTTACAAATCATTCACTATTAAATATTTTATTTTATCTTCTTTGCTTAGGGTTCTTGCACTCAATTACTCCTTTTGTGACACAATATAGGTTTTTAGCAGGGTTCTGTAAGATTATCTTACAGACAGTTCCTATGTTTCTAAATCTTTTAAATTTGAATCCTAATGCCTTGCATGCCCTAGTCTATAACCTTGCACCATTATGGGCAAGACCTTACACAAGATTTTTCAAGCACAAAACAAAATGAAGTCACACAAGATGTGTAGTATGAGCAGCCTAAAATAGATGTATACTGTAGATTCAGAACCTAAAAGTAAAAATGAGGGATTGTCAAATTCTTTTGCGTGAACTCACTGACTTACTGGAATATTTTCATCCTTTTATGTAACAAAGTAAATTTTTCCAGGATAAAAATTACTCCATTAAGTTGGTGAGTCCACACAAAATAATCTGACAATCCCGCATTTTTACTTTTAGGTTCTGAATTTACAGTAACATTTTAACAGCCAATCAACAGCTATCTAATTTAGGGACAGATGCATTTTATTCATTCTTATGACTCCTTATTTGTGTATAATGGTTTTGAGAACCTTCCAAATATGGAATGATTATTACAATAAAAATAAATCATAAAATTTTAAACTTCTACTTTTAGTGATTTTATCCTAGGTTTTTTACAATGGTTTTTACTAGCAACATTTTTGACAGCACCAGCAACCAAGCCAGCAGCAGCAAAGCCAGCTTCAAAGGAGGCAAGGTTCAGAATGTGGAGGCACCTGTTTATACCCAAGCCTTTGAGGTGGGTAACAAGGAAGCTGACCTGTTAATGACCCCTGACCCATATGGCTTTGACTTGTTCAGTAGTCACTTAGTGTCTAGCTCTGCCCCAGCTCCCGTACCCACCCCAGCACAAGCTGCCTGTAAACCAATCAATAAGAATCACAACCTTGATTTGGAACAACTTCCTGCCACAAGCCAATCTGCCCCCCTACAGAAAATCAGGCTTCAGCTCCCCTGGCTCAGCGCCCCAACTCAGAATCATCACCACCCAAATTCTTCAGGAAATTGTGGCACTGAACCTACAGGGTCTGTCCTGGGATCAGATTGCTGACCAATTGCAATTTACCCAAGCTACTGTCATGCGGGAATTCAACAACCTGATGAACAGGTGGAATCTGATTAGGACAGTCAAGAAGCTCAAGAAAGCCCCCAAGTCCCAAATCAGTGAGGCCTACCCAATCATGCTTGGTCTTTTGCAGAAGGACCCCAAGCTTCCCTTTACCCAGGTCTGGAAGCAACTTGTGCACCATGGAATTTGGGTGTCTTAGCACATGATGCAGCTCTGGATGTATAGAAAGGTGGCTTCAATACAGGTTCTTACCAATGTTGCCGGCAACCAATGGGATGGCACTGAGGATTTCCCTTATGATCATGCCATTTAATCCACCCTGGTACAATGCTTGACCAGTCTAAAAGATGACATCATGTTCATCTCTTACTATAAGCTATCCATAGCTTTTGACAATTTTGGCGAGCAAGGAAAAGCCACTGCCAAGAATGGAACAAAGAAGGACAAGCAAGGGACTTTCATTGGTGCATTTCTGGCTGTTTCAGCCAAGGGTTTTGTCTACTATTGGGCAAACTCAGATTTTACCAATGGCTACAAGTACAGCCATATCCTCAGTGGATTACTCAACTCCTGGGATAGCTTAAATTCCAAGTACCAGGTTTTCTTGAGCCACCAGATGGAGGGTAGCTCCACTGACCTTGAGGCCATCTAGCAACGCGGGCATCAGGTCTCTGTGTACCCAGCCAGTCACACAGACATCCATATGGCTGATGTCATGTTCTTTAATATTAGAGATAAACTCTGGGAGCGCTGCCCTCAGGCTTTCAATAACCTCTATCTTGGGGTCCTTGACCACTATTCTCTCTTTGGTCACCAAATGGTGGCTGACGTGTTTGTGCAATGGTTTTCCATGTGAACATGGGCAACCAATTATGCAAGAATAAGCGCCTCCCACCCTGTGCCACAGCCACCTACCAGCCAATCAAGGCAATGATAGATAAGGAATATGACAAGCAGTATATGGCAGCCATCACGCAAAATCCTCCTACCCCTACCCCTGCCACCACTACCCTCATCTTCCAGCCCCACTCACCCAATCCCAGACCCCCCAGTTCAGCACTGCCTCTACGTCTTCCTTCCTGTACTATTCTGCCTACTAGGCATCACTCTTCCCCGCCCCAATAAACCCCCTGTTGCCAAACATTTTCTATTTATATTATCTTTATTTTGAATTTCAGTTGCTAATTTTCTCTTTGTTTATAGTTGGTTTTATTATTTATGTTCAGCTTATTTCTATAAAATCATATATTTACTATGCCATGTATCTAGATCCATAACAAAGTTATTTTTAGCACCCAAACACTGCCCCTTGTGAAAATATTAACAACAATTTGGTGATCAGCTAAATTTGAATTAGAAAATATAGGTTAATTTTATTTAGATAAAGTTGTTACTGATCCAAATTCAAAACCTTAATGATAAACTTTAAGCCAATCAGGAGCCAAATGATAAAGTGATTGTTGTGACATAAAGGGTTATTCAATAATTCTTTGATGCATGTGCGCTAATTAATATGATTGGCTGGTTGTTTTTCTATTTAACGCCATTGCTGCTGTGGCAAGTTGTTGATTGACTAGTGCCCAATAAGCTGCTGGGTTAGCACTAGTCCATCAATAACTTGCCACAGCGGCAATGGCGCTCAATGGGAAAACAACCAGCCAATCATATTAATTAGCCACATGCATAAAAGAGTTATTTTTAGGGACCCACTTCATCAGAATAAGGTCTTTGTACTCCATCCAGTATTACATATTGATTTCAGGCAAGGTGTTATTTTCATCAACCCAGCAGTAGTGCTCACATTCTTCATAGCAGTAATCACAACCAAGAGGACCAAGTCAGTGTTGTAGGAGATCAAGAAGAGAGTCATAAATAATAGCAAAGCTAATACACCCAAGCCACCATCAATATTAGTAGTAAGCATTCTAGGGGCAACTGTGGTAAGTTCAACTCCCTGGTGATTGACTCCCTGGTGCTCAACTCCTTGGTGCTTAACACTATAGTAAAGTGAGAATTCAGATTTTTTCCTGATCAACAACTGGAAATTGACACTTTTTTAATTAAAGATCTTGATGTACTGAAAAATTTTAATATAAAAAATTAAGCCTTACAGCTGTGGTATACTAAAGTGACCCCAGAGAGCTCAAAAATGCAATAAAAAGTATCTTAACTAATGTAAATAAGGAGAAATAAGCAACCGCTTCTCATTTCATTATGTAATTTACACTCTTTATTTTAAAAATATTTTTGAATACTATAAAAAATAAAATTCCAATGAACCAAGAATAAACATAAGCACAACAATAGATGTTATGCAAAATATCAAGAAATATTAATATTTATTTGATATATTTCATATAAGTACAAATGTGAATATTTTATGTTTTACTAGTAAATTAACAAAAATTAAGATATTTCAATCACTTTCAACTATAACTATTCATCTCAAACTTGCCATGTATCCATAAAATAATTAGCACTATCTATTTAAATTAAAGAATAGAAAAATTAAAGCTAAAAACTAATTGATTGAAACTAAAAAGTAAAAATTAAAGCTAAAAAGTTAAAAGTAAAAATCATATAACCAAGCAAGCAATTTTACTCTTCATCCTTCTTTCCCCCTTAAATTTTAGCCCATTCCAGGAGGGCAGTGGCAATAAGCTCAAGCTGCTTCTTAATCTCAGAGGCCTTATACTTGTGCTTGTCTGCACCCTGGATGGCCTTGGTGAAGAGGGTGGAGTGGGTTGTTGGCTTGGTGGGGGGACATGGTTGACGAGATCTCTGAGCTTGGAGATGGTTTTCTCTTGCTCATGCTGCAGGAGGGAAAAGAACTTATTGAACTTTGGATGAAGCCCAAAGTTGGTCTTAAGATGCTTTTGATAAGCCTCTAGTGATGAGGTGGTCTTGAGCTCCCCGTTGATGGCCGCCCAGTAAACGTTCCAACTGGCCTTGGCGCGGGCCTTGCCTTGCCTTGCCTCTGCATGACAACTTTCCCAATCTACTGGGGCTCAAAGTACTTGAGGAAAGGCTTGAACTCCAAGTGCTTCATTATGTAAGAATCCTTTGAGAGAACCTCAAGCCCCTGTGCAGTGTGCTCTGACTTTAATAAAGCCAAGGCACTAAATTGTGCAAGTACAAATTTTCAGTGTCCAAAGTGTCTTTCTGGCTCAACCTACTACGCTTGGCCTGGGCCTGCACATTCCAAGCAACTTCTTGGCAGAAGTGAAAGTGGCACCCCTGCTGAACAGCTGCTCAAATGCATTGAACTGAGCAGGCTCAAAGTCTATGATGCAAATGTGAGGCCCCAGAGCTCTCAGTCTTACCTTTTCCTCCAAGTCCAGGGTGGCCCAGTCCTTGTCAACGGCAGGAGGATTGACACGGGTGTAGGGGGACTTATTGGAATTTTTGTTGTCAGGAAGGAGGGAAAGTGCTTGAAAAAGGATGGATAAAGCATGGGTGTAGATGGCCTTGGTGTCCCCAGGAAGAAGAAAGAACACAAGTGGAATCACCTGGATGCCAATCTGGGAATGGATTATCCAGAGCTGCTTGAACATCTGGGGGCAAGTGGCAAAGGTACCATCAACTAGCTAGGTTGAAGCCTTTTTTAACTCCAGCAGGTTCTGCTGAGTGGCATAGCATATTATGCGGTCATTGCTGCTGGGCTGTTGTCATGGAGGAGGAAGCGCTCCCCACTCAGAAGCTGCTTGAGCTTGTGGGTGAGTGTAAGCTCAGAGAGGACATCAGAGGCCTTGGGGGGAGGGGGATTGGCAGTGATTCTCTTATCACTGATGACTTTAACAAGTTGTTCCTGGGTGGGCATCAACTTAAGATTGTTGGGCTACAGGTGTTAGAGAGCCTTGATGGCCAGATCTGATGCGCAAAGGTTGGCAGGGGTTGGAATGACTTGGACCAGGTACCACTTCAGCATGCAAGTAATCAGGTGATTGAAGGTCTCACAGGTGTGCCCCCCTTCTCAATAGTAACCTGCTCCCAACCCTCAGTGTTCAACTGGGCCTTGCAAGTCTTATCCTCACATACAAAGTGTTTTCTCTTGGTAGCGCGCTTTTGATTATTACAGTTAAAGATTTAATTGTCAGCAACGTAGCCAGGGCTGCCCTTTACTGACATTATGGGGGAAAACAATGGGAGCGCTTGAGGACTTTGAATTCTATGTCCACATTGCAGATATTGTGAATGGTCAGTGGATCCCAAGCCACATGACCAGAAGCTTTGAAATTCTTGGAATATTCCTCAGGCTCATCCTGGGGGTTAGATGAGGGAGGGGGAAGAGCCATCAGGGGGAGGAGGGGAAGGGTTCTTCAAGGCCTGCTTGGAAGCCTCCTTTTTATTACCAGAAGAAGAGGTGGGCTCCTTGGCAGCCTTTGACTTCTTGATACGTCGCTCCTTGGTGGGCTTGGAGTTGGCCTCTGAGTGGTAAAAGGAGTGATTGGTAATATCACCATCAGATTTATTGGGGAAAGAATTTTTGGGGGAAGGTGAAGGGGATGTGGAAGATGGGGGTGGAGGGGGAGAGGAGTAGGAGGAAATGGAGTGGGAGGAGATGGGGTTGAAGACTTTGCCTTTGCAGGCTTCTTGGCACATTTGGGAGTGAAGGCAGTTTCTTTGGAGCCCTTGGAGGCTTGGCGCTTGGGCTGTTGGCTGTTCTTGTTTGATATTGTCTAAAGAAAAGTTTACCTTTGTAAATAAAACAGTGTGAAAGATATGAAACACAGAGGTAAAGCAAAGTAAAAGTTAAATAAAAAGTATGTAAATAAAGTTTTATTTATCAAAAAAAATAACAAAGTAAATGGAAGTAAAATATAAACTCAAAGTAAGATATAAAGGTTAAAACATAGAAAATAAGTGAATTTATGATAAGGCATCAAAGATGTTAGGTTCAACATAACATCTTAGAGCTAAATTAATGTAAAAGTATAATTAAAAATTAAAAAATATATAAAAATTATATGGAGAGTAGCAGGAAAAGTAGCAGATTATAATTGCAAAAAAAGATTATGTGGAATTTTTTTATTGGGAGTTCAAAATTCAAAAATAGTAAAGTGTCAAGTTTGGCACTGTTGATCAGCTGGGAAAAGCTGAATTCTCACTGTCAAGTATGCCAGAGTCAAGCAGAAAAATCAAATTTACTATGTTTTTTACATATAAAACTTGCTTAAATTTAAAATGGGTTTGAAAGTTAACCCAAAAGCAATGCAGTTTCATATGCTCAAGAATAAAAATACAACATAAGTTAAAAATGAATGAGTAGGAAGGTGTTTATTAGTGTTTGATTTATGCTGTGGGGAGCTGGGAGTGACTTGTTTACCATAGTGTTGGTTAAAACGTTAAGAAGCTCTCTGTACTAATCCTCAAGTTAAAGTGTCAAGTGGGTGAGTATTGAGTGGCGCCCATAGTGTGTCACATATTAATTTAGCCTTAATTCCATGCTTTACCTAGTTAAATCTGAAACCAGTTGGGTAGCAAGTGAATAGAGTCAAACAGAGGGTGAGTCAAGTTTCCTTTTTTTATAAAGTACATATGAAATATCTTAATAAATTGGGCTTAATTTATGTGGCACCACTTAATCCACAAACCTGGGAATGACATAATGTAAAACCAGTGGTATATTTGATTAATGTCTATACCACTAAATCCAATACAGTGGTGCTTGGGAGCCTAATTGGCAACTATGGACACTAATAATAAAAATAAAAAATAGTAAATAATAATTTTTATTTTAACACATGTATTTTATTAATAAAATTAAAATTTAGCTTAAAAAGTGTCAAACACAATTTTTTTCATTTCTATTAGTAAACTTACTTACAAATTGCCCCAAAAATTGGTATTTTATCTAACCAAATTATTAAACAGAGTTGAGTTCAAGTAAATTTAACCTTGGTTTTTGATTTCAAACCCCTAAATTACTAGTAAAAATTAGCTTAAAATCAGTTAAGCCAAAAATACTAATAGATTCACATATGCGGCACTTGACTCCCTGGTACTTGACAAAGTGTTGAGTACCAGGGAGTCAATCACCAGGGAGTCAAACTTACCACAGTTGCCATTCTAGGCACTAGATAGGTTTCCTATTTCAAACTATTGTAGCAAGCAGTAAATCTGGGAATTGGGAACAGGATAAAGGTTTTATTAAAGGAACAAGAATCAAGGAAGGGTATTATTCACTTAAATAACCATAAGATCCAACATCAGGATATCTCAATCACGTTTATTACGTATCAGGAGCAAGGGGTTGAGCTCAGTTGATCACAAGAGTGAAGCATTGCAGTTGCTTTTTGGTGATGAATAATATAGAGTTTCACAATACCCTGAAGGTGAAACAATCATCAGGGGAATTGGATAATCAGGGAAATTATTTAAATGTTCTTAGGAAATCCTAAACCATAATTATAAATAATTTAACAATCCCTTGAGGATAATTAATGATGTCAGGAATTGATTCCTGACAGTTATTGGGTGACCCTTTATGTCACAACAATCACTTTATCATTTGGCTCCTGATTGGCTTAAAGTTTATCATTAAGGTTTTGAATTTGGATCAGTAACAACTTTATCTAGATACAATTAACCTATAATTTTTTATAATAAATTTAGCTGATCACCAAATTGTTGTTGATATTTTCTAAGGGGCTATGCAAAGTGCTAAAAATAATATGGCAATTAAGGAAACAATGCCAACACAAAGCAAACAACACATATTGAGTTGAGCGTAAAACATATACACCATGGGTAAAAATGGGATATTGGAGTAATATGAAAACAAACAGGGATAAACAAAGAGGCAATATTATTAGAATAATACATATCTTATTGGGGTGAAAGCTATGAAAACATATGGAAAGGTTAGTAAAAAATCAATGAGAGAATTGGAGAAGTAATTGAAGAACTTTGACTCTGCAATTGCAGATAAAAGAAATTGACTGCAAGGTCAAAGCAAGAGTTAAGTCTGCTGTCCTTGAAGGAGACAAAATAGACAAAGTATCTGTAAAGGCCCTTATAACCAAAATACCAGACACCCCTGAGAAGATAATCAAGCGCTTACTAAACATTCAGAAGACAGTGGTCAAGGGCCTCCAGTTTAAGGTGTACAATCTTTCTGCGCCGTCCGTCTGGGTCAACAACCCTGAGATGTATGCCCACCTCAAACCAGCCAAGCAAGCCAGAACCAAGGACACAGAATTGCCAGAGCAATTGCTTGTGCCAAGAATGGCTAAGCCTGCAAAAGCCGCCAGCAAGGAGGAAACACGCAAATGTAACATAAAAATATAAAATTAATAAAATTTGTAAATACTTACCTTTTTTTAGAAACCATAGGTGGTGAAATCTGCTGTGCTCTGGTCCTGTTTGTCCCTGCCATTTTTTAGGCCAATGACGCCAATCATGTGGCTAGGCAGCTGTTTCTGTCTCCTCTGTCTTTTGAGAGCTTGAAGACAGAATTCACGGGTCCTTCCCAATGACAAGGGACGCACTAGCTGGGCTGACACATGCTGAGGGGGCATCCGAGTTGGCAGTTACTGCCTACAAGGATGCCCAACTAGTCCACCTGGACCCGGTATCCCTCAATGGAGTTTACTGTGTAAACTCCATTGAGCTTGTTTGGGACGTCCTGGCAATGCTCCCATTCAAGAATATACCAAAGATGAGCCGGGCCCATGCAGCTGCCTGCTTCTGCTACCCCTTGGAGAACACCCTGTTTTACCTTTTGGAAACTTCAGGCGCAAGGTGTTGAAATTGGCTGTTGCAGATGCAAAAGCCATAAAAAAGACAAAAATATTCCTTGCCAACTTTGGGTTGGCCTGAAGCGCTGACAAGATGGGGGTCCTGGCAGTCATGGAGCTGATCTTCTTGAAGACCAAGCATGAAAAGAAGATTAGTGGTGTGTATAATAAACTCTGTGGGTTTATAGAAGCCTTTGCTGGAAAAGGCTTCATCTTGTTGTTTATCTCAGTTATCTCTTCTACTTTGGAATGGGCGCCAGCGTGAAGGACCTAGACGGGGTCCTTCTTGGGATCAATGAGGCCCAGCTCTCATTGGATGGGAAGAAGGTCCCCCCAGGTACAACTCAGTCAACCACATAATCCAAGATGCCTTGGTCCTGGCGGGAATCTATGGGTTTGCAGCCCCATCAGAGAAGCTGCTCCTGAACTCCCACCTCACCATACTCCCTTTTACTAGCCAAGAATATTTCAATCAGGGTGTATCCACTGTCTATAGTGTGGCAGTGGAGGTTATGCGCTATCTCTGTTGTCAGGTGAGTACATACCAAAGAACTCACTATAGGCGCACCTAATAAAAAAATATATTTCCAATAAATTTCATTACCATTTTTAATATTTTTATTATAATAAATTTTTATAATTTTTATTTTAGCAAACAAGTTTTGCAAATATATTGTAGAAAAGGTTTTCATAAAAGCATAAAAATATATGTTAAAAAAATATAATTCTAATTTTTACATTTTACATTTAATTTTTTTAATCCCATTTTATATTTATTTGCCAAAAGTGGTATTAATGTGTTGTGTAATCCAGTATCAAGCTTCTGGGATAGCCTCAGATGCCATAATAAAAAATTAATATAAAATAAACAAATCACTAACCTTCATTGATGGTCCCACTGAATGTGATTGTGGGCTTAAAAGCTTCTTAATATAAAATGATAATTAATAAATGTTGAATAGTAAATTATAAAATATAAAAAAGTCAGACATGCTAAGCCTTTAATTGTTTGGCTGTTTGGCTAGGCATGCAGGGATGAACAAATCAGCGTGGCCATAAAATTTGGCCACAGTCTCAGCTGGGAGGGTGTGGATCCTGGCCTGCAGCAAATCAAAAAGATCCTTGGTCCCAGTTGGGGTTCCTCACTTGAAGAATTTCTTGAGCCACCCAAAGACTTCCTCAATGGGATTTAGGAAGGGCAAATAGGCAGGGAGGAAGAGAAGGCGCATATTTGCCATGGCCAATTGCTGGGGGCCCACTGCAATGCTTGTGTCAATCATTGGGAATTCCTCAAGAATGTCAGCCACCTTGTGGAGACCAACATTGTCCAGCACAATGACGTTAGTGAAGCCCGGGCTTGTGCGCCTCAGGTGCTCCTAGACCAATTGGAGAAATGATAGAAAGGTATGGCTGTTGTGGGAGTCCAGTATTATTTGGTTTAGCTCAACCTTATTTGTACTGAGGAGAGCCACCATTGAATAGGCTGTGGCGCAGACTGCAGCACACCAAGCTACCCCATCATTTGAGCCTTTTGGGATATACTCATATGCATTCCACATAGACAAGGCAAATGCTGATTTGTCAATGTAATGGAATTTGACCGTCTCCTTGGCTTTGAGGGCAATGTACACCTCTGCATATTTTTTCTGAGTCTTGATATTGGTTGGGCTATTCCAATTGTACAGAGATATCCTTAGCTTTTTCCAGAAAAAGCGCATTCCCTTTACCAGATGGTAGTAAAAAAATTGAGGCCTCAACCCTAAAAGTAGATTTAACCATAGCCTGTATATTTGCCAGTTCAAGATGGCAATCTTGGGTTATCCACTGGTGAATTGCCCATTTGTGCTCCTTGGTGAGTGAAGGGATTCCATCCCTAACACAAATTTTGCATTTTTAAATGCTAAATTAGAAACCCAGGATGAAACCAAATTCTTTAATGAATTCAATTCAAAAACACATTCAAAATTGATAAATGAATGTATTAAAACCAATTTTGAAAGCAAAATCAAAAGCAAATGTGAAAACCAAGGCCACAACATAAATTCTAATTCAAAATCAAAAACCAAGGCTCTGGACAACAAAAATAACCAGGATATTGATTTAGCATTAAAGTTTGGCTCTGATAAATATACAACAGCCAATAAGATTAAAAATAAATGCAGAAATCATCCAAAACAGATATTGAGGGGCCCAAGAGACCAATCAAACCCAGTGAACCACCCAAGCCAAAGAAATGCTGCTCATCCAGCCCCAGATTCCATCCCCAATCAAAGTAAGGTACAATACTGCAATGCAATATCCCAACCTGCCTCTTCTTGCATTGCAGGCTGTAGCCTGCTGCAGTCCTGCAAAGCAATACTTCTCAAATCACTCTTGCAGATCCACCTGGTAACCATAATGTTCCCTTCCTCACTTGAAGTCAGTATTTAAACTGAAAAATTCTTCCCACCCAACTTGCTCCAACAATTTCTTTTATTTCTATCAACCAAATAAATCTATATTTTCAATTCTAAACACTTGATTAGTAGATTCTAAAGGTTCTTCCCCAACAACATGAAGTTCATCTTCCTTGTATGGACTTTTTGTATGTTAATCAGTTATGGGCAAGCAAATGTTAACTTCAAAAACCCTGAACCAACTCCTACTAACAAATCTGAAGACTCAATTTGGTATCATTTTGGTCCACGTCAAAGACATGCCCCTTATGTTAAAACAGCTTGATTCCCACCTATCATCCACCCCAAGGCTCCCTGGTTGGTCTTGGGGTACACCAGTGTCTATTATCTCTTCAATCACTTCACTTCCTTCTTGGGAAGATTCCGTCTATTTGGTCACCTTCTACACATGTTAATGATAGGGATTCCAGTAGGTTCCACTCTAATCAAATTCAACTTGGGAGCTCTTCTCCATTCAATTGGGGAAAGGCTTCCCAATGAGTGGATCCCTGACAGTGAGCATGGTGGACACACGCAGGGATTTCTCTGCGGCAAGGACTCAGCCAATATTGATGTAGGTATTGAAGGTCTTTGAAGCGTACTTGGGATTCACCCCAACAAGAGCCGTGGCCGCCTTGTACTGTAGATTCAGAACCTAGAGGTAAAAATGTGGGGCTATCAAATAGTGTTTTGCGTGAAATCACCAACTTAATGGAGTAATTTTCATCCCAGAACAACTTACTTTGTTATATAAAAGGATGAAAAGTATTCCAGTAAGTTGCTAAGTTCACGCAAAAACAATTTGATAGCCCCACATTTTTACCTTTAGTTTCTGAATCTACAGTAGTCTCCAGATTCACACATGAGTCTGAGCAGAATGTGCACTTTATGTCTGGAATGCGCTTCTGGGCGGGCTTTGTGGGTTCAGACAAGCTAGGATCCTGATTGGTGACTGGCTTGCAAGGCATAGGCACCTTGTTGTAGAATGCTGCAACCTTCTTTAGAACCAGCTGTCCCTTCTCAGTCCTATAGAACTCAGGATCCTTGTCCTCTTCCTGGTTGTCATCACTGATGTAAGGCTTGTAGCTAGTGTCAAGCACGGGCTTAACCTTCTCTAGCATGGCTGACAGGACCAAACCCTGGCAGTACACAGGCTCAAACACATATGGAGTAAGTTTGATCTCCTTGTTTCTAACTTTTTTTGTTGTGGTCACCTTGGTTGGCTTCTGCATCAGCTTTAGGACCCAAGGGTTTATGCTCTGCACCCTAGCAGCTTGTTCTCCTTGAACTGGCTGTGTCAGTGCAGCATCACTATGGAACTTACTCTCCCGCCTCCCTCCTGAGTAGGCACTTGGGCTGCACTAACTCTATTCTTTGACCTGCGGGGGCAACCATGACTGTGGCGCACAACGGGTGCATTGGTACTCTGTTGTTGTGTTCCTTTAATTTTGAGAATTTAATAAAATACTAAAAGAATTTCAATTGATTTACTCCCTAATTTTAATTTTTGCTTTTATCTGAATATGGATATTTAATTAATATCCCCCCATATCCCAATTATAGATTTTTTATCCCTTAATTAGTTGTTTTTGGTTTTATAAGGCCCATTTTAGAATACCCAAAATATTTTCACCCATTTTCCAAGATTTTACGCCAAATTAAGCACCCAATACAATATTTTTAAAATTTATGTCTCAGATTGTGTCTTATTTTAGATACCTTGGTATCATTCTTGATTACAATCCATTGCACACAACATTTGAGTGATTTTGTTTACATAGTGAGTTGGTATTGTGTTTTGTTTTTGGGTTGAGTTTTGACTCACCGCGCTTGGGTGTATTTTGTCACCAATTCACATAGTAAACATATGTACACCAAAAGTCAACTCATACCATTTTTTTGTGAATCCATGTATTTCAGATTGTATTTTGAATGGTTTTGCTTTGCACGTGAGCACTTCTTTGCTGGGTTGATCCATTTTGCCCATTAATGCCAAAAATCCCTGTTAACAGAATGTATATTTTAACCTGATAGTTGTATTTTGTTCAAATATGAAACCATTTTGTTTAAATCTGAGGTATTTTTGGTTGTTGCCATAGCTTTTAAAACTACTGTATCAGGATTTGGCATCCAGCTATTACTCTGATTTCCCTTTACAAATCATCATCATTTCTTCAATTCTAACCTTGATCATCTGCTCCACTACTGAAGGTTCTCAAATGATGAAGACTTCCTCTCAATTTGGCCTACTGTTGCTCAAGCAACTATCAATTTGCTTGTTTTGTACTCATAGTTTTTCCTTGAACTGTGCTGTCTACCATATGGCTTCAACATAGTCCCTGGCTTGGGCGCAGGACACACCTTGGTGCCCTCCCAGGAGCAGGAGCACCAGAATAACCTTCAGCAAAGCTTTAGGGGCATACTCAGCTCCACCCATGGGTTTAGTAAACTCCTCATGGCTGCTCCTGCTGTGATGGTTGTCAATTCAAACTATGACCTTGTGATAGAAGCCCAATTTTTAAGTGGACACAATGGAGCGGGAAGATACCCCAGAAAAAGTTTTTCTGTCAACTGATCTTCTGTTGAACCTGGTTAGTGTTGTGGTGAACAATAAATATGTAAAATTGGTAGTAATTAATCAACCAAGAGATAAAACTTTATTTGCTTGATTCAAATATTTAAAGGGAATTTTGAGGGGTTTATGGATTTTGAATAACATTTTTTCAAATGCGTTCACTGTAACACTTCCTCTTTCATTCTAAGCTTGGTATGCCTTCAAGCGGCTGCCACTGACAGGGAGGGGCTATTGGAATCCCGCAGAGTTCTCAAGGAAGTAGCTGTGATGTTTTTCAATGGCGTAAATGGTGTAGGGACCCTTCCATTTAACCTTGAACTTCTTAGAGCAGGTGGTATTCAAAGCACTATTGAATTTTAAAACTTGTTGGCCAATCTTGAAATTGGGTACACAGTGGTTGGTCTCCTGATGGGCTGCTGTAATCTTAGTGACAGTGGCAGATAGGTCCTTCTTGTCTTGGTGACAGGTTTGTTTGCAGTCTTTTGAATCCCAGTGTTGGTTCACCTTCTTGAGGATGTGGGCTTGGTTGGGTTTAGTTACAAATATGGCTTCAAATGGTGTCATATTGATAGTGTTGTGGACCTTAGTGTGATAGTTCCAGAGGACTGAGGGTAACATGACTTCCTGAGTAGATGGCTGGAACTTGGTGGTCTTCTTGAAGCTTTCTACCAATGTGCAGTTGAATCTCTCAGTGAGGCCATTACAACGAGGGTTGTACGCAGTGGAAAACTTGTGGAAAGTTGTCAGGGCCCAGAGTGCCCTGGAAAGTCAGCTGGCCTCTTTAGAGGTGATTAAACATGCAGCCTGGAAGCCCCCACAAAGAACTTTCCAGGGCAAAATCCCCCCTTTCAACTAATTAATGGCCCGGGATTTGAGAGGCACACAATCCTTGAATCCCTGGCATTGAGCCTGTTAACAAATCTGGGCCACCTACCTATCAGGAAATGGCACATCAGGAGCGCAACTGTTTGATTGCGCAATTGGGCAATTGATTCATTGGGGAGCTAAAAATAACTGTGGCAACTTGCCATGCTGTAAAATTCAAAGGGTTCATGTTATAGCAGCCAATGAGAGCTCATCCTCTTGGCCAAGCATGCAAATTCTGGTTAAAATTGAAAATCCACCTCCAAATGATGCCATCAGTTCTCTGGTGGCACAAAAGGCCATAGAATCATCAGTAAGTATAAGTAGTGAGGGGAAGAAGCCCTCATCACTGTTGACATCTTAATAAAGCAAGTTTATGCCTAGAAATTACTATCTTATTGCAGGAATTGTCTATTTTTGCTCAAATTTAATTATTCTCTTTGCATCTATTTGTGAATCTACTACTCAATACAAGCTTGCATACCCATATCCTCCTGGCCATACTCCTGTTGTCCTTGCTAAATTGCCCTGCGCCCTTGACCTGGAGTATTTCCATCCCCATCACCTGGATCTACCACCAGTAATGAAGGATATACCAACTGCTCCTCCTCTCCCTGACGTGCCTCCTGCCCAAGACTTCAGCAAACTGGAGTTTGTCTACATAACAGTATTGGGGCTGGCCAACTAAGTTGTGCCCCATACTGGGAGTTGGCGCCCCCTAGCCACTGCTCTGAACTACCTGGTCCGCATTGCGCCTATTGTGTACATGACCTTTTAGGCCCAGCCTGCCTCCCCTGTGGGAGTCCAGCCGGACTCTAGTATGGGCCGTGACAGTATGTCAACCATATCTAAACTAGTAACCCTGGGCCCATATTCTTCTTTGATTATAGGGGCATCTTGTATGCTTTTTTTATGATCTCAGCTTACTACCTAAGACAGTATTTGACCAAGAAACAAAAAATTCCAAGAAGAAATTGTCGCCAAGCCATCCCAAGTCCAGACTGTGACCATCTCCACCTCCAACCAGAATACTGCTGCCCCCACAACCTTTCCTGACCTGCCAAAATTGGACTTGGCTGGTTTCAGAAAAGGAATGATCATGATAAACGCCTTGTTCTGTGCCCACCCCAAGAGCTTCAGATACAACACCCAGAAGGTTATGATGGTGGCCGCCCAACTGAAGGACAATGCCAGAGAAACCTTCTTGACCTGCCTTGAGGAAGACCCAGACCTCATACTTTCCTATAACCAATTCCTGGAGAGAATGAACTCTGCAACTACCCCTGCTGGGGCCAAGACCCAAGCCTACATGGGACTCATCAGCCTGAACCAGGGAAGAGATGATCTGGAGACCTATATACAACAATTCCTATGCCTGGCAGATGCAGCCAAGATTCCTGACAACATATCAGGCTTGCATTTCAGAAACAGTCTGAACCCACACCATGCCAGCCTAATGAGACACCACCAATGTGACCTTCCCAAAGACAAGCTCCTGGCTATTGCCAGAGGCATGGACTTCAGCCAACCACAAGGGTACCACGCCAGCCAACCCCGTAACAACCAAACCCCTGATACAACTAGGCCTCATTTGAAAATGACCCCTGAGGAGTACCAACACCACGTCAGAAGTGGACTATGCTTTTATTGCCACCAGAGTGGCCATTTACCCAAGGACTGCACTAGCTGCTCCAATGGAACCCAAGGAGCAACTATCTCAGCAATAAATAACGCCTCACAATCTTATCCTATCATTGACACTACTTCATGTTATAATGACCATGAGGTGAACACTGTAGCCCTCCTAGACAGTGGGGCAACCCTCAACTACATGGAACGTAGCCTAGCTGAGAAACTTGGTGTACCAATCCAGGGAAATTCCCAACTGGTAACCTTGGGTAACAAGACAACTAACCTGTCCCACAAATGTGAAGAGTTTGTCTCCCTGAAGTTAAACAAGAGATTACTGCCCACCAGATTCCACGTCATGGAGAAGCTTCCCAAACCTGTAGTGATAGGTTTTGAATGGTGGGTTGACCACCAGATGAACTTGCTATATAAGAACCATCAAGTGACTGTCACTCATGAGAGCCAAACCTTAGAGTCCCCTGCCTGAACCCTCAGCAAACGCCTGAGCTAAACAACATCACCATGGAATCCTGCAAAGCCAAGATCCCAAAATGTTTGAAGCCTTGGGAGTTCATCTTCTCTGAAGAAGAAGCCACCGCCTTGCCAAAACATAGCCAGTTTGGCCACGCCATTGACCTCCTCCTCGGAACCCAACCTAAGCATGGACCAGTCTATAGTTGTAACATGAAGGAACAAGCCGCCTTAAGAGAGTACTTGGACAAGATGTTGAAGAAAGGATATATACGCGTCTCCAAACCTCCCTGTTTGTCCCTTCTATTGTTTGTTAAAAAGAAGGGTGGCACCTCACACCCTTGTGTCAATTACCAGGACCTAAACAGCATCACAGTGAAGAACAGACACCCCGTACCCAATGCTGAAGACCTCTCAGACCAGCTTTTGGGAGCCAACGTTTTCTCAAAGGTTGATTTGAGGGACGCATTTAACCAGATCTGTATCAGGCCTGGTAACAAATAGAAAACTGCCTTCAAGACTAGGCAAGGTCTTTTTGAATACTTGGTTATGCCGTTTGGGCTGTGCAACGCACCCAGTACCTTCCAAACTATGGTGGATGTGGTCTTGGGGGGACTCAAGGACCAGTGTTGCATAGCCTACTTAGATGACATCCTCATTTACAGTTGCACACCTGAGGAACATGTTAAACACCTTCAAGCTGTCCTATAATGCTTCAAGGAACATGGACTCTTTGTTAAGCTTCAGAAATGTGAGTTTTTCTAAGAAGAAGTAGAGTTCCTTGGGTACAATGTACTGAAAGGAGGTTTTGCAATGACACCTGATAAAATAGAGGCCGTGACATCATGGCCTGAACCTAAGAACCGCAAGGAGGTCAGAAGTTTCCTGGGCCTGGCAAACTTCTGCCGGGAATTTTTCCAAAAAAATTTCTTCAATATTCTTGCCCTTGACCTGCCTCACCTCTGAGAAACACCTTTTTGTGTGGGATGATACCGCCAAGTCAGTCTTTGAGTCGCTGAAGAACACCTTTGTTTCTTCCCCCGTCTTGACAATGCCGGTTTACAATAAGCCCTTCATAGTAGAAACAGACGCCTCTGACTTTGCATTGGGGGGTGTTGCTTCAGGAGGGGCATGATAGTAAGCTGCACTCTATAGCTTACTACTCAAGGAAGTTCACTCTGCCTGAGTTGAACTACCCCATCTACAATAAAGAGATGCTTGCTATCATCCAGTCCTTGAAACATTGGAGAAGATACTTGTGTGACGCCAACCACCCTGTGAGAATCATGACCAATCACAAGAACCTGACATGCTTCTTCAAACCACAACAACTAAATCAGCAACAAGCTAGATGGGCCTTATTCCTAGCAGATTACAGCTTATCAATCAGTTACAAGCCTGGCAAGATCAACATTGTGCCAGATGCCTTAAGCCAAAGAGTAGACCTTTTTCCTAGTTCCAAAGAGATTGAAAAATTCAACACTAAATCCTTGCTGTTCCCAAACATGATTGAGTCAATGCTCCTATTCCTGGGGCTAGCCAGTAGAAGAGAAGAAATCCAACTAGCTCAGACCGTAGACCAGCACTGCATCTCCATCATGGAAGACCTAAAGAGAGATATCAACAGTTGATACTACCAAAATGGTTACTCCCTACATGGAAATACCCTGCAGCTACATGAACGCACCTATGTACCAGAAGGCCCAATGCACTTAGAGATACTGAAGGAATACCACGACTCCCCCATGTCAGGACCTCCTGGACTTACAAAGACTCTCAAAGGAATTCAGAGAACCTACATGTGGCCCAGGATGAAGCCAGAGATCAAAGGATACCTCAGTGGTTGCAAGACATGCGGATGTACCAAACCTAAGCGAGGAAAGCCAGAATGATTACTACAACCCCTTCAGATTTCAGAAGGCCCTTGGAAGTCATTTTTCATGGAGTACATTGTGGAGCTACCAAATTCAAAAGGATTCAATGCCATCCTTGTAATTGCTGATTGCTTCACCAAGATGGCTCACTTCATTCCAACAACAAACAAAGTAACTGCCAAGAAAACCGCCACTCTATTCCATAACCAAGTATTTATGAACCATGGACTTCCACAAGAAGTGGTCTTGGACAGAGGCCCACAATTCACCTCTAAGTTTTGGGCCCAAATTCTAAAGGACTTGGGAATAAAAAGATTGTTGTCTACTGCATACCACCCCCAGAGCAACAGACAGACTGAGAGAGTAAACCAGGTCCTTGAAAAGTACTTACAATGCTATGTTAACTCAGAACAGAACAATTGGGTAACCCACTTACCAATGGCTCAGTTTGTGTACAACAACCAAGACCACAGCTCCACTGGTATGTCCCCCTTCAAAGCCAACTATGGATTCAACCCCACATGGGATGCCCCCCACAGATGAAGCCAAAAATCCCAAAGGACAAGACTGGGTTAGCAACATCCACACATGCCAAGAAGAATGTGCCAAGAACCTGAGAAGAGCAGTACAAGTATACAAAGAATTTGCTGACAAGAAACAAAGCCCTGGTCCCCCAATTGAAGTAAGAGACCTTGTGTATCTCAGCGCTAAGAACATCAAGACCACTGCCCCTTGCGCTAGCTTGAGCCCCCGTTGAACAGCTCCTTACAAAGTCTTACAACACATTGGCACTGTAGCATACCAACTAGAACTCCCCCCAGATGGAAGATTCACAATGTATTCCACCGCTCCCTGTTATCAAAAAAGAAAGGACCCTCTCTCCTGCACCAGATAGTGAGAACAGCTCCCCACTTATCAAAACAGGAAGCTTCATGGAACACAAGGTTGAAGCCATCCTGGGATACAAACTCCAATACCAAAAACCTCACTTCCTGATCAAATGGAAAGGATACCCCCACAAAGAGAATACTTGGGAACCTGAGTCCAACCTGGAGAATGCTGCCATCCTACTAAAGGAATATAAGTCTTGGAGTAAAGAGTTGTTCTCTGCAAGCTTGACTATTGTAGGGGTTAATGTCAGGTCCCAGAGTGCTCTGGACAGTCAGCTGGCTTCTTTAGAGGTGATTAAACATGCAGCTTGGAAGCCCCCACAAAGCACTTTCCAGGGCGAAATTCCCCCTTTCAACTAATGAATGGCCCGGGATTCAAGAGGCACACAATCCTCAAATCCCTGGCATCAAACCTGTTAACAAATCTGGGCCACCTACCTATCAGGAAATGGCACATCAGGAGTGCAACTGTTTGATTGCGCAATTGGGCAATTGATTCATTGGGGAGCTAAAAATAACTGTGGCAACTTGCCATGCTGTAAAATTCAAAGGGTTCATGTTATAGCAGCCAATGAGAGCTCATCCTCTTGGCCAAGCATGCAAATTCTGGTTAAAATTGAAAATCCACCTCCAAATGATGCCATCAGTTCTCTGGTGGCACAAAAGGCCATAGAATCATCAGTAAGTATAAGTAGTGAGGGGAAGAAGCCCTCATCACTGTTGACATCTTAATAAAGCAAGTTTATGCCTAGAAATTACTATCTTATTGCAGGAATTGTCTATTTTTGCTCAAATTTAATTATTCTCTTTGCATCTATTTGTGAATCTACTACTCAATACAAGCTTGCATACCCATATCCTCCTGGCCATACTCCTGTTGTCCTTGCTAAATTGCCCTGCGCCCTTGACCTGGAGTATTTCCATCCCCATCACCTGGATCTACCACCAGTAATGAAGGATATACCAACTGCTCCTCCTCTCCCTGATGTGCCTCCCGCCCAAGACTTCAGCAAGCTGGGGTTTGTCTACATAACAGTATTAGGGCTGACTGACCAAGTTGTGCCCCATACTGGGAGTTGGCGCCCCCTAGCCACTGCTCTGAACTACCTGGTCGCATAGCGCCTATTGTATACATGGCCTTTCAGGCCCGGCCTGCCTCCACTGTGGGAGTCCAGCCGGACTCTAGTATAGGCCGTGACAACAGTGTTCACCTTGTTTGTCAAATCAGCTACCATACAATTTCTGAAGTGAGATCCTTTATCATATAACAATGTAGCTGGGGGCCAAAATGTGTCACAATGCTGTTGTAGATGAAAGAAGCTGCAGTCATGGCTGAGTTATTGTTGCAAGCCTGAGCAACAGGCCAACAGGAGAGGTACTTGGTAGCAACCAGGATGTAATTTTTTCCATATTTTGATGGAGGTAGGGGCCAAACAAAGTCAATACCCCAAAGTTCAAATATCTTGTCAACTACAATAGGTTCCACAGGCTTGGTGTGCACAATCTTCTTACTGAACCGTTGGCAATTTATGCAGCTGTGGGTGTGGTTATAGGTACCTGTATACATCCCTGGCCACCAGCAGGTCTCTTTGAGGCGCGCTAGGGTAGCATCCCGGCCAAAGCGTCCAGCGCCATTGTGTGCTTCCATCAAGATACTTTCTCTGTCTTCCTTGTGTGGGATCACCTGGAGCCCATTATTCGTCTTTTTAAACAATGTGTTGCCTATAACAGTGTACTTGGGTGAGTAGACAAAGAACTTGTGTAGGTCAGCTTCAGTGACAAGTGATGTGCGTAGCCGGGCCATGTCCTTGAACTGGGCCAGAGAGGGTTCATATGTCAACTTTTCAACCAACAAACAGAACTGGTGGGACAGAACATCTGCTACAGAGTTCAGCTTCCCAGTAATATGTACAATCTCAAAGGCATACTCCATAAGTTCCAAGAGACAGAGCATGAAACAACTGCAAGGTATAGATGTATTGGTGATGAACTTGACAGCCCAGTTATCAGTATGAATGACCAGAGGGTGGCCAAGCACATAATAGCAAAACTTCTCAAGAGCCTTGATTACAGCCAGGACCTCTTTTTCATATATAGCATAGTTGTACTCAGCAGCTATAAACTTTTTAGACATAAATTCAATGGGTCTAAAAACATTGTTTATTTTCTGACATAGTACTGCGCCCACTGCATTGGTGCAGGCGTCTGAAAAGATGTGGAACTTGCAGTTGAAATCAGGGTAAGTGAGGGCTGCATCAGAAGTAATGGCAGCCTTAAGGGCCTTGAAAGCATAATCTTCAGGGGGTCCCCACTTGAATGGCTTCTTCTTGTGTGTCAGATTGAAGAGGGGGGGCAGCCAACTCACTATAGTGTTCAATGAACTGATGGTAGTACCCTACCAACCCAAGGAAGGATGACACCTGGTTGGCATTGGTGGGTGTGGGCCAGTTTGTGATTGCATTGCACTTATCAGTATCAGGGTGTTTTCCAAAGGCGTTGACCATGTGTCCTAGGAGTCTCAATTGCTGAACAGCCAGGATGGACTTCTTGGCATTCACACTCAAGATGGCGCTCTTTATACAGTCCAGGCATAGCTTCAGATGTTGCAGGTGCTCATCAAAGGTCTTGGAGTGGATAGTTATGTCATCTAAATAGACAGTAACAAATTCACCAATAAGACCTTCAAAGACTCTGTTCATAATGCGCTGGAAGGTACAAGGAGCGCCTTTCAAACCAAAAGGCATGAGGATGTATTCATACTGTCCCCATTTTGTGATGAAGGCAGTCTTTGGCTGGTCAGCTTCTTCAACAAGGATCTGGTGGACTCCACTGAAAAGGTCAATGTTTGAGAACCACTGTGAACCACCAAAAGAGGCCAAGATGTCAGAGATGTGGGGCAGGGGGTAGTAGTCAGAGATTGTCACCTTGTTCAGCGGAATGTAGTTGACACACATGCGGAGTTTTTTGCCCTTCTTGGGTACAACCACAATGGGGGAAGCCCATGGAGACTTGCTGGGGCGGATCATACCTTGTTTCAACAGCTTGAGGATTTTGGTGCGTACAAACTCCTCCTTGGACTGGGGGAGGCGGTAGAATTGGGAAGCTACAAGCTTAGCGTTACCAGTATTCATCTCATGGCAGAATCCAGGTGCTTTGGGCAGGTTGTCGTAGTCCAAGACAATGCGGGAGCCGTACACAGATATCACCTTGCAGAGCTGGTCTTGTTGGACGTTGTTCAACCAGGTGTTGTCCTTGATCTGGGCAGCTAGGGGATTGCAAAGGAAGGAAGGGCCAGTAGGACTGTCAAATGTTACCTTGAGATCAATCAATTCATTATTGTGCTCAAGTGTCCAGCTGTTGTCAGCAAACTGGGTGGTTACACTCAGATTGCTCATAGTCTTGCAGCCAAGGAGCAGGGTATACTGGTCATGGTCAAAGATGGCAGCTTCAATGACACTAAAGACACCGCCTAACCACAAGCGCAACCTGATGGCCTTGCTGAGAGCAGTCTTGCAGCTTTTATCAGCAAGGATGAAGCTGACATCAGACGAGGTTACCTCCGGCTGAGGCAGGGATTCCAGGAACATCTTGGAGATGATGTTTCTGTAAGCACTGCTGTCCAAGATTATAGATGTATGTACGCCGTTAACAGTACCTGTGGTTCTCAGGGTGCCTGTGCCCGTGAGGAGGAGGGCTTCATACTTCCCGGGGTGTAGCGCTGATATTGCCTGGTGCATCTTCTGGCGGAACTTGGGGCTTTCAGTGCACAGGTCCTCAAGGGAGATGGACATCATCAGCTGGCGCAGGATCTTCACAGCTGAGAGGCCGGGTCTCTTTTTTGGCCCATCTGATTGGGCATTGCCTTGGTGCCTCTTACCAGGCTTAGGAGGGGGTCACTTTGCATCTGAGGTTACCTGGGACTTATCATCTATTTTAGGCTGGTTGATGGCCACCCAGAATGGACCAAATCATTCTGGTGGTGTGTGGAAGGTATCCATTGGCTCAGAAGAGTTGGATGAAAACTGGTTCGGCCAGTTGGGGTCCTTTTTATACCTGATTGGTTGGCTTGGAATAGTATGAGTATAATTTGCACCAGCTGCGCCAGATCTGATTGGCTCATCTGAATTACAATTATAGTGTGATACATTGGGTGCATTGGTTTCCTTGGCAGCGCGGGGTCTGATTGGTTGGCTTGGGATAGGACAACTGGTTTGGTCAGAATGAGTATAATTTGCACCAGCTGCGCCAGATTTGATTGGCTCATCTGGATTACAATTACTGGACAATACATTAGGTGTGCTAGTTTCCATGGTGTTACAGAGTCTGATTGGCTCATTTAAATTGCAATTATTTATCAACGCCTCGGGTGAGTCAATTTCCATAGTGTCATCAGGTGTGATTGGCCCATTTAAATTGCAATTATTGTTCAGCGCATTAGCTGAGTCAATTTCCATAGCGTTGTCAGGTCTGATTGGCTTGTTTAAATTGCAATAATTGGACAATGTATTGGGTGAGTCAACATCCATGGCATCACCAGGTGTGATTGGTTCATTTAAATTGGAAGACTCACTTGGAGCCATATGCATAGAATTGCATGTAGCACCAGAGGAGTTGATTGGCTGGGCTAAATTGCATGGATCATACAATGTGTGCTGTTTCCTGGCATTCTGAGAGGCATGCAATTTGATTGGTTGGTTCAAATTGCAAGAGTTGGACAATGCGGCTGGTCTCCTGGCATCCTGGCGGGCCCGCAGGATGATTGGCTGGTTCCCGACAGCAACATTGTACAATGCAGATTGTGCATTAACTTTGTTGCCACAAACAGATCTGATTGGCTCACCCAAATCAGCAGGGTCTGCTGATAAGCCCTGCCTGTCCACCTCAGCGGTATTAAGGAACCTGATTGGCCCAAACCCAGGGAAATCCACCCGGGACACCATTGCAGGGCCCATTTGGCCAGGGTGGCTGCAATGATGGCTCCCTAAAGCTGTTAGGCCTTTGTCCTTGCCTTCCTGGCCAGTGGCCCTGTAGCCCCAGGCTGCCACGCCTGCAGGGGACGCCTCTAGAGAGGGTGTATCAGAAGGTAAGTCAGAAAAACTGCTGTTGGTGCGTGGAGACTCGGGGATGGATTCCACAGTTACAATATTGTAACGTGGGCCGTCCTCAAATGGAAGATATTTGTCAAGGTCAGGTAAGCACAGGTAAAGATCTTTGTTTTTGAACACATCCTCACTTTCCAAGCTAACAAATCTATTAGGATGGCAGGGGTTTCACTTGCTGTTGCGCTCGTACATGTGGGGCGGCGAGGGAGAGGATGGTGGTTTGCGGGATGGATCTGGGTTGTTGGGGTTGTCCAAATATTTCACAGTCCCATCATGGATGTGGAAAAGGAACACAGATAGGGATAGCACGTCCTCCTGGTCTGTACACTTCATGGGTGGGGGTGTGAGTTTGCGACCTGGGGAGGGGCCTTGGGAGCAAACTTGGCATTTGTGGATTAAAGTAAATGGGAAACTGGGGCCGTCGGTTCAACAATGTACTCAAGGTTTGATTTTATATTCAAAGGCTGAGGGGTGGCAGAGGAGGAGAGGTCGTGTTTCTTCACTTCAAATTTTTGTTTGGCCATCATCAACCCTTGAGGTTTGCGGTCATGATTAATGGGGTTAAACTCACAGATGAAGTTATAGTGGGAGGGATCCTTACAGATGGAGCAGGGCGCAGTGCAGTCCTTGGAGATGTGTCCCACCTCAGAGCAATTGTAACAACGGGGGGTTATACGGGCGGTTATGATCTCTTTGAAAGGTGCGGGGGGATTGGGGTTGGACTGGTGTCCTTGCTCCTGCGCCATGAACATGGCATCAAAGCGGCGGTTCAAGTCCTCCAGGTGGGCCTTGACCTCTTGGGCCATTTCCTCAGATTTATTTTGTTTGTGAACCGGTGTGAAGGGATTCCATTCAGAATTTTCTTTGGCGTGTACATCTGTGACGCAGTCTACCCAAATGTCATACTTGTCGCGGACCAAGGCAATTGCTTCCTCCAACAAAGTGGGTTTAGCGGCCTGGACCATGGCAGAGTAGGAGTGGGTAAGAGCGTTCACAAATGCACGGATGGAGACGAGGCTGTGAAAGTTCTCTATTGTGGTCTTGCAATTGGAGGAGCTATTGTTTTTGAAGTGTTGTTTCAAAGCCTTGTTGGTAGTTTTTTGAAATGAATTCAAAAAATTGCGCAAGGATTTAAAGTGCACCATCTTCAACAGGCCCAACTGGTGAATGGCATTGGGTTCATGTTTGTCAAAACGGAGCTCAGCTTGGGCTTTCCAGTCAGCCCAGGTGGAGACCTGAACATCCTGATGCCAAACACAGGCTTCACCCAGGAGGAAACGACTGACCTCATGGAGGTGGTCCTCATCTGAGAGCTTGAATTGTTCAGCATAATCCTCAAAGGTATACAGCCAAGCTGTATACCCATTCTCCTCAAAAGCGAGGGAGTTGCTGAGCAACCAAGAACTTAGACAAGGGGTCACCAATAGAAGGGGAAATGGGGGGGAACAGCAAGGGCAGAGGCAGCAGGAGCCCAAGCAGGGGAGTCAACAGCAGATTTGGGGGGTGCGGGAGCAGGCATCACAACAACAACAGGCACACAGACAACAACAACAGCAATTCAAGTTCGTGATTAGAATGACCTCCAAAATTTTGTTGTGGTGAACAACAAATATGTAAAATTGGTAGTAATTAATCAACCAAGAGATAAAACTTTATTTGCTTGATTCAACTATTTAAAGGGAATTTTGAGGGTTTGTGGATTTCAAATAACGGTCGTTCGAATGCGTTCACCGTAACATCGGGTATAGTTTCTTCACGTGTAAAGTTTTTAACTTTGCAGTAATAAAAGCAAAGGAATCGTGTATGATTTAATTCTTTAAAACCCTTTGATGTACTTTCTTAATCTCTGGCAGTGGGATTTAATTTAATTGGCTTTTAAATGGTAAGGCTTTAAAATTAAGCCAGTTAGAATACAAAAAAAACAGAAGTGAAAGTAATTGGAGATATGGATTATAGTTTTAACTAAGAAATATAGCTTGTTAGAACTTTTTTATTGTAAAGCTAAATAAATTACAAACGGAAATTTTTATTGTTGTATCAGAAATGACTAGAACTCAGGCGGCTGAAGATTAATTGACTTAATATCCTCCTACTCTCAAAAATTGTATGGGTTTAATTAGGATTACTGGATATTGTGGCTTAATTTCACGTGCTCAGGCGTAATATTTTAGCACACTTATCGATCGTCATCACTTAGCACATCGGTATCCCATTTATTTAGCTGCACGTCCAAGAATATGGTTCCTTGTAAAGATTCAACCGTTTTCTGTATGAATACCATTAAACGAAATTGTATCACAATCGAGCTCACCAATCCCCCATCTCCTTCACTACTTTGTCCAATGTAAGTCAACGCTAGAAAAACAGCGTATTTTAATAAAAATGCTGTTTCATTTACCATTAAATTCGAAGCTCTGGTTTTACATCTTAGTTTTTATGTAACTTAAAGGGCTCGTTTATCTGCTAGCTTTTCAAAATTAAATATTGTAACACGACTATTATTGGTTTGATCTTGATACAACCTTAAACATAAAGTTGGAAACTTTCGAAACAGTTATTCTTTTTGACAAAAAGCTTACATTTGTGAATTTCATAAGGATAAAAATTTGATTGTCAAAAAAATTAAGTTGTCCGCCTTATTTCGTTTTTTTATTCAGTATTGATGTAATTATCTTAGAGTTACCAGGCTAAAGAATGACAAATCTAGATTTTGATTATTGCTTCGACATTTTGTATGATCTAAAAAACAGCTTAAGCATTCTTCGCGTTTTTACATCTACCTTAGTAGAACTTAAATTGTGACTTCAGCATTTTTGAATTTGATGAACCTAATTAGATAAGCATCTGAAATTTAGTCTCCCTTAAAAACCATGTAATATTGATGCTTTATTAGCTGTAGAGATGTATTTTTGGAACCTCTTATCAACCAACGGTGCCACCACTCTTTTTGCACAGCTTGTATCCAAAAAAGTTTAGAGATTTCAGCTAACTGTCCTCTGTGTCGCTGCCAACTCAAAGTCTCAGGTATATATCTTAAGCTTACTTACAGGGCCTTTTACACTAATTAGATCTACATCCCAATCTTGCTCTGGCAAGTTTAATTAACGAGATCCCGGTTTATTGTGTTAATCGAGATAATGGCTGTACTTCACCAATAGCTTTGGAATTGTATCAGTGTCACATTGAACGCTGTTTGTATTCTCAAAAGGAATGTCTACATGCTGCCTTGGGATGCAAGTTCAAGTGTTTAGGCCCTGACCTGACTTCTCATCTAAATAGTTGTCCATTCCAGGCTATATTTCCCTTTATAAACGAAACAAACGCCAGAATAAAAAGGCTAGAGGAGCTTGTCAAGGTAATTATACATTCCTACAAATGCAACTATAGTTTAGTTCTCATTGAGCATTGAGGTTTTACTAAGCCTACTCGGAATGCTGACTTTTATAACTCGTATAAACCAAGCTGTTTCATATGACCCATTGGTTAATATTTTTAAGGCCCAGGCTGAAGAACTTGAAATACTTAGAAATCCGAATGGACAAATACAAGCCCATGTTGAACCTGAGGTCTCGTCTGCTTTCCCCCAGACCTCCAATGAAGCAATTGATCAGGTAGATTTATATATACACTCAAGCTAATCTTAGTCCAGCGATTTCCTTTCAATGAAATCACAAATCAACAAACACTTACTACCCACTCTAGCGGCGTGACATCCCTTGCTTACTCCAATGAATTGCTTTTCTCTGGCGCACATGACGGCACTGTCCAGATTCATGATACATCCAGCATGGCTCTGCTATGGAAGCAGCCAACCCATACAACTTCGGTCTGGGGACTTGCCGTTGCGCAGGATGAGAAAAGGTTCTTCTCAGCATCTAGTGACGGCATGATTAAGGCTTGGGATTGGGCATCTGAGGATGAAAGCGGTCCCGAGGGAAACGTGCGAACTCTTGATCATCACACCGGCAAAGTGTACTCATTGATGAGTCGCTTTGGGAAGCTGTTTTCTGGCTCATCAGATCGCACTGTCAAAATATGGGATCCAAGGAACCTTGATCTTTGCCAAACACTCTCTGGGCACCGCGACAGCGTGAACTGCATCACAGCTTTGCGCAACACACGCCTTGTGAGTGGCTCCAGTGATCGTTCAATCAAGGTAAATCATGCTCTTACTTTCTTAACGTTTAGTTGTGGGATTTGGGTACCTCCCAATGTCTATCGTCATTTGATGCTTCCAATTCCGAAGTTTTAGATGTCGTTGCTAGCGAGGACCAAAAGTTGTTGTTCGCATCCACATATGATGCATCTATTTTGGTGTTTAATCTTGAAACCGATTCTCTTGTTGCTACCCTGCAAGGCCACAATTGGGAGGTCTGGAAGCTAGCCATGTGCCAAAATCGTCTCTTCTCTGCCTCCTTTGATCATTCTATCAAGCGCTGGGATACCCGTATGTTCCTATGCGATACAACTTTAGCAGGGCATAAGGGGTTTGTACATACGCTCCAGATTACCCCCGATGGCCTATTCTCTGGGTGTGCGGATCGTACAATTAAGGTAAGTGCCTTTTTGTTCAAGGATTGACACTATATTCTAGTTCTGGAAGTAACGTGCTAGTATGTTGCCTAAAGTATAGAAAAATATTGTAGGTAATACTTATCTGACAGTCTCTAGAATAATTATTTTCGACGGCTTGATATTTTGTGCTGAGTACGTATTCTACAGTGCATCCAGCTTGATATCTAAATTATCTAAAAACAAAGGTTGTCCTTTATCTCGTGTTATATTTTGAGTCTTGTTTAAAAGGACCAAATTAAATTTCTGGTAAACCTTAGCCGCCCAGACGACTTTGGCAAATATTTAAATTGGTGGATCGCTTTTAGATATGAGTATCATCAGTTTGGTTTTGTTCCTTAGATAATTTTATAATCTGAGCCCTTCTGCTAAGCTTCATATCGAGCAATCTAAATCATCCCTGCTGTAATAAGGGATATATCCATCTTAATATGATAAACAAGTCATCAGGACATGAAGTTTATGCTCTATGATATGTTAGACTCATAAAGGTAGAGAGTACCCAATGTCAGCCATTCAGACAGTACAAAAACAAGACAGTTACATTGGCAGCAACTGAGATACTGTTATAGATTGAACTCTATCTGCTTAACTCAACTGTTCTACAACGTATACGGATTACTAAAGACTAGCCTAGGACTTAGTGTCAACTAACTAGTACATATAATAGATGTATAAATGATAAAAGCTTGATCTTTATTCATCATGAATGAGGGAAGTTTAAATACTATGGAGAATAGATCAGTCAGTAAGAAGTTATTATACAAAATTGTACCCATGTGCTAACAGCCACATCACTAACTATCCGTTGGCGCAGATCAACGACAAGCAGACTGGGATCAATCTATAATTAGTGAACCCCAAGTCAGTTAGATGCAACTAAGAAACATCTTATCATCCAAGTTACTTGATGTGCAGTACATTAAAGTCTAACTGATCAATATTGCAGCTAATCAAACAAGTCAACATTGCAGCACCTACTGTAGAACTACACCCTACTTGAAAAAAGTGAACCCGTCAAACCTAGCATACATGGTTCCAAATCTGAACTGCATTTCGGCAACTATGCCCATCAAACCAACTTCAGCCCACATCCCACGCCAGATATAGCACCTTGGATCCACGCCAGAAGCCCATCTCAAAGCCAGCTACCCTGAAGATCCACGCCAGAAGCCCATCTCAAAGCCAGCTACCCTGAAGACCCACACCAAGAGCATCAGAAACAATGGGGCTCATTACCCCTCCACTGTTTACCCAGTTGTTACTCAGCCTCAGATACTAGAACCTAGGTTTGCTAGGGGATGTCCAAGGATATCTTATACAACCTAGAACCCAATGGTTACATGTGAAGAGCCAGCTGCATCTTCTGTATACTTCATAATTGATGGTTATATATCATGTAAGAAAGATGCTTTACTTTATATCAAGGCTCTCATCCTGTGTGTGGCGCTCCTGGGAGGTAGCCAGTGGGTGTCCTGGATCAGAGCCAGGGACCGGCTGGGTTGGGGCAACATTCTTCAAGCAATAAAGTTCTAATCCCAGCACATTGTACATGCCTGTAGCCCTGCAAACTTGACCAGGGCTTTTCCTACCAACATCCTAGCATCTCCCCCTTGTATCATGTATTGCCTTAGATCTTTCCTTCTTTGGAGGTGTAAAGTTTCTGAAAAAGTTTATCAAACTCCTTACTCAAAAAATGTCATCCTCTTGCTGTGAGTATAAGTCCTATTGATATCATTGGCCTTTCCTCCCCAGGTGTTTGGCTTCTAGAGAACTTATGCACTGCTATCTATAGTGCTCCTCTTGCTAACATTTGGTTAGAAGATATGGGGAAATATTTCATGGCTCTACTGCTTAGAGACATATGGGGGGCATGAAAGTCTATATTTACAGAAGAAAGACCTCTTTAGAAACCTTTTGAAATGCAATTGCTTTCCGACCTTAAGGCCAGCTGCTCATTTGGGAATGTCATGGGGGTCACCGTATCTCGCTCCACTACTTTGGGGATGAGGTTCTGCTAATTTTGAAACCTGGGACGTATTCAGACTTAAGATCTTCCAATAGTATCCTGCCTCTAGCTCCTGTTCAGCCAACTGCTCTTATATAGCCCCTCTGCCTTGGGCTAAATCCTCTTTAGTATGGTTTTTTCATAGGCTTAAACTATCTGTGCTCTCAATTTTCTATATTAAAATAAGCTTTCAAACCTACTCTAGCAGATCCTATTGCATTCTCCTGCTGTTTCTGAGTATGTTCATTAAGCTTTGGGGTACTCTCCTAGCAAAGGTTACCAGTAAAGCAAGCTTCAAGCTCAATCAATCCTACCAATGCTCTTCATCTTCAAGCATCTGAAGCAATTTGTTTTGCTTCATGGTTTTGCTGAAACTCGGATATGGAACAGATTTTTAACAAGCAAACTGCTGAAAATTTTCACCTTGGGCCCCAGGCAGTCCCTATGAGATTTGCCGTTCTGCTGTGTTTTGAACTCGCTTGTTCTTGGTAGTGAACTACTAGGAGGCGGGTTCTGCTGCAGATTTTTCAAAGGTTTTCTTTGATCTGCATCAGGGGTAAAAACAGCCCAAACAGGTCCCCTGAATCTTCCTGCCTCTTACGGCTCAAGCAAGTTGCTTTGGAGTAATGCTGAAGCGGTCCCTCAACGTTTCCCTAGACCTTTCCAAGTGTATACCGGTTGTGAAGTCACTCCCTCCTTGGCCTCGGATCAGACCAGTTTCTCAATCCCCACAAAGAAGTCCAACCAAAGCCAAATCAACCAGTGAATTCTTTGGCTGACCTTGTCATGGTAGGTTCCATAATACCAGGTATTGTCTGTCCAAGTAAGAAGGCACGAAAGGCCAGAAAACCTGTATCAAAATTGACCAAGTTAACGGATTTAAACCAAACGGTTGATCAAAAATGAGTCACGGCTGCTCCAGTCTGCCAGATGAAGCCAGCTCCCCCTTGCATACTGATGTTGATAAATTGACGTAATATGAGGGTCACCCAATATAAGCTTATTAATCAGCATGGTCATCAGAAACTGGTCACGCAAGGGTTCTTTGCAACCTGGACTAGATACTTACTTGAAGTTGCAGAAGAAATAGGAGATCAAGACTCAGGTGGTATTGCTTAGTCAATTTTTCTGATATATATTGAATAATTTTCCCTGTTTCAACTCTAAGAGTTGAGTCCTCCTAAATTTACTCAATAAAAATCAATTATCCCAAGTTCTAATTTTAAATTTTAAAAATGCATCCTGTGATTGGGTTGTTGCGTTATATCCTGTACAATCTGATTCTGAACAGAATCATTTCAGGAAGATGGGCCCAGCTTCTGGAACTTTGTCGTTGGTGCCGCCAAATGTTAATTTCATGCCAGTCAATTTTGTAGCTCCTCTCCCCATTCTTGAAAATGAAAATCTTGTCACTTCTAAATGCCCAGAATTCTACGCTGAAGATGCATTGATGCTTTCCCAGGTCATTTATCTTGATTTACCCTGGTTAGGACTGATTGTTCTACTTAATACTGGAGTTACAATTGGAAATTTCAAAAAAAAATATCTGAAGCCGCGTTGGTGGTTAATCATCAATTCTATGTGGATTTGGGTGGTAATTCCCCATCTTTTAGAAATGGCTTCATATTATCCAGTTATTTCTGTCACATTACTCAACTCTTCTACGTCTGAGTTTTTGGAAGCAGTTTGCCATGAATTTGTGTTTCTTTTCTCCTGCTCCGTTGAGATATCTGTTTCTTTACCATGTTTATTTGCATCAGTTCATTTCTGAGTTTTCAGTTTGGGCTTTTTTTTAATTTGTGGTTTCCATCTCTGGTTGCAGTTGTAGAGACTGGATCCTCTGTTTCCTATTTCCGTCGTGGCATGTCATTTTGGCACCCAGATCATTTTCCTGCCCCAGCCACTGATGAAATTTTGTGTGAAGTTTTATCAGCATTATCATTTTTTTCTGGCTCTAGCCTTAGTCACAAATTGCAAGTTTACCATGTGATGACAAAGGTTTCCAAAGATGCTCGAGAATGGTTGTTGTCCGCGGTGGAGCACAATCCACGTGTTTTAACTGAGAGTGCATCTCTATACCCTTTGTTAAAAAATTTGTGTGTATCTATTGAGGAGCTCAAAGTATATCATAAGCTGTACGCCTTCCATCAGGGTACAACTTCACTTTCGGTATTTCTTCCTCAGTTTCTTACCTACTGCCGTACAATCAATGTTCCCGAGGTGAATAAACTCTCAGCGTTGTGGTTAGCAGTTAACCAGACTGACCAGGATTTGGCAGTTTGGGATTCCCCTTTAACCACAACTGAGGCCCTGGTAAGCCAAATTCTTTCTCTGGTCTCAAATCTGTCTACTTTCAAACAAGGTATGTTGGTAATTGAGGATAAACCCGCTGCACACTCTTGGTTTTCTGGTCCTTGCTCCGCGGTAGTTCCTTCCAACCAAAGCTAAGATTGTTCTCCCCCTAGCTCATCTCAGCTACAATTGGCAGTGGTGAAAAAACCCGGTGACGTAAAGGAGGCCCCTGTAGTGTCTGTTCCTGATAGTTCCTTGGCAATGCTTCAGAATGTTGTACCTGTAAAATCTTCCATTATTACGTCCAAAGAGTTGCTCCTTGTTTTCATTGATTGTGATAACCCCATGCTTCCAGCTGCTGTCCAAGAAATGATTGAGTGTTACTTCTAGGAGCATCCTGCCTCCTTAGCTGCCGTTCATACTGCCAATGAAAAACAAGACCCTGCCAAGATTGCTACCTTTGCTGCAAATAAATCCACTTCTGGTTACTTCTTGTTTCATGGTAGCATTGATAATGGTCAAACTATCTATCAGCCAGCCATCTTGTTGGATACAGGTGCTTCCAAAAAATTTATGAGCATGGAGACTGCTGACTTGCTACAACTCAAGTACCACCCGGGAATGCTTGCTAGGGGTGGAAATTGTCAAATTTTTCCCTCTTTCCAGCTGAAGAAGCCAGTTACTTTTGTAGTTGCAGGTCAGTCTTTTACTGCCAGGTTTTCTGTTTGCCCACCCTTATGTATCCTATCATTTTGGGAGTGAGTTGGTGGAGATATCATAATGTATTGACCTTACTGGAGAAAAATGAGCTACAGGTGAAACACTCCTTGGGTATAACTATTTGTATTCCGCTGTTGGATATGTCTGAATTGAAGCAATCATCACAGACCATACAATTGTTTCCTGTCCCTGTCCCCGTAAGTTTGGACTTACCAGCATGCTTGCAACCCTGGTCCACGGCATTTGACGCCACCAGAGACAAGGTCCTTCCCAAGCACACTCAGTTTGACTTTGACTTTAAGGTCACTGTTAATCTGATCAGAATTGTGTCTCCTATTTACCCTTTAACCTTGAAGGAAGATGCATGTTTGGAAGAGTGGACTCATGACATGTTAGCAAAAGGCTACATTTTTAAGAAGGCTTTGTCAATCTGCTCTCTGCTATTTTTGTTCAGAAGTCTGATGGGTCCCTTTGTTCTTGTGTTGACTACGGGAATTTGAATAACATTACATTTCCGGATCCTTATCCTTTACCTCTCAAAGCACAGATCTCTAGATGTGTTAAGAAGGCCAAGGTATTCTCAAAACTTGATCTGTTAAATGCTTTCAATCAAATCAGGATTGCAGAAGGAATGGAATAGTTAACAGCATTCAGAACTAAGAAGGGTATCTTCCAGTTCCGTGTAATGCCTTTTGGATTGAAGAATGCCCCGGCTTGCTTTCAGCGGTTGATTGATTCAGTCATGGGAGATCTTCTAGGTGTTTGTGCCATTGCATATATGGATGACATCTCAGTGTTTTCTCCAGATGAAGAGTCCCATAAGGCCCACTTTTCAGCAGTTGTAGAGCGCATTCTCCAAGCAAACTTGATCATCACAAGGAGTAAGTGTGAATTCTTTAAACGTAAGGTTACCTTTCTGGGTAATATTATCTTTGAGGATGGCCACACCATTGCCCCTGACAAGAAAGCTGCGGTTTGAGAGTATGCTACGCCAGTGATAGTATCCTAACTTCATAGTTTCTTGGGTACATGTACGTTCTTGAAGAAATTCACTCCCCACTTGTCTGAGATGGCCGCCCCTTTATATTTGGCTAGTGGAAAGACAACTTTAGTCTGGACGCCTGAGTGTGCAAGTGCCTTCTCAGCAGTCAAGTCTCTTTTGTTGTCCTCCCCAGTATTAAGACATGTGGATCCTGAGCTTCCTTTTGTAGTTTCTACCAATAAATCTAAATATGCTGTGACTGGTGTACTGTTGCAGAAAGCTAGTGACAGGATTGAGAGACCTGTAGGGTATTTCTCCCAGAAGATGGAGGCTCAAGAACGCAACTACATGATTTACGACAAGGAATTGTTGGCTGTAGTGGAATTTTTAAAGCATTGGCACCACCATCTCATATTGGAACGTCATCCATTTTCAGTAAGAACTGACCACAAAGCTCTCCTATATTATCAACAACCCAGGGGTTTGTTGGGTTGCCAATCCAGATGGCATGGTGATCTGACAAGATACAAGTTCCACTACAAGTTTATTAAGGGATCTGACAATCACTTGGCCAATGCTCTAAGCAGGAATCCCTCCCATCTCCCAGATGCTAGTATGGACGCCAAGTTTAACACACAAACTATGATTCCAGACAAGGCTGTGGTGCCTTTTGTATTGCCTCCGCCAGCTACATTGGCCACCATGTCCTTAGCTGAGGGTGCAGACCTGGACTTGTATTCCAAAGTTAAGTTTCTGCAACCTTTGTCCAAAGGTTATGATAGGCTATTAGAGCTAGCATGTGAAAACCCAGTAGGTCAGCCTCAGGGTTATCATAAGATTGGTCCAGTCCTATATCATCAAGGTTGCTTGTGGGTTCCTGAAGGCACTATTTGGGATGAAATTATGGAGGCTAATCATACCTGTCCAACAGCTGGTCATCCAGGGAAAAACAAAATAGTGGAACTTATCCACTGCCAGTTTTCCTGGAAAGGGTTGGCTGTGCAGGTAGCCGCTTTTTTTAGATTGCCTGGTATGTGTTTGATCCAAGGCCAGCCGGAATAAGACTACTGGTTTACTGGTCCCACTTCAGCCTGCTGCGGGTCCCTGGATATCTGTGTTGGTGGATTTCATCAGTGAGCTTCCCAATTCTAATGGGTTTAACACAATCATGGTGGTAGTTGATTGTTTCACAAAGATGGCACACTTTGTACCTTGCTCAACCACAATTACTTCAGTGGAAACCGCTAGGTTATTTGTGAACAGAATCTTCTCTCTACATGACATCCCAATGGAGATTGTAAGTGAACGTGGTCCTCAATTTATTGCTCAGTTCTGGGAAGCTTTTACTGGAATCCTTGGTATCAAATTGTGCCGCTTTACTGATTTCCACCCCCAATTCAATGGACAAATGGAGAGGGTAAACCAAATTTTGGAGGTCTACCTACGTTGCTATACCAATGCGCAACAAGATGACTGGTGTGATAATCTACCCATGGCAGAGTTCACATATAATAACGCCCCACACACATCAACTCAAGTATCGCCATTTTATGCCAATGTGGGTTACAATCCTTCTTCCAACATGGGTCCTTGTTTGGTTAGAAACTTGGAAGCTTTAACTGATCAAGCTGCTGCATTAAAGCGGGTCCATCAGGAGCCCCAAGTTACTCTTGCTGCTGCCGTGACAACTTACAAGAAATACACAGATTGCAAGCGCCAGGAAGGTCCCACTTACTGTGACGGAAATTACTGGATAATATGAAGCCATTTCTAAAAGATGGGGAATTACCACCCAAATCCACATAGAATTGATGATTAACCACCAACGCGGCTTCAGATATTTTTTTTGAAATTTCCAATTGTAACTCCAGGATTAAGTAGAACAATCAGTCCTAACCAGAGTAAACCAAGATAAATGACCTGGGAAAGCATCAATGCATCTTCAGCATAAAATTCTGGGCATTGAGAAATGACACAATTTTCATCTTCAAGAATGGGGGGAGGAGCTACAAAATTGACTGGCATGAAATTAACATTTGGCGGCACCAACGACAAAGTTCCAGAAGCTGGGCCCATCTTCCTGAAATGATTCTGTTCAGAATCAGATTGTACAGGATATAACGCAACAACCCAATCACAGGATGCATTTTTAAAATTTAAAATTAGAACTTGGGATAATTGATTTTTATTGAGTAAATTTAGGAGGACTCAACTCTTAGAGTTGAAACAGGGAAAATTATTCAATATATATCAGAAAAATTGACTAAGCAATATCACCTGAGTCTTGATCTCCTATTCCTTCTGCAACTTCAAGTAAAAATCTAGTCCAGGTTGCAAAGAACCCTTGCGTGACCAGTTTCTGACAACCATGTTGATTAATAAGCTTATATTGGGTGACCCTCATATTACGTCAATTTATCAACGTCAGTATGCAAGGGGGAGCTGGTTTCATCTGGCAGACTGGAGCAGTTGTGACTCATTTTTGATCAACCGTTTGGTTTAAATCCGTTAACTTGATCAGTTTTAATACAGGTTTTCTGGCCTTCTGTGCCTTCTTACTTGGACAGACAATACCTGGCATTATGGAACCTACTGTGACAGCAGTGTGGCGCTTGGCACTGGCGGTTTGCCACTGGCTGCTTTGGGATGAGAAGACTTTGAATCCTTCTATTTGTTGATTTGGGTATTGGGTGCCTCTTCAGGTTCAGTGCCTCCCCTGGGACTTTGGGGGAGTTTGGAATAACTCTCATTGAGAAACTTGTGCATTTTATCAAGAAAACCACCAGTGTCAGGTGTTGGCCCCTCAGGGAACTTCTCAGCATCTTGCACTGGTGGTTTGCTTGCAGAATCCTGCAGGACAGCTAAGGGGTTGGGTCCTGGCAGACTTGTAACAACTTTATCAATCAGTAGTGGGTTATTGGGTTCCCAGCCCATGGGTCTGGCGGTCTGCAAAGGTTTTTGTCCAGGGTTTGACCCTGGTTCCGTATTTTGAGTTTTAGGAGCATCCAAATTGTCATTCCTGACAGTGGGTTGCAGGTGGGTGGTGATTTCCAAAAATTCTGTGCCACCTTGTTTGAGGCTCATGATCTCTTTGAAAATCTCATTGATCACTAGATGCTGCTTGTGGGGCCCACTTGGCATACTGGCATCTGAAATAGGCAGGCTTGCTCAGATTAGCCCAAATTTTCAAGTGATGGTTGGATTGGGTTGGATTGGTCCACAGTGGCCTAGTCTCCAAAGTGTGGCACAGGCTCAGGTTGGGCCTGGTCTTGGGGTTCAACATATTGGGGATCAAAAAGCCACCTAATGCTGTGCCTGGTGGCACATACAACTGGGCCTCCTCATGGCTTAAGTTTAGCTGGATGTACATGGGGGCCTTGGTAGTTGTACTCCCTTGCTTGGAAACCTGGGTTTGGAATAGCTCCTGATATTGCTCCTCACCAATATCAATATTATCTTTGCTGGTGAAACTCATTTTAAATTAAAAGCAATTAAAATTCTATTAAAAATAGAAAATCAAAGTATTTCCAGAAAATCAATTTCATTTAAGTGTGTGCTCCTTTTTGAGACATTCTCTCAGACATAAATAGCCAGACTTAGAAGCACGTAAATTGAAAATAATGCTGTATTTCTTGAATGGATTTTGGTGGATCTACTCCTGAAATCCACTATTTCTGATCTGAGTCCCAAAAATAATCAATATTTTCAGAAATGAGTCATTTTGTGTTTGAGCTCATCACTTTTGTGACTGAACCTCATGTGTTCTCTGTTTGTATCATATTTGTCACACACTCATTAGCAAATTTGATGTAGAATGCTTCAGGAAGTGACTGGATTGTGTGTGTTTTGAATTTGATTTCCATGTGTTTTCTGTTTCATTTCTGGGATTTGGTAATTAGCTTAAATTTATTGTATGGTTGACTATTTTTACAATCTGGACCTAGATAAATGGAAGTTTTATTGAGTAAATTGATCTTCAACTGGTTCTGGTTGGAAGTTGTTGTGTGCCTGAACCCATTTGGTCTGAACTGAACAATTTTTGTTTATCTCAACAGGTTTGAAAACTACTGTATGCTTTAGAGGTTGTTGTGCTTGGCTCCTGGGGACAACATCCAGGAGGACACGTCAGAAAATCTTTATAATGAAAGATTTGAGGTTCAAAGCTAGCCTTGGGTTAGCCTTCAGGGCAAAATTAAGGACACATACCTTAATTTCATGTAATACAAGATGAAGAGTTCATTTTGGTAAAAAGGAAAGGAAAATGTTTAAAGAATATTAAAGCCAACACAAATGTGGATAAACTTGTCTTTATTAGGAGAAATGATTCTACTTAAATAGTAGACAAGGGTTGAGGATCACTAATTAGGTAGACAGAGTGGAAGAGGGGGTCACATTGGGTTGAAGTCATACCAGGATCAGTCACAGGCTGGTATGGCAATCCAGAATGGGTGGACATTGATGTCAACCTATTTATGCGAGGCGAGGAATATCCAAAGTCAAAAGCAAAACTGACCAAATCTTCACACATATCATTATTCAAAGGCCATATCAAAATAGCATTAATGGCGCAATTTCTGACAGAGGTGATTTTATTATTATTAGATTATGTTTTATTGCAGGGGTGTTAGGATTGGTAGTTAATTGGGGAGTTGCTTAGATTCGGACCACTAATCTGCATCATAAGATGGGGCGGGAGGGGCCAAACACGGCAACTAATGATTAGTTGGATTTTAGGGATGGTTACCTTTGGCAGCCTGCTCAGTCACGGGTTTGGTGGGGACAGCGTTGGCATTGGATAGCATGAGCGAGAAGGTTAGCTTGGCGACGAATCGGTTTAGTTGCATCGTTTGATAAGTGATGAGGGGTATCACAGTTTAAGTAGTCAGCTCGGCTGTCATCTCTGGCAGATCTCAAGTTTCGCCTGTTTCTCTAGTTCATCAAACATTGGTCAAAGGCGTTTCGTAGAATCACGCCTTTTGAATAAATTCTAGTTTAAAATGGTGAGGTGAGAAGTGTGGGCCGTGATTTCAAAGCCCAGCTGAAACCAGATCATTTACTGATGCAGCCCAGAGTCCTTGAACGGGACGATTTCAACTGGTCAAGGTGATGTAAAGCGGAGCTACTTTGTAATTTCATTCTATCCTTCAAGTGCCGATCTACCTGCCTTGGTCGGGTATATAAATGTTTATTGGAGCTGATTCCGCCTTGAGTAGCATCCATATTGATCTAATCAGGTCTTGATTCCATGAGAACGGATCGAAAACCCCATACCTTTGCTTAAAATGGAATCATTTCGGTTGGGGCTTGATGGCCCTAAATTTAAAGTCGTGGTTTTGTAAAATCAATTATTTATAACTGCACTTCTCCAGTTAAGAACTATGTCCTTGAATAATTCAAATATACATCGATTTCCACAGTTTAATTATTGGAGAGATATAATTGCATATTAGTTGGTGAAACAGAAAGATGAAGTGTGCATCTTGGAAGAATTACCAGCTTGTTTCAAGTTCCTCATATGCTGATTTGAAGTATCAACCTGATTATTCCAAAGTGAAACATCAAAGCAACCTTTTAAAGAGGCCAAAGTAGGTATCTAAAGGTTCTAGATAAATGAAGATGATAATCTAGGGTAAATAAACAATGTGGACCAACTTTACCCTAGCCCAGATTTAATAAGAAATTATCAAGCCTTATACCAAATCTTCACAAATATGAAGCATTGTTATCAATATCCCAAACCCAACCATCCCCTAAGTTTCCACTTCACTCCAGTGATTAAAAACCCAACCAGTTCTTAATAATATATAATAATTGGGATCAGTTCCTTAGTGCTGTAAAAATAATGAGAGGAAGCCAGTTAGAACCCACACAACTAAGCTGTTCTCTAATGGTATATGTAGTTTATAATGTCACAAAACTCAAGAGTTGGATAGTCCTTAAGTGGATAATTCCACTATTGGAAATTTAAAAGTTTATATTTTGGTATGGATTTGATCAGATCCAATTAATAAAGTTATACTTGAGTAAACTCATTTTTATATTCTAATTTCATAATCCAGAATTTATAGCCTACCAATAAACATCCAGAACCCCAACTTGGTTATTTAGTTCATCAATAAAGACCACAAAGATCAGCTATAAATTAATCTTTAAAATATAACAAGACATAATGCTCGGCTTCAGAAGAAGGGTTGGAAACAATCCTTTACTTTCAAGATCCTCTCATTTGCAATAACACTGGCAGTTTATAGCTGCTGGTGCACATTGCCATTTTTCCTGCCCTGCTCTAAGTAACCTGGACACTTGCCTAGTCCATGATCCCCAAAAATTCTTCTGCATGGCTGAAGCTTCAATTATCACACTTTTAATCCCTGATATCAGTATTTGTGTATATCAGAATTAACTGGCTTACTTTATCTTCTTATGCCATTTAGTAAGTGAAAATACTTGGCTCCAGAAGATCTGCAACTCCTCCAGGTTAAACAATGACAAACGTTCCGGGTTAACAGCACCTACAATCAAGGATGTAAGGATAATGGGCCAACCTATTTCAGATCAAGTTAATAGCACAGCTGAACTTTTAGCTGAATATAAAGGGATCAGTTAGAGATCAAGATAATCCTGATCCAAGGACACATGCTGGTCCAACCTCTCACCATATCAAGTGTTTAGAGGATCAATTTAGGGGTACACAACAGTTGCAGGATTGAGCGCTGTTTACAACATTTCATCTATTAGATCCTGAGCTATCTAACCAGCATAATACTTGGAGCAAGGATAAAAACTTATCAGAATTTATGAAATAAAGTGCTCAAACTACTATAATAACTCTCTGATACCACCAAGATGGCTGAAAGTGTTGCAACTGAACCAATTATAGTTCATTATTAGATTGGAAAGAGAAACAGTCCAACAAAAAGGACAAAAATACGAGTAAGATAATGCTTATTTGAGAACAGTATAATTAATGTATCATACTAGAAAGCCAAAAGTCTATCAG
>QTSX02006552.1:0-197900 GCA_014839935.2 Entomophthora muscae | reverse complement strand
AAGACTTCCTTGGTAAATTCTTGCTCTTCTCTTGCTCCTATCTTTATCATATCTTGACTTTTCTTTGATACCTGGGTTTGTATATGCGCTCAATAAAGTATATCCCATAGATAGTATAGATAAAAAAGGACAGTTTTTGGATGTCTTGGCTTTAGGGCTTTATATAGTCTGGTTGCTCCCACTCAGCCCCCTTTTTCAATTAGATCTGGAATTCTGAGCCATTTTTAGTTGAGCTAAGATCTTTTTAAAGATACTGTTATATGCTTTTTAGCTTCAAGCTTAACCATATTCTGAGGTGGTACAACTCTTAGCTGTGAAGCTGTGGGTTAAGATTCTGTGACTACTATTAGTTTTGAGATGGCAGAGTTTGAGATGGTATGCTCCCCCAATAGTCTATTGTATTAGAAAGGCTATGGTCATATTTAAATGACCATCTCCACCAAAGAGTAGCCATCTGAGGGCTATTAAGATAGCCCTGGTAATTGGCACAGGTGGACAGCTGACTCTACTTGATTAAAACACTCAGTTGTATGGTGTGTCAAGAAGAACACTGATGCTGTGGATACTGTCTAGAAAGCTCTCTTCAGAAATTTATCCCCTCAAGGTTGGCCCCTTGCTGCATTGCTGTCGTAAAAGTTGCAGCATAGGGTTGCTAGTTTCTACAAAAAGTTAGTCAGTGACCTAATTCTTAGTACTATACCTGTTGATGGTATAGTGACAGCCTATGAAGGCAGGAGGATAATAAGGTGTATATACAAAACTGGTTTTTATTTAGATAGTATTGCACTTATATAGTGTGAGGCGGAGGAATTGCTACCAGAGGCAGAGAGGCACAGACAGAAGAACTTCCTAAATGGAGGAGAGTGGATTGGCACAGCTAAAAGTCCCGCGCAAAAGAACAACCGCTTCCTCGCGGCTTTCCTTAAGGAGATAGATATAAATAACTTCTTTGTTCTATTTATAATCCCAGAAGTGAAGCCTGTGCCTTGTGCGCGTTCAAAAGGCAAATTGAACACCTGTTTTAGGGGCGTTTTAAACGTCTTTATCACTAGTAGAATCAGGATGCAATAGCGTGACCGCGCAATTGTTCCATTGCTTAATCCTAAGATGGACAACTTTTTGTCTAATTCATTCAGGATCTGCAAAAATTGCTCTAATGCTACTTTGGTCACTAAATTAGCATTGTAAGCTAACTTCAGAAATAGCTTGGGAAGCTGGGCCAGCCTCACTGTTGGTCTTTATGAGTAAAGGCTCAAATCAATCTTCTTTTCCCCTTTGGGCTTAACAATGAAGTGTAGCCCTTCCCTTTAACCTTTCCCGGATTTGAACTATACCAGTTTAGATAAAAATACAGTACTGTTGTCATAAAGTATAAATTTCTATAGTAGAGTATGGAGATACAGCTATGAACCTATATCCAGAAGTGAGAAGGAGATCATATTGGCTCCAGGCTATGGGCCCAGTCAGACTTCTTGCTTCTTATGACAACCACCCATCCTTCTGGGATACAGTTTATGCCAGAGTCACAGGTCCTCCTGTACTTCCCTGATTCTAGAGTACTTAATATGTTGTCTTAGTGGATGATAAAGTACCTCAGTCTGCAGGTTTCTGACGATAGGAACCTTCAATCATTTCTTGCTACTTTCATCTGTTGAGTTCCTTTACTTTTTTTCCCTTACTTTTTGGATGGTTTTCCAGTTTATTATGATTTTATCTGAGTGAATTAAGTTTGTTTGTTGGAGATTTATTCATGCCTGTTTATTTATCTAAAGAAATTAAATATGGACAAACAGTTTAAAATGACATTCAGATACACAGTTTTACTGCAGTAGCTTTCAAAGCTCTGACGCTAAGTAAATTGACTCATCTGTAAACGAGAACAACTCAGATGTAAATGGGATCAACTCAGATGAAAACTAAATAGGAGTGAAACTAAATATATTGTTAATTGATATAAATAGTTTGGTTTAAATTTTGTTTGCATCTGAGTTGCTTTCGTTTAGATCTCAGTTGTTCTCGCTTACAGTTGAGTTCATCTCGCTTAGCGCCATAGCTGAAAAACACTGTATCTAATCTCAAAAATGACCATACATGGATTATTGGAAATAGAACCAAACGAAGAAATTCCATTTTCAGGCCAGAGGGATGTTTTTCAAAAAAGAACAGAAAGGTTATACTTACAGTAGTTCGAAACTATCTTAATTATTAAGCAAGTACTATAAATAAGCATTTTATTTCATGCAAATCAAGCAAGTTAAATATGTTGATCAAACATACTCATCAAGGACTCCTTGTCAGTTAAATACGGGAGATGAGAATCTTTGTATCGCTTGATACGGATCCTAGGATAATCAGCCATCAGAGACTCCCAGCCTGACTCTGCAAGCGAACAAAAGATGCTGGTTAGATTTGGCGAAGCTTGGATAACTTTCACCAGATTTGGCCGGGAGATAAACTTGACGCTAAAGCTGCGCAATCTAGGGAATTGAAACTCGCCCATGAAGGGTTGGGTGAGGCGGTAGATGCTTAGCATCTGGAGCATGTTGAAGTTTCCCGTAAACAGCCAACTCACATCCAAATGGTGGCTGCCATCCACGTTGTTCAGGTGGACTTGGGTGGCGGAGTAAACCATGTTTCTCAGGGGAGATTTCTTCAGCGAGCGTGCTCCCAGATAGATGGATTTGGCGTTCTGCATGAGGATGAGAAAGGGGTAGTCAAGCAGCAGATCGTTGCAGTAATTTGCTAGAGAGAACATCTTGATGGCCGGAAGAGAATGCTTCATAATCTCCTGCTCGTTCTGGGAGAGCAAAGTTAGCATTCTTGTGTATAGATCTCCAATTGTCTCCGTGGGAGCCAATTGAGTCTCCATGGCATCCTCTCGGTAGAAGTCAAGGCTAAAGAAGCGATCTTCTTTATTCCATCCCAGGCTCAAGGTCTGCTTCTTTTTAAAGTCATAGAAAACAATTGGGAAATCTCTGCAGTCGTATCTTATAAAAATACTAATCAACTCCAAGCCGGGATATTGAAGCTGAGTTTTTTCCATGATGTCTGTGTCTGGTGCATCGAGGTTGAATGTTAACTTTTTCAGTGGACAATCCGACAGCAGCATGTCTAATGAAACGCCGCCGTCGTGATAGATGAACAGCGATGTCAACCTTTTGAGAATGGAGTTGATATCCAGAATAGAGTTGTATAAGGAAAGCCTTGGGATTCTGGATGGTTCCTTAATCATCGTTGGTGAATCCCTCCACGGTGCAGCATATCCTTGGAGGGTTAAGCTGTGGATATTCAGAAGGCAGTCAAATAGGTTCACCATATTTGAAGAGTGCATGTAGTGAAGGAACTTGTAGTTGATAGAGAGTGTGGTACATAACTCGCTGTACTTTTTTGAGATGACGGCATTGAAATAATCTATGCTGTTATGGCTGATGTGCATGTGGGCAAAGAGCACAGGCGCTACAATATGGCGCTGCTCCTTACTGGCACTTCCAAGGGAAATCAGATCAGCCTGTTCCAAGTATTCAAATACCTCGCAGAGTATCACCAGCGGAAGATCCATGATCTTTTTAGACGGGCACATTTAATATTTATCCCGGTTACAATCGTATGGTTACAACAGTGTCGTGGGCTATGGCGTAGGCTTAATGAAGTAAGCTTTCCGATTGATTGTATAAGTTCCCACATCAAGATCCTTTTAAAGGGGAGTACAGCATACTAATTATTTAAGCTTTCAAGGGGGCCTATCAGCAGACTGAAATCCCCCACAGCCAAAGTCAGCCTGGAAATAAATTTGGCTGAATCAAAGCCAATGGTATTGCTGAGTAGATCTCGCACGACAACTTAGCTATAGCAAACCTTTTGCCACGCATAGATCAATCCTATGGCTATAAATACATTATAATCAAAATGTCATCCTTGAGTCAGGATCCAAAGATAAGCTAAACATCCTAGTCGCTGGCAAAAATGCTTCGGCCCCGCCCTAGCTGGCTTCCGGCTCCAAGCCGCTACTACCAAAACGACATTAACCGAATGTTTTAACAGTTTAAGAAAAGTCTTTAAAAGCTTGGTCCAAAACTGGCCAAGCAGCCTAGCCAAGGGTCAGGATGAGCCCATTTGACACTCTGGCAATGGCACATTTGGTGAAATCCAATCCGCCTCGGCATGAAAATAACTTTCAACTTTGGCTTGAAAGCTTCTTGAACTAGAATAATGTCCTGGCAATAATATCAACTTGGTAGCCTATGGATTAAAATAGACAAGTCTCTGCTCCTTGAAGCTTAAACTGTAATTTGATTAAGCTTATAACTAAGCAAAGTTTTCCTTCAAGGCTACTAAAGATAGTTTGCCATTGGTTCTAGGATTGTGGCTAGGGCTGCAGCAGGTTAAAAGCATGCAGATTACAACATTTGTTGTAATCAATGCATCAAAGTTGCCATGTTTTTGGATTTTGGATTCCCCTTACCTAGGGGGATCTGAACTTTCAAAAAAATGTTAAATATGGCTTTTTTCTGGACGAGCCAGATTTTATATATATTTTAACTTAAAAGTTGAATTCAAATTATTATTTATTTATTTTGAAATCCAAAAAAAAATTTTTTTATTTAAAAAATCTGAAAAATAACTTCTGTCTGTGGATGTGTTCAAAAAAATTCCATAAAAATTACCCTAGACAATTTTCCAGATCAGAGACAAATGGCTGCCTTATAAAAAAGCAGCCATTGTTTCGGTTTGCCGCAGTCCTAGTTACGGCAAGCAAAATCCAAGCAAATTCCAGGGTTGGCCTTGATCTAGGTGGCTGATCTAGATCCTCTATGGAGATGTGGTTTTCCCAAGCTGGGGAATCCAAGTTTTCCCAAAAGGATCCATGTGAGAAGGCTTTCCTTTGGAATTCAGTGCCACCCACTTAGCACATGGTAATTTTCCCAGGCTGAAACCAATAGAGTGGGGAAATCATAATAATCAATCTAAAGATACTATATATATTGAAATAAAATTTAATTCTTAAGACCTTTCTGGCTTAAATTATATATGCTTTATCCAACTATAAATTAAGTTGAAAACTGATCTCATTATACCCGTTTTTCACAGATATAGCTTCTTTCCAGGTGTGGTTATGCCTAAGCGCTGCCACAAAGAAAAACATACTCCAAAGCACTATCTGTTTGCAGTGATGAAATATTGGGTTTTTACAATAAATCACAAGTGAGTGGTGGTAAAAATAATCAAGTCCAAGCAGGGTGGCTGCTCCACACTCAATTTCCTTGCTGAAAATTGCTTGGGTTTTCAACCCAGCCCTCCTGGGAGGTAAAGCACCAGCTTACATTGCTACCACTGGTGGTATCTTTAAACAAATAAGCATTGCCTTCAAAAAGACCACCTCATCAAACTATACCCAAAAGCCTTTAGATGCCAATATGTTCTACAAATACATCATTATTTTGATGTTTTCCCTTTAACAAAATATCTTTACTCATGATCCACTAAATTCATTACCTTCCAAAAATATTTTTAATAACAAGATTGTCAGACTCTACAGTTTTGACTGCTCCAGAACCCTGGAGATCTGCCTCAGCCCTCTGATACAATCCCCAAAATTTTCAGATTGGGTGTGAACCCATCTATGCTGCCAGCTCCTTGGCATTGGACTGGATCAGAGCTGTCTCCTTTTTCTGTGTGTTACAATACACTTTAATTTGCCATGGTTGCCCTTTGAAGGTAATCATCTGCCAGTAAATATGCTCTGTCTCCTTATTTTTGGCAATGTCATCCTTAATTGGGTGTATACTTCCCAGATGATCAAAGATGACTGGCTCTCTCTACTTTCCTATGGCACCATCAATACATGGTGTTGAGATATACTTCTATGAAGTATAAAAAATGGGGGGATTGAGATGAGAAGAGTAGTTTATCTGATATGAAGATAGAGGATATATAGTATTGTGAAAGCTGCATACTTTCCATGTATGTCATGGTAATCATATTGCTTGTCTAGGTAGTGGTTCATTTAGGTTTTAGAGCAATAGATCCTTTTATAAGATTAGTGTCTGATAAAAGTGCCACTTGTTGTATTCTTGGACTGTTGGGGTATACTGGGTAAGAGTTAGCCCTTGTAACTGTTCAATTACTATACCTGATAGCAAGGTAGTAAACTCAAATAGGAGTGAACAATATATAGGGGATAAAAACTTGTCTTTATTTTATTATATTGCCAAGTATATATAATGGGGTGAGAAATTGGGAGAGGGAAATTGGGGGAATGGGAAATAGCGCCAGGCTTGGCATCAATACTAATATTAGTATCAATACCACTATCAATATTAGCTATTGACTTTACGTCCAAAAGTAAGTATCAATCAGGCAATCAGGTTGTTGATGCCACCTCCATTTAGTCTTCTGGACCTAAGGCCCAGTGTGGGCTCTAATTCCAGAATCAGATGCCTTGTTGATTGTACTTACATAGAACCTTTGAATGGCCCAATTCCCAAGGAGGTTTGAGTGGAATCCAGAATGCTCTGGTAAACACTAGTCCTCAATTGATTGATTGCACAATTGTCTAATGTGTAATTGTATTCCAGGCCTGACTTTGATCTTAATGTTCATCAAATCAATCATTAGTTAGCACATTTGCAAAACCAACAATCATTTATTGATTGAGAAATTTCTCAGGGAATTACTTCCACAAGTGATTTCCCAATTTATTTTAATTTGGTGGCACTCTTATCATCCATCCATCTTATACAGGGATCAAACCTTTCAAGTCCTAAATGTAACATTACATGAACAAGCCCCATGACTACCATGACATACATGGACAGCATGTGGCTTCCTGCAATACTATAAAATCACCAACAATAATATCAATAATGTATCATTATCTCCTTAATTTCCCCCTTTATTTTGCTTATTATACTTCTCATAATTATATACTCACATTGATAGCACAAGTAGATTATTCACATCTACGCAACTTAAAGGAAAATTCCTCCAAAGAAAAGAACCCCACACATGACACTCCCCACCAGCCAAAGAATATATGAAGAAGGCCAAGACGTCCCTACAGGATGCATTTCATTTAACAATATACTGATAAACACTGAACAGTACAGCTTCCTCAACACACAAGAAGTCCTGAACCTGTCCTCAATCCAGGGCATACCCAAATTACTCTTTATTGTAATTCAACACCTCTGCTCAGCAGAAATTGGGACGTTATCAGGACTATGTCAAGAAAATTCCAACCTCTGGATTAAAAGCACATAAAAAAGTTCACACAAGTTGGATACCCCTGAATGCTCTGGGCAAGTGAAATTGCTTTACAAGTCACTGGATCTGCCTCCCAATTTGTGAGTGACTGGTTCAAATAACACCCTGGCTGTTTCAGGGATGAAGTATGGAAATGATATTACATGAGCCACCAGAACATCAAACCACTGACTACTCAAATTATCTTATCATGCAACAAAAAGATCTATAAGGAGAAAATAAAAGATTATTTATAAGATAAGAACAGGAGTGAAATCCATAAGATTTATTGAAGCATCATAAGGGGAATGATGAATAAGGGCTAAGAGAGAGGGGAATGTAATTTATACTCATCAGTTCTTGAATGAAAGGTGTCAAGGGGCTACAAGTAGGTCATATGATTTTGAAGGTCTATTGAAATATGTAACAGTGGTTCAAAACTAGCAGTGATAGATTCCTCTTGGTCTCAGCTTTCAGGTATGTTGCTAAACGTTAAGATTGGTTCTCTAGTTACAGAGATATTAATTTTTGAGGATCAGCAATTATGTCCAAGAAGACAGATATCCAGAAAGGTATTTAGACTTCAAAAGCACTTGGAAATTGCACAATTGAATTAATTTTATGAAAAAACTATTTCAAATTATGTTCAAACATGATAAAGTCAAGTGAATCAATATAGAATGTTGTCAGTATTCTGAATCTGGACTGTTTTTTACTTCTCAGGGGTATGGTCACAGAACTGTAATTTTGGATGCTGTTCTCAAGATAACTCAGCCTACCATTTACAGAAAGCGTTTACAAGCATACATGGTTTCCCTGGATGGCAGTATTATTTAAAGCCATAATTATTAACAGCCCAATGATGACCTGAAAGCTGTGTTTGCAACTCTCACCCATAATAAAATCTTGGCCAAACTATCCAAATTTCAGTTATTTCAAAAAAATTGACCTTTCTGGGACAGACTGTTTCAGAAGATGGAATTATGCCAGCCCCTGAAAGGATACCTGACATCCAGAAGGTGTCATTTCCTAAGAAAAATAGTGATATATGTATAATCTTTGAAATACTTCCATGGTATACAGATCTTTTCCTCAGTATGGTGTGTTACTGACCCTATCTTCCAGACAAGCGCCTAAAGTTGTAGCAGAGATCAAAATCTCAAGGTTGACAGATTTTTATCTCTGCACTTTTTAATATAAGGATTTTGGCAAAAATTTAATATGTTTCTAAAATTTGACTCTTTTAAATGTTTTTACTAGTATCTAAAATAAAAAATTTGATGAGCCCAAAAAGATGCAGTTTAAAATACACCTTAATTTAATTTGGCTTTTAAATAGATTTTATTTAATACTTTAAATAAAGGGGACAAAATTGAAAGGAGAAAAAGTTGAAGTGCAAAAAAATCACCAATTTCATATTTGATACATCAAAACTTTAATAAAAAATCTATATTTAAAAACAAGAAATCAAGAGTTAAGAATTTTTTAACTTTAGCCAAAATCTTAATTGATTTTGTTTAAATATTAATATAACTTACCATTATAAGACCTTTACGGTTAAAAGATCAAATTATATCTGATGTAAATTCATATAAAAATTTACATATAGTTTTTAATGGGTGCATAAATCAAAAAGTAGTCAAATTGAAATCCAAAAAGTACCAAAAAACTATTACCACTTAATGATAAATTTTTGCTAAACATTAATATTTTTCCTAATGTTTTATTAAGTTCCTCAAATTAAAATCAAGGAAACCAAAAATTGTTTTTTTAATTCAGTTATACTTTTTATAAGATTAAATTTTTTAAATAATGTATAAACCTTTTGAAATTCCTCATAGATTCTTTAATACCTGATATTTATATATATAAAAAGAGATGAAATTTTAGTAGTTTTTATTTTATTTCAATATTTAAAAATTGGTGTTTTTTGAAGGTATCTTAAAAAATATTAAAGTAAATATAATATTGACCTTTTTCCCTATGTTATTTCAGTGGGTGAAACTGAAATGCCTAAATCAAAGTGCAGTAAACCCTTGGTTTTTATTTTGAAGTTTTCCTTTTGAATTTTCTCCTTTCCACCTAGGGCTGTGGCGTCCCACCCCCAGACAAAGATCTTCTTTTTTTCTGGAATTCTGGAAGATTGGATTTAAAATCAGCTTTAAATAGAAAATATATTACTTTCCACATCTTTAGAAACTTCAAACATAATCCGGGTTTTGTCCAGGGGTGGGACAACACAGCCCTATTTCCACCTCTCCTTCCTTCCTCAAAATTTTTAAAAGTTTTTTTGGCCCCTTGGTTGTGCTGGGGGCCAGTAAAATCTTTAAAAAATTTGAGGAAGGAAGGAGGGTGGATCATATAAAATCTGATATCAAATAGAAAAAGGTTTATTTTTCTCATTTTTTATTTCTCTTTACTCTTCTCTATTATCCCCACTTATCTTCTGTTGTATCTTTTTAACTGTATTTATTAGAGCAAAATAAGATATAAATAATGTTAATTTTATAAAAATGTATTGTTTTGCTATACAACTTTGAAGTATTTATATTTTATTTTGATCAAAGTAAAGTGCTTTTAAATAAAAATATTTAAATCTTTAATTTAATGAAAATTCAAGTGCCAGGCTCTTAATAGCTTTGGATATTGTAAATTATTAAAAAAAGATATAAGTCTATATCTCTTTCAAGTATAAAACTGTATAGTGTAGCTTTAATAAAAAATCAATGTACTTTATAATACTTTAATGGTAAGCTTCTAAGATGGTTTATTGTTAAAATAATATTACTAATAAACTAATGTAAAAACAGCAGGCTTGACCCGCCAGCAAGGTTCTGAGTAAGCGGGTTTGTGACCTGCCATCTGATTATCCAGTACCTTGAAGCCAAACTAGAAAGCTGACTCAAATTCCCAAATCCAACATGAACAAATTATGATCCCTTAGAGTGGATACCTTGTTTTGGCTCTTGACTCATTACCAGGATCAGGCCACCCCCTTCACCATCCCACTGTGTGATCAATGCTATCATGTTACTACTATCCATGAATCACAATGACTATATAATATTTATCTCTAATAAAGAATATTATCTAGTTTCTAAATATTTTCCCCCTTATAACTTTTGCTAAAACAGCAAAGTTACAACATTGGTAGCAGAAGTAGGGTTTCTATCCTACCTTATCCCCCATAAAATCTGCCTGTTGCCCGTACTTGCTATGGTCAACAAATTCTCAATAGAATCATGTCTGGTCTCCTGATGGACTGGGCACAGTACACACCTGGTGCCAAGATACCTGACAACTTAGTGCTTTATCAGAATACAGTATTTCTGCTTTCTGCCTTCAATGCTCTGTTGGCACAGGGTTCTTACAGGCACCTGCCATTACTCCTTGAGCGGCTGATGATAGCATTATGCTAGCCTAAGTGGCCCAGAAACTTCAAAGCGCTGCCTTGGAACCTTTTACAGGAGCCAATGACAGCAAATCCACAGCATGGATTCAATCTTCCCAGAGCAAGTTGACACAAATGGAATGCCCACAACAGTTCTGGATTGTGGAGATCTCCATCCAATTGACTCATTACGCTGGCACCTGGTGCAACAAGTGGTACAAAGAATACACCAAGAAGAATTGGGGCACTTTCAAACAAGACTTCTTGGCAAGATATGTGTTGAAGAACACTGTACTTATGATCATATGCCAAGTGAAGAACCTAACCCAAACTGGTACAGTGAAGGAGCTCACCTGCGCTTATAAGAAGCTCCAACTATGTGCCCCCTCTGATATGGCTTTTGATACTCCAGCTACCCATCTCATGTGCTATGATGCACTCAAGTTGCACGTAATGAGACATTTAAACCTGGACCAAGTGACCAACTTACAGAGTCTGTACTGTGAGGAAAAGAAAGCAGAACAAACTTCCAATGCCCTTCATAAGGCGCAAACCAGGAAGAGAGAGCAGCCCAAGAATTCTCACTCAACTGGATACTCCAACTGCCCACCTCCTGGAAATAATAACAACAACAACTCAAGCCACAAACCCACGGGCTCCAATGGACAGGGAAATGGAAACAATAGCCAGTCAAACTGGACCCATTTCTGTATCACTGCCACACAAGAAAATCACAATAAGGGAAAAGCCCGGGGAGAGCATTAAGCAAGCCAAGCTCTCACCACACAATTCTCAACTCGCCCAACAATGAGTACTGCCCCAAGGATGTGGACCAATGCCCACTGATCCAAGTGCCCTCAGAAGACCCAGTACTTTACACCATTGCCAGACATCCCAATAAACTGATGTCCTACCCTTTCCGTTTTTGCAGTTACACGGGCTCAGCACTCCTGGACTTGGGCGCAGACTGAACCCTGGTCAACAGTAGCTTTGTGGATAATTTCAAGCTGGCTACTAATCCTTTGCAGATTAAAAACGTTGTTTTAGCTGACAAACATCACATTGCTGTGACACAGGAGACTGCTCCCTTCTCTGTCATGCTAGAGAACCTACACTCCACCATCCAAGGTCCCGTCATTGACTTCCCTAAGTTTGGCATTGTACTGGGACTAGACTGGTTACAGAAAAACAACCCCCACGTAGACTGGGCGACCTCAGTATTGACCATCAAGTGTGAAGGTGTCAACCACCAGATCTACCCGGACTCTGTGGACCAACTCCTACGTGACCACGTCTTTGTACGCATCACAGAGACTTTGGACAAGAAGGAAACCCTGAAAGAAATTGACTGGGATTCCTGCCAGTATGAAATCATGCACTTCAAGGACCACCAGGACACCTCCACGCCTCAAGATTGTAACATTGTGGACCGTCACCCAGAAATCTTTAAGGAAGTGTTACCTGGGCTACCCCCTGAGAAGCACATCCAACACTCTATCCAACTCAAGGGGGCTGTGCCCAAGGCACACCCCATCTATCAACTGACCCCAAACAAGGACAACACCCTACACGCTTATCTCAAGTAGGCACTGGAAAAAGATCTTATCTGCCCCTCACAGTCTCCTTTTGGGGCTGCTGTATTCTTTGTAGCTAAGAAAGATAGTACTATTTGCCTGGTCACAGACTTATGAGCCCTCAACAAAGTCATCATCAGGAATTGTTACCCACTTGCACTCATTGATAACTTTTTTGATGCCCTGGGTGGTACAACAGTCTTCTCCAAAATTGACATGACCACAAGCTACAATCAAATCCAAATCAAGGAGGAAAATATACCCAAAACAGCCTTCCTGTCGGAAATTGCGCCATTAATGCTATTTTGATATGACCTTCAAATAGTGATATGTGCAAAGATTTGGTTGGGTTTGCTTTTAACTTTGGATATTCCTTGCTTTCCATAAATGGGTTGATGCCAATGTCCACCCATTTTGGATTGCTATACCAGCCTGCAACTGATCCTAGTATGACCTCATCCCAATGTGACCATTTCTGCTACTATGTCTACCTAATGAGTGATCATTGACCCTTTTCTACTATTTAAGTATAGGATTTCTCCTAATAAAGACAAGTTTATCCACATTTGTGTTGGCTTTAATATTATTCAAAGCTTTTTTCTTTCCTTTTTTCTAAAAGGAATTCCTCATCTTGTATTCCAGGAAATTAAGGTATGTGCCCTTAATTTTGCCCTGAAGGCTAACCCAAGGTTAGCTTCAAACCTCAAATCTTTTGTTATAAATATTAACCACCGTGTCCTCCTGGATATTGTCCCCAGGAGCCAAACACATCACTTCTACACTAAATACAGATCATACAAGTGTGTGGTGCTCAATTTTGGGATGACAAACACCTCTTCAACCTTTGTGAATTTCATGAACAAGGTGTTTGCTCCACACATTGCAAGCATGTCCTGGTATACCTGGTGTGGTGATTCACATGTTTGGTGGTTTGCAGGCAGGGCTAATATTAGCCAAGCCAAAAGTTTGGTTGGTTGTTGCAGGTTGAGGCCTAGTAGATAACATGGTCTACTAGGGTAAGTAAGGCCTGCCTGGTAAGTAACATAGGACTACCAGGGGCAGATGTTGCCTCCACCCAGCAGAAGATATTGGCTGCTTTGGGCTATAGTGCTTCACCTAGCAGGGAACTGTGGCTGCGTGTGAGATTAGGCTGATTGACCATAAATGATCAGGTTAATCATTGCACGCAGATCTTAATCAGTTACATGCCGTATTATCACTGGTCATCATTATATTAATAGATATGGCAGTTATACACTGTGTAATTGTTATTTTATTATAATAGATGTAACAATTATATGCTGTATTATCATTTGATTATCACTTAATTAAGTGCAGTTAGTATACACCATGTAATTGCTAGTTTATTATAATAGATGTAACAATTATACGCCGTATTATTACTGATCATCCCAATGTGATGTGATTATACGCTGTATATTGCTTGCTATATTATAATTGATGTACTTATTATACGCCACATAAACATTAGCTAATATAGTGAATATCACTGATTACACGGCATGTAATCACAAAATCATCAATTGTATATCATCTATTCTACCCTACCAGACGTTGCATCAACTCAGCTCAACACAGCCTGATGGACTTATATGTCCATATCAAACAAGTGATATACAAGTGGCTAAGAAATACCGAGTCTGGATCAGTGTTACACGGCATATAATCAGGTTCCTTATCTTTTTGGGTCAGTATTACATGGCAGATAATCCTCTGAGTCACTAATGGATTGAGTCTGCTATTATATGGTGTATAATCCTCAATTTGACTTGTTGCATTAATAAGCAGAAGGTTCGCCAACCAGAAAAGAATCACTGATTAAGCCCTGCAAATGGAATACCAGAATTCTACCTTCCAATGTAGGAGGGCTGAACAGGGACAATTTTTAAGCACCAACTAAATACAGCGTAGTTTCCCAGCGCAATAATAGGCGTATAAGATACAGCCAATTGATAAATGACAGTAGGCTAGCTCAAGAAGAGCGTAGGCTGTAGCTGAGGTGCCATGGATGCCTGCTAAGGCCAGTAGCATATCACGTGCCAAGGACAGCCAATCAGGATGGGCGTAGCCAGCAAAGATAGACCTATTGCAAAGGTAGCCACTGGGAACTGTCTGAAAGGACAAGAACAAGGGTTGTTGCAGTATATATTGATATAGACACCTGAAAGGACAAGGAAAAGTTCATAGTTACATCTGGATAGATTGCAGCTGCTGGCTAGATTGTACTCCAGTATCAATAAACGTAATTATCTTCTAAGTTCTATTCTATTGTAGTCTGTAGTGCTCTTGCATAGGATTAGGTAGAGTAAATTGGCAAGGCTAACATCTATCTGTAGCTTTGAACATATCAGCAATATCACAAGTTGCTCAACACTGCAGGAGGGTGAAGACTGAAATAACAAGCAGGGAACTTTGTCTGTCTGGGGGGAGTAGGTTTTGGACCCCTGGCGGGTAATGCGGGCTGCCAGAGAGGAGAAGAGCTTGGAGGGCTCAATGTACCCTAATACACTTACAGGAGGTCTGTGAGCAAGCACCCTACCTAAGGGACTGGTAGGGTATCCTTGTTTATGCCCCTATGGGAGCTTTGGGGAAACCCAAGGTGAGCATTGGAGGGTATAGATTTGCTCAGAGGTGTCACCAAGGCGGCTTGCTTGGGGAAGCAAGCTGCAGAACTTGGTGTGATCAGCACTCTAGGAAGTAGAGCTGATTACTCTGCAACTGAAAGCCCAGACTTCATCACCTGGGTGAGTAAAGACAACACATAGATATTGATCTATGGTTGAATGGCATAAGTGGATTGCCACTTGCGAGGGCCCAGTCAAACGCCAGTTTGATGTAGACTCATCCCTGGGTCTAAAAGTTCTGGTAATGGGGGCTGAGATAAAGAACCAAGGTGGTTCACAGAATTAACAGAGAAAACTAGCAAGAGAGACTGTTTGATCACAGTGAAGGCTAGTTGATGGACATTTAATTCATATTGAATGGAATGAACCAATATGGTTCAGTGTGTAGAAGAAACAAAGGAGGTTCTTAGACAAGAAGAGTATGATACAGGACTAGCTGATAATAATGTAGGATAGCCAGAGGACCAGAAGTTGGTGCTGAAGAACTGAAGAGCTGAGAGGATGAACTAGCTGGACTGGATGCAGAGGCTGGAAGAGCTGGTTTTAGTGACTTTTGAGAGGAAATTTAGATAAAAAGAAGCAGTTAAAGAATAATTAAATACTGCCTTATTATGATTAAAAAAGGATTAAAAATTATGTAACAAAAAAGAAAGAGAATGAAAAATAACCTATAGTTTGTTGGAACTATATGTTATTTTTAGAAGAAAGATTGGAGAGGAAATAGGCCAGAAAGAAGCTGGAAGAAGACGGAGAAACTGTAAGGGCAAAAGAGCAAATTTTGCCAAGAACATCTAGGAAAACAAAAAGACAAATAGCAGGCAGGTTCAAAGTCACAAAACGGTGAAAGAAACACGGAGAAACACGGGGAAACGTTGAAAAATTGAAGGGTCAAAATTTGCCTAAGTAAAACATATGTGGAAGCGCTTGGGATTTGCCGGGGAAATGTGACAGGAATTACAGCAAAACCGTTTGAAACGCAGAGCAGTTGTTTACCCGGAGCAAGACAGCCTTAGGTTTGAACCAGGGTTAAGGATGGCTCATCCGGGGAAACCTTTTTGGAAAAACCGTTGAATTGAGGCGTATGATTGGCTGCAAGCCAAAGTTTATTTAATCACTGTTTTAAGGGCTTTAACTATAGAGTTAAAGCCTAAAAAATGAGGAGCAGAAGCAGAGAATTCAGGGCTTTCATTGGCTGAAGTAAGTTTAAAGGTTTAATGTATTATAGAAGAAGAAAAACAGGATAGTTTAAGCTTTGAAGAACCAGAGTTCTAAGAGAGGTTTTTGGTCTGAAACAAGGGGATATAAAAGGGAGAGCTATCTGAGACTCCTCAGGGACTGGATCAAGTGGATTAAAAAGGCCACAAAAGCTACAAAAGGCGCAGAAGACCAAGGATAGGAATCCAGAGCCAGGACAGACCGCAGGAGCATAAGATTAGAGCACAGGAGCCCACAACTAAGGTGCAGGAGCCCAAGATCAAGGAGCAGGAGCCCAAGACCAAGACCAAGTACAAGGAGTCCAAGAGATTGTTGAAGGACTCCAAGTATTGGCACAAACCTTTATTATTCCCTATTCTGGGCCATATACCAGAAGGTTTCTAAGGGGATCTTCCTTCTGAGAGTGAATAAAAGCCCATTTCGACCCCTATACATATTTATGAGATACATTTCCCCTTACTAGAGAATGACAATCCCTTCCAGCTGGTCCCTGGCTACAATCCAGGACACACTTGGGGACTGGTGGACAGGAACCCCACACCTGGACAACATCATTGTCTACAGATCTTCAATAGAACAACACCACAAGGACCTAGAGGCAGTCTTTGCTACCCTAGCACAACACAAACTGCTAGCCAAGCCCTCCAAATGCTAATTCTTCCTCAAAAAGCTGCCTTCCTGGGACACCTAGTCTCAAAACTTGGCATCAAGCCCAACAACCAGAAAATTCAGGCCATCTTCAAAATGCCGCCCCCAAAAGACAAGTCAAAACTCCGCATATTTCTGGAAAAGGTTGCCTACGTACAACAGTTTATCCCTGACTGTGGCGTCCTAAATGCACCTCTGTCTGCCATAACTGGCGCCAAATCCAAGTTTTTATGGACCCCCCAATGCAACCTTTGATTCATGCGTCTCAAGGAGAAACACACTACCACACCCATTCTACATTATCACAAGCACAATGGGGAGTATCAAATAGAGACAGAGCCCTCTGACGCATCCATTGGGGGAGTACTAAAAATCAAGAACAATGATGGTGATGTCCTACCCGTAGCCTATGAATCAAGAAAACTGACAGAAGGCAGGTGCTAATATCCCATAAATGACAAGGAATTGCTGGTAATCATACACTGCCTTGTCAAATGATGTTGTTACTTGGAACACCAGGAGGAATTCACAGCATTAACTGACCACAAATCATTCATATACTTTAAAACACAAGCAAATCTTCCCCACTAACAAGCACATTGGATGGAGCTCCTAGAAAGGTTCAATATGGTCATAAAATACAAACCAGGTCCAGAAATTGCCATGGCAGATGTACTTTGGTGCTGTATGTTAGGGCCACTAGAGGCAAGAATGGGCTCAACCCAAATTGGCCCCTCCTAGTGCTCCAAACAAAGGAGAAAGGGTTTCCCCCTTGTACCACTGACATTGAAAAAGAAACAGTTATCAAGAATAAACTCCTATTTGCAGACATGTACAGGACTTTACATCGCAAAATAACTGATGGAACCACCATCCCTTACCTCCCTACACACCAGCAAGTTGACACCATCCTACATTACCACAGAGACCTAGGACATACCAAAAGCCACAACCTCTACAAATTCCTTAAGCATAAAGCGTTGTGGCTAACCCTATACTGGGATGTCCAGGAAGCCCTAGAGCAATGCAAAGTATGTGGAAAATTTGCAAAAAGCAACACTCCAACAAAGTCTGTACTGCATATTTGTTCACAAATATTCTTCAAGGTATGGGCCCTCAACATTTTGGGACACATGCCGGAAAAAAACAAAAAAAATACATTATCACTGCTATTGAATTTGCTGCTTTCTGGCCAGTAGTGCAAGCAGTGAAAACTCACATGGGAAATGATGTATGGTAATTTATAGGAAGAAAAATCATCAGTAAGTTTGGAAAGCCAGACCTCCTAATAACCAACAGAGGCAAAGAACTGACCTATGAAGATACCAATGTATACCTCACCAAGAATGGGGTCCAACACAGGGTGACAACACCTTACCATCCTCAGACCAAAGGACGTGTGGAGCAGCTGAACGACAGCCTAGTGTAATCCCTGGCCAAGCTCACCGTCAGGAGACCTGAGGGCTGGTACAAGCAGCTACCAACTGCATTGCTTGTATGCCTGACCCGCATGAACAGATCCATCAGGAAACCCCATTTGATCTTGTTTATGGCACTCAGCCTAATATTATCCAAGCACTGTTGGGACCTAAGCTGGAAATGCCCAGAAAAGTTCCACCCTGCTTAGATCCCCAAGTCACACAGGTCAACAGCAACCAATCTGGAAAAAAAGAAAAACACCTGCAGAATACCTTTGTCCCCATCAAAGACAGACATGAGGTCAGTGACAAAGTTTGGGTCATGAATACTGACAAGAGTAAATTACAGCCAGAAAAAGTGGGCACTGCAATCATCCTTAAGGTAAAAAAACAACACTTACCTTGTGCAAGGACTTGGGAAACAAAATAATACAAATTCCTCCACCATGATTGCCTCAGGCCCAGCAAAGCAAGACAAAACAATGTGAGACTGTCCTACCCGTCACCAAACAACAGCTAGTACAGTATGGCGCCCGGGCTCCTGATGACCTCCCTGACAACCTTCCCCCAGAGGAGGCCAACCTTTAGCCGGGGGGTGTCAAAACAGCAGATTGACCTGCCAGCAAGGTTATGAGTAAGCGGGTTTGTGACCCACAACCTGAATTCCTGGTAGCCTGTAGCCAAACCAGGGAGTCAACTTGAATTATCAAAGTTGACAACATGAACAAACAATGATCCTTTATGATGGATGACTTGATTTGGAGCCTGAACTTTTACCAGGAACAAACCAACCCCTTCACTATTCAACCAAATGATCTACATAATCATGTTTCTCTTAAGATGATTCAGCACAACTATATAATAAATATCTCCAAATAAAGATAAGTATCTAGTTTCCAAAAATTTTACCCCTTGTATTCTTCTAAAACAGCACAGTTACAACACCATTACTGCCATAGAATTTATTACTGAACAACCTATAGCTCAAGCATTTAAATATCATAGTAGTAATGGTGCTAGAAGATTCATCAATAAATCAATCATCACTAAGTTTTCCATACCTTAACATCTCAGAAGTAAAGGGGAAAGATGCTAACAACTAATAACATCATTTATCTCTTGTTAAAAATGTATTTAATTCATTGTGATTATCTCCTATCCTCTACAATTAAATGAATGATTAGAGAGACTTAATGTTAAACCAACATAAGTTCTTGTAAAACCCACAACTGGTGCTTCTGAAGAATGTCACTAACAACTTAAAACCACCCTTCTGTATTTCACTTTTGAGTTAGAAGGGCTACTTGGAAAAGCTATCTTAATCTAGTATATGACATATAACATAAAATATGAAATCAATGATTGTACTTTGTCTGGATCTCCTTTCTAAAGTACCCCTCAATATACCTCTAATACCCAAGAAATTATGCAATAACACAAATCCCAAGATATTAAAAGAGTTGAGAAAATTACTATATCCCTCCTCAAATAACATTCCATTATTAATGAGTATGGCTTTTAACCCAGATAAAACTGTTGTCTGAAAAGCTAGGCCCTGGTTTCATTATTAAGGTGAAGGATAATTACATGATCTAGTACAAGAATTAGGAGTAGGACAACAAGATAAAGGCATTAAAGATTATAGCATTTCCCTTTCTTTAACCAGAAAACTCAACATAAAATTGTCCTGTAAGTCTTAGTACACCAAATGGTCAATTATGATACCAAATCTCTTGGAAACCTCTTTTCAGATGACCTACCTTAATAAATTTCTCTCCTTAAACCAGGGCTTTGTTGAGACTTTGAAACAAACCCCCTGACAATGTTTCGGGTCTTGAAGAAATACCATGACTTGATTTGATTTACTTGGGACCTGTAGCCAAGACGTATCAAACTAAGTCCACCAGCTGATGCATTACATTCATTAACTTTAAATATAGAGTTCAGATCATTTTCCTTTTAATAGTACATATCATAATAGAATGTCTATTCTCCCTGAAATTCACAGCTTGTATTACTGTAAATTCAGAACCTGAACGTAAAAATGTGGGATGGTCAAATTCTTGGCCCAAATTTCAAATCACATTTGCGGGCAACTCAGCTGAGAAAAAAATAAAATATTAAATAAAATCAATCATTTATTTTGACTTTTTTTATTTTTTTAAATTAGCAGATTTAGGAATTGCTTGAGCAGATAACTCAACTAACTAAAGACAAAACACAACAAGCAAATGTGGGATACATAAATCAGAAATGTGTGATTCTAATGTACAATTTGAGATTTCCTGTATGTCAAACAAATCATAGACATCATGTAAAAATTAACAAATCTGAAATTGCGGGATTGTCAAATCCAAGAACCAAATTTCAAAGCAAAAATGAGGTGAATTTGAAATAAACATAGTTTATGGGTGTCTCAAAAAGGATGCCAAAGGATCTAGAGTGGATTTGTGCTAATTATTTTAGGAATCATAGGCATTCTCAAAATCACCCTATTCCATTTTAGGACAGCTAAAATCTAGATGCTTGATTGCAGTAGATTTTAGAAAATGCTAATAACAAAATAGAATTATATAGTACAATCTATTTTTATCACATTTCCTTTTCCTTGGTGTGTTGATAGTTCATTTGTGTTTTGATAATGTGCTATCAACACACCAAGGAAAAGGCAATGTGATAAAAATAGATTATAATATATAATTCTATTTTATTATTAGCATTCTTCAAAAACCACTGCAATCAAGTATCCTTAATAGCAATACATAAATACATAGTGTAGTAAATTTATGGTTTATTTTTCCCATCTCTCCTTCTTCCTTGAAAAGAAATTTTTTGGCCCCCAGCGTAGCCAGGGGCCAAAAAACTTTTAAAAAATTTCTGCATCATCAGGAGGGTAGCTCATAAATCATTATATGGGTTTATGGTTGCTATAATAGTGATTTAAAGTGCAGAGCATTGCATTGTTTCCAGTTTAGAAAATTTTACATTTCACTTAATTTCATGTCTAAACATGGTTGTTGAGATTGGATTTTTCATTTGATTTTATCCAGAGTGGATCTTCTTATTTTGGGTTGATTTGTCCCAGTTTCTTACTGTTCATTCAATTTGAATTCCAGTTCCCGCAATTTTTATTTGAGTTTACTAGTGACATTCATTTATGATTTGAAATTTGGTTCTTGGATTTGACAATCCTGCAATTCCAAAAAACATAGTAAACTTAATGAAAATGGATGATGTATTTGAACGCTTCAAATCTGATTCCAGTTAATTCATTTTGTCCATTTGAAATATGCAGTTTGACTTGAAATTTGCAAAGTGTCTATGAGTTTCCGCATTTTTAAAAGTTCAAATAAAAATACAAAGAATTCAATTTAAGTATAAAAGGCTATTCCGCAAAAGTGATTTGAAATTTGGACCAAGGATTTGACAATCCTGCATTTTTACGTTCAGGTTCTGAATTTACAGTATAGTCTCTTGCTCTAAAATAAATCCAATATCTAGTTTAATGGGGTTTTCCACTTGTGCAACTCTGCTAAAGAAGCACATTTACATAATTTTGCATCTTTATTGATATATTAATAGAAGCTATAAAGACCAAAATGAAGGTTAATCAACTGACTATCTGTGGGGTTAGGAATTAATTGCTATTATCATCAATCTTCTCCACAATATTCGACCTATCGCTACAAATTATATATTTCTAGAAAATATCGACTGGTAAATCTATGCCAACACTAAAAATCATGCAACCCCAAGTTCAGGTAGTTATTAGAAGCATGTAAAGTATCAAGAATATATAAAAATTAAGATAAGTATACTAGATAAATAAGCATTTTTATTCAAAGAGCAGAGTTGATATGGTTTGGAGTTAAGCATTCTGATCAAACACGCTTGTCATTGATTCACTATCCCTGAAATGTGACAAATGTGAATGATCATATTTCTTGATTTGAATGCAAGGGTAAACTTCCATCAGATTTGAGCAGTTATACACTCCGAGATTACAATACACGGTGGTTAAGAGTGGTGATCCTTGTATCACAATGTTTACATTGTGCCGGGAGACAAATTTGGCACTAAAAAGGAGCAGCTGAGGAAATTCGAAACTATTCCAGCATTGATCAGTGAATCTATACACGCAAAGGACTCGAAGATTTTTAAAGCCTTCTTCAAAAGATTTAAGCATATAATAATGACAACGGCCATCAATATTGTGTAAGAAAAGGCTCTTAGTAGTATATGATATTTTCCTCCAAGAAAATCTGTTCAAAGACCGTATCCCCATGCAAATAGATTCCGCATTTTGCATAAGGATTAAGAATGGGTAATCAACCGAGTAATCAAGTTTTTCTTGTGCTAGGGAGAACCTCTTAATATAAGGAAGTGATAACTTTAAAATCTCTATCTCGTTCTTTGAAAACAAGCCCATTAGTCTCATGTAAAGGGCATCAACTTTCTCATTGGAAGACATACAAGTTTCTGAGATATCCTCTGGAAGGAATTCAAGGCTAAAGAAACTTTTATCTTCCTTCCAACCAATTCCCAAGGTTTGGTTTTTCTTGAAATCGTAACAAAGAATAGGAAAGTCTCCATGATCATATCTAGCAAATATGTTTAGAAGCTTCAACCGTGGATAAAGAATTTGCACTTGTTCCATAAATTTTAGGTCGGCTTCTATGAGATTAAAGGACAACTTCTGTAAATGGCAATCTACAACAAGCATATCAAGCTTCACACCACTATTTTGGAATATGAATAGTGACGTTAGATTTTTGAACATTGATTTGATCTCCAGTTTGGAGTTGTATAAGGAAAGTCTTGAAATATTTGATACTTCTGGGAGACCAAACGTGTTTCTTCTGTGTATATCAAATTCTTGAAGTGTCAGACAGCGCACATTAACAAGGGTATCAAAAACACCATCATATACTGAAAGACTGTAATAAGAATTTCTGTACTTGATGTCCAATGCAAAGCATAGCTTATTGTACTTATTCAAAATTTTAGTTTTGAAGTAGTCAATGGTATTGAAGCCAACATACATGCGGGAGAAAAGCACTGGGGCTGCAATACAACGCAGTTCTTTATTGGCACTTCCAAGAGAAATAAGGTCACCTTGTTCCAAGAAATCAAATAGTTCCCATAAAACAACATAAGGTAGCTCCATGTTGTGTAAACCATGTCCGATGGCTGTACATAATATATCACCTCTATTGATATAATACTTTAAGCTTATTAAGTTAAACTTATCCAATAGACGTTTAGTATTTTGAATAAAATATGCCTCAGACAGAAAGAAACAACTATAAAAAACCATTCATCTTTCTTATAGACTTCTTGTTTAACTTCGATTTAATATAACTTGCTTCTTGAAGCTCCTAAGAGCCTAATCTATAGAGCTTCCAAACTATAATCCAGGAAATCATTTTAAACTTAAATAATTATTTAAACTAATCCAATGAATGTATAGCTTAAATTATTTAACTCAACTCAATAAATTAGACGTGCTTATTTATTTTCTAAATCCAAAAAACTATTTACCTTTTTAAACCATGATTCGTCTGCTGCGATAAAAAACAAGATCGCTGCATTATCGATTAATTCATCTATTAAGCAACGAAGTTAATGTGCAAACTATATATAATTAACCGTAGCTTGCTAGAAAATAGTAAAAAAATGATTTACTAAAGCATTATTCATCTTTTAAATTTCAGCTCCTAACTGACATTCTTGTATAAGAAAATCATTACAGTTGAAGTCAATACTTAAACTGCATCAACCGTAAACAATAGCTGCTACTGACATTTAATGTTTTTGTGGAATGTCTGCTTCCTGGAAAAATAACTGCTGCCTGGCAATATTCTTATAAAGAGATTATAGTGTGTTGCCAAGTTTTTTGGGAATAAATTTAGTCCCTTACGCTTAAAAAGTGACTATGTATATCTGAAAGCCACGCAACTTATACACCTTCCTGTTAAATCAGTTTCAAAAAATATATTAAGTAAAATAAAAGACTTTTTTAGCAACAGTTATTTCCTAAAGTATATTGTAATTTTATCTGTCAGCTGGTTTAAATGACATATTAAAGATAAAGTTTGTTTAAAAGCAAATTAATAAAATACCAATTTAATGTAGCTCCAAAAAACATCAGATCTTAATATAGCATGTATGCAAAAAACATGTGGAATCTTAAATAATTTTAACATAAACTTAATAAACTATAAAGATGAGATCTTATTGGAAAAGGTAAAATAAAAACTCGAGAGCTAAAGTCTCTAAAAAAATCCCAACTTTTAATTTAAAAATGCACTAAAAAGTAAAAGGTTCAAATATTCTTTTGAAACAGTTTCACCATTATAGAACGTCTAACTTTAAAAATCAATGAGCTTTAATATTTTTGAAGATAAAATTAATAATTTATCTACATACCTTCCTATTTAATAAAAATCTATTTGAACCCGTTATTTCAGCCATTTAAATGAGTAATTAAGTTTGAAGAGGATGATTAAGTAAAAAAGTTAAAAGAGTTATATAACTAAACCTAATATAACTTTAAAATTTAAAATATTATGCTTTGGTCTGTTTTAAAAATGAGAAACTTGGATTTTTCATAACCCTTATTATAATTATATAATATAATTAAAACTATAAAATATAAAATGATGGACCTAAAACAATATTTTTTTGTAAAACGAAGAATTATATACTATCAGTAAAAAATGCTTCTGTTGGCCTTTAATTTTTAAGTCAATGTTAACTAAGGCTAAAAGTTGTACCCCGCTATGCTAAAAATTACTAAAAGCTATAACTTGGGATTGGATTTGTTAGCTTTTAAATAATAAAATTTAAAACACATGACAAGGTTTTAATTTTGATTGAAATAAAGCTATGGATAAGCATCCCTGGTAACAAAGAATATTGGTAAACGTAATCAGCTTTATAAGCAGTATAACTATATTTAGATGTATTATTTACAACATGATATTATACAGTAATGTACTTGAATGGCTTTTTGACAATTAAAAGCATTTTTTCAAAAACTTTGCATCTTCATTATTAGACAAACTGTTCTCATTAACTGGAAACATTTCACCTAATCTAATAATAATTAGTCATATTACATCTAGGAGATGAATTTGGCCAGTTACAAAAGTTTCCATAAACTAAAAGTAACTTCTTGTAGCTATTTGATTAAAAGTTGAAACTCATGCACAATAGAAGCTTGACCTATATCCATAAACTCATACAAATCTATTTATGTATCCATCAAATTTATTTTTCCAAAATATAAACAATTGGAGCACTTTAAGATTTTAATTTTTTGGAATTTAAAAGTCCATATTTATATTGAACTTTTTGTTGGTTTTAAGGATTTTGAGCTTTTAAGATTTGAATCAAAAGCTATTACTGTTGTAAATGAAATAAAATAGTTTAGTACCTGGGAATTGGGGAAGACAACAGTTTAAAAGAGGATAGGAAATTTTTTTAATACAATATTCTTTATCTGGGTGGCAGAAAATACTTATACTGTGTTGAGGAGCAATCAGTGCCACAGAAGGTAGTGTAAGTAAATATCATAAAACTGGTGTAAGCATTGACAGTGTTTTAAGTAAGTGGATTGTGAGAACTTGCAAGTACTTGGGGTTTTTGGCTTAGACCCATATAATAAAGTATGAGTGAGGCATAAATATGGTGGTTTAAGATGGTATAACATAATAACTGTCACAAGGAGACTCTACAATCACTCTCTGAGTATTATGAGATATGATGGCAAATGTATTGGCCAACTTGGGTGTAATATTATTTTTCTATTTATATATATACTTATCACTCTATTTGGCATACTAAAATTAACACATTTCAATTTAAGATGTACTTGATTGCATTGTTAATTTTAAAGATTCAGGCCTTATACCCAAATTTTAATAGGCATTGTCAGAAAATTGCGAACCATGGTATTTTATCATCCACCAGATGATATGCTAAGTCTTCTAACACTAGGAAAGTACAGAGAACCTGTGACTTTGGTGTAGCTTTTGGCCCAGAATATTTTTTTTTTCATCAGAAGTAGCAAGTCTGACAAGGCCCAAGGCCCGGAGGATTTGGGATGGTTCTTCTTACTTCTGGATATAGGTTTATGTGTTTCTATATTTTACTATATATAGTTATACTGTATGACAACATTATCATCTTTTGCTCTCCACTAATAAAGCCTAGGAGAGAATCACATTAAGGAAATATGACTTGGATCAATAATCAAGTCAATAGGGAATCATCAGTCTTTTATTCTAATGGACTGGCTTTAAGGCAGCCTGCATGCCCACGTTTTATCCAAGTTAGCTCACAACAATAAAAGAGACTGAAGTAGCATTAGGTCAATACAGCAGGAGGCCCATCCTTTTTGAGGTGGTTTTAACAGAAGGCTTGCTTGACATCTTCCACAGATTGGTATCCTTTATGTCTACCTGGGCCACTTCCAGGGCTAGCTAGCCAGTGGTTGGCTTATAGTTCATGGAGATGATTTTTCACTTAATCAGAGCTACTCTAATACAAGAGACTAATAGCCTTTTATCTTAGAGTGTTTGGTCTGACGGCCCAGTCCATGATGGACTCTTCTAGGTGTAATGCAGATAACAGTTCTTATGACAGCCCTTTTATTCTAGGATTCAATTAAGGTTTAGAATAGTAATTATTATGAGAAGCATGTTTGAGGGGTTGTTGGGGTGGACTAATTAATGAGCAGTAATTGCATGTTCCATTAATTAATTTCAATGCATGAAATTGTTAATGCCAGAATATGATTTGGTTGTTGATTCATTGATCCTGCGGCCTGTGGTCCACATTATTCTATTGAAACCATTCCTAAGAGTGATTGACAGCTGGCACATGTTAATTGGTTGAATCTGTTAGTTAGTCAATATCCCAAAATCTTGACAGTCATATTTACAGTTAAAATCAAGAATTACAATACTTTTTATTAAAAAAGACATGATTTTTAATAATTTGATTTATTAAGCTTCTTTATTTTTATCGCCCTGTTTTTTTGCATTTTTTATTGCATTATATTTTTATCTGAGCTAATTTTTTGTAAAAAAATTAATAGTCTTTTTATTTACCTAGTAAATAAAAAATAGACAAATTATTAAAATGATATCCAATTACACATTTTATTTCATTTGTTTGCTTAAAATATACTATACCAAGCTTTTTTAATTTAATTGTATATATATCTGACTTACAAGCTATTTTTAAAAGCCATATTTACCCTTTACACTTATATTATAAAGAATAAAAAACCCTAATTTATTTTTTAGGTCCTTTAATTTAGAGAACAAATAGCTTACTATTTAGCTCAGAGGGCATTTCAGTACACCTGTTTTGAAAATTTACCCTAGTTTTTACTGTTTAAAAATACAGAAACATTTTGTGTTTGATCTTTAAATGATACATGGTTGACAAAAAAATAAAACCCATAAGCCATAACTCATAGAAAGTAATATTTAAATCTAAGAAAAAGCTATATTTTAATTTTAAACCTTACTTGATCTGGAAAATATATTAGATTGCCTATATTTTTGAGTTTTAATTAATTTTAGGGTCATTTTTTCCACTTTTAATCTCTTTAAAATTGGTAAATAATATTTTTAAATAAGCAGAAAAGAATATATTAAAAATAAAAAATGGCAACATCTATCAAGAATTTTTAGCAAACAGTTTAAAAACTTACTGCAACAAAAATGTGCAGGTTAAAGAATTAAAAACAATAGCAATACTAAAATAATAAATAAAGCTAGTTTAAAATTTAGTGTCTTTCAATTATTAAAATAGGTTTAAATTAAGGAAACAGGTCCTATTTGAAAGATTATTCTATAGAAGGCATCAAATGATAAACTAGTAAACACATTAAAATCATTTTAAAATTGATAGCTTTGGAAATTATTATTGTTCTAGTTATAAAGTAAAAACCTATAAACTTAGAATAAATTTAAATGCCTTGACTTTTACTTTTTTAATAAATATTAAGGTTAAAAAGGAGAAATTGAGATTTAAAAACTATTTGACCCCCCACTATTAAGCTACTTAAATTTTATTTTGGAAATTGAAGACTTGAAAAGTAAAGGTAGTTTTCAAAGCTTTGGCAATAAGCAATAAAAATCAGATTTAAGCAAAATAAAAAACTAATGAATTTATATTGACTAATATTATATTTGGGTTCACTTCTATTTTGTTTAAATCTGAGTTTGTTTTGCTCAACTCCAAAAATTTTAAAACTACTGTACAACCAAAAAGGGTTACTTTTTATTTTATTGGTTAAATGTGATAAATATAGATATTCATATCAAGCATTATTTTTAATTTCAATATATATGATATTCACATCTTGTTAGCATTGGGTAGCTTTGTTTCACTTTTTAAACTGTGATTAAAGGAAAACATTTTAAGACTAAAATTATCAGTAGTTTCAACCAGTACTTGTTTTTAACAAAAGCTATAAAATTATATTTGACTACATATCAATCTTCTTGCATTTAAGAGAAGCCAATAGTAAGCTTTATGTGTTTTATTGCATAATCTGGCTATGATAATGGTAAACCTAGCTGAATAACCCCTACTTTTTTATATTTTCCTTGCTTTTTATCACAAAATATCTGGTCATTTAAATTAGATTTCTCAATAGAAAAATATTGGCTAAATTAAAAAAGGGTTTCCAAAAGACTAGGTAAACAAGCCTGTTTCTAAAAGTCAATTTTTAAAATATTTTAAGGGATATAAATTATCCATCTGTATCTAACCAGGAAATTAGAACCACAAAAAGTGATAACTATATATATTTAGGCTTTTTGAAGTAGACATCTGTCAACAATTAAAGATTGCTCTAAGTTTATTATTTTAAATTCAAAATAAACTTTAAAATATATTAAATAATAACAGCTTCTTTTTAAAATTTTATTAAATCATATTAAAGTTAAAGATTAAAACAAGGTAACCTACAAAAAGGAGGCAAGATGGTTTTTTCAACTAAACCAAGTATAGTTCAGTATTAGATCAATGAATTCAACATTTCAAGTATAAAGGGCAAATAATGGCAATAAGATTTATCTTTATTTTGGAAATAGTAATTAATATATCAGAAGGGGAAGCCGCTGATCCACTAGGAGTGTGACAGTAGTTCATTTCTTCATTTAACACTTATGATCTAAATCCATCTACCACATTTGGGATACTTCCTAATTACAGAAGAACAAGAGGAAACTTCTGTCTAATTTGGGAGCTATACAACAATGAGTGACCCATTAACGCATCTGTGGCTAGCCGCAGATGCTCTAATTAGCAACCTATTGGCAAAGGAAAAAAGGCTTACAATGATTATCTCATCAAATCATCTGCAGCTAGACACAAATGCATTGATTGGTAATCTATCAGTATGTTTTTGCCCTCATTTTCATTTAAAAATCACCCCCACAGTCTAGCCTTAGTCTAAACTTCAATCTAGACCTCCATAAGCCTCAGTTCCCAAAAACCAGCCTACTATTTCATGCAACCACTTGACCTAAGTTATTTTCCCGGTATTTTATCAAGTCAGTCTAAGTAATTTCTTACTTAATATTCTCATAATGGTTTCATTATATCAGTATAGCACTAGCTGCACCAGGTCTAGGACCCAGTATTTAGAATGACTTGCCTCTTTCCCCCTAATCTTCCCCACTGTAAAGAGCCTCCTGCTGACCCCAATAAAGGTATCAAATAGCATAAAAATTGACTTGTATATCTTAGAATACTTACAGAGCTCACAAAGAGAAGTTTGTTGATTAAAAATATAGAAGTCATGTTGTGTTTTATTTTTTTATTTCTGCCTTTCTTTGCTGTCTGGTACCTTAGAACCCTTGAGCGCCACAGTGACATTGTTGCAGGACACAGGTATGATTTGAGCAGCAAAAATCTAATTGTAGGGTTATCACTTAGAATTGACTACACACCCAATTGGGAGATATTACCTACCTTTGACACTGGCAGTAAAAAGCACAATCTTGTTTTTTATTTCATAGGGCGACTCTATGAGCACCCCCTGTGTATTGTGAGATAAGTTGGCAGATAGGGAGTTGTTCTGATTGCAACAAAAATGAGATAATAAATGTTCATTTGATAATTTTTTTATTATAAGTTAAAAATTTTGTGGCTTAATCTTAATAATGTGTGGGATTAGTTATGAGTGTTGGGATTTTGACCAAGCAATGTTGCTAAACATGATAGAGCCAGTGACATAAATTAATAGAATAAATTGGCATAACACACCAATGCAATTCAGCATTAAATTAGGTAGCTGAAACCTGATAAGAATAAATAATTTTTATCTGAAAAGCGTCATGGTGCTGACTTGAAAACATTTTGGGCGCCAAATCAATTATACATCAAGTGCCAAGGCGCTGGGTTCAATTCCTCATGATCTCAGATTCCCTAATTAAACTGTATTTATAAGCAGTATGCATGAAAGAAAAAATCAAGCAGGAGAAGTGATCCTAAAATGTATTAAACCCCTCACACCAGCAAAGTCCACCTGTGCTGGGTGAAGCAAATAAATCTCATTGGTTGACGTGTTTGAACTGCCTAAACCCAGATCACCAATTACCCAAAATAATGGTGTGTTGGGATGTCCTAGAATATATTGCCACCAGCCCAGGAAGACACTCCCCCATGGGGATATAAATAAATCACCTATTAAAACAATAAAATAACCATGATTTATCAAAAGTGCTTTTGTGTGATCTGAAGCCATTTCTAAAAAGTATTTATCAATTCTTTCTTCTATATGTTCTTCTGCCACAATACTAATTATATCCTCATATATGACAATAATTGAGACAAGTACCTTGGGCCCTACCACTATTGTAACTGAAATTAGTTGCCCAAATATCTAAAGGGCAACAATGAGTGTGAAGATAATGTGTCTAATTGACACAAAAATGAACTATTTTTTAAAAAAATGGGAGGATTAAGAACATTACAACAGAATGTTAGAGGGTTTTAATCCACTCCATTTACACTAGATATATGATATAGCATTTTTAAAGCTATTGTGATGCTAGGCAAAATCAACTCAGCTGCAAAAATAGAAGTGAATAAGAGTCAATTTTTAACCATGATTAAGACAACAGGGTTGACCCCCTGGCAAGTTTCCACACAAAAGACCCTGTGACACTCAAACCAACTTTCTCACGGCCAAAACCAAATGCAGAAGTCAACTTGAGTTTCAAAACAAGGCAAAAAGAATCAGTTATGATCTCTTCTTGGTGAAAATCTCAATGTGGCACTTGACTCATTATAAGGATCAAGCCACCCCATGTCCAATCTAATTGATTGTTTGTTGGTCCCAATCTTGTTCCTCTTAAAATAATTTCCCCAAACTATATAAGTGATATATCTCAATAAAAATCATTTTCTAATTTCCAAAATATTATCCCCTTGTAACTTGCTAATACAGCACATTTAAAACACTAATATAAATTTCTGCTCTAATTTTTATTGATCCTGAGTTGATTTTTTACAGATAAATTGATTTATGTTGCATCTGAGTTGATTTTGCTTATAGATGATTTTATTTTAATTAGTTTTATAGTTTTTGAAAACCAGCTTGCACATATATGCTATTTTTGGATAATTATGCTTCTCTTTTTAAAATGATATCCACATTGTTTCTTGACATCAATACCCACCATTATGACATAATTTTGGCATTTAAATTATTTTATAAGATAGCCTTATAAAAATGTGACTTAATGTAAATTAGTTCCTGAAATAAAGGTTTTAGAAAAGAGGTGAGCACCTTTTAACTAAGATAACATGAATATTTAATGTTGTAGAAGCATCAAAAGCTTAGACTAGTACTTGCTTTTTAAAATAGGTATTAAACTACATTTGGTTATACATTAATCTTTTTTATCTTATTTGCCACCATCCCTGGATAAACCCCCAGGATGACATACTAGTGGTGGATTTTTCAAGGTGAATTGGACCCATCACCCTGAGTTGCAGCACTAAGTGAAGTTTCCTCCCAACCAGCATGGTTGTTGAGCCCTTTATGTACTTATCCCCTAAAAATCCACTACATTTGAAATATGCTTGCCTCTGGCATTGTCATGGTGTTCACCTCTTTAATTTATTTTTAAGATAGCACTAACATTCATCTATCCCAAAGGCAAAATTTGGCTTGAAGAGACCAACTTCCCGGAAAATTCTATTCCTTTTTTCTGAAACTCAACAGTCAATTCATGTGTTATATTCCTAAGAAGTCTGACTATAGGCACCACATTATTCAATGTTATTTTTACTATTAAGGTATTGACAAACATATACATTAAGAAATTTTAAAAGGCAACAGTTCATAACCCTCTCCACTATATCAATATGTTTCCACTTTAATACTGTAGTTTCAGAAGCTAAAGGTAAAAATGCAGGATTGTCAAATTCTTTTGTGTTAACTCATCAACTTACTGGAATATTTTTCATCCTTTTATATAAAAAAGTAGGTTGTTCTGGGATGAGAATTCCTCCATTAAGTTGGTGAGTTCATGCAAAAGAACTTGACAATCCCGCATTTTTACCTTTAGGTTCTGAATTCACAGTACAGTAATTTTCAAACCTGTTGAGATAAACAAAAATCTCAATCATAAAATAAAAACAACTCAGTCTAAAAGCAGAATCAAAGTGGATCCAAACCTATTTTAATTTAATATAAATTCCTTGATTTTTGATTTTTTAGAATGAGATTTTTTTGTTTATCTCAACAGGTTTGAAAACCACTGTAGTAATCCATTTGCAGCTTTCAATAATATTATTATTTAATATTAATATGATGAGGCAAGAACCTACCTAAATAAAATTTCTTCTTGGAGTTAACCTGTAGTTTAATATCATATTTGACTTTTTACATTAATTATCTTACTAATAATGTATTATATAAATTAAAAATGGATTAATGAAACAGAATAGCAAGTACACATGATTAAAACTTTATATCTTTTGAAAATATTTATAAAGATGAGTAATAAAATTAAAAAGCTATTGAGATAACATGTTCTCTTAGTTCAAATATTTAATACTTTAAAGTATATAGGTTTCAAAAATTAAAAAATCATTTAAGCTAATAAAAGTTTTTATATTTAGATATAACCCTTTAAATTTATCAAATACTTATATAATTTCTTTTTAATTTTTTTGGCTATAATAAAGCTGAAGGTTGTTTTCTGATATATAAAATTTTATAAATCGTTTAAGGAGTTGATCAATATGAAACTTCTATTTTTTAAAAATAAACAGCATAATAAAACTTCATAAACAAACATTGAAAGCTCTCTCTTTTAAGAATTTATTATGCCATAAATAAAAAGAATGAATTTATGTTTAATTCTTATTTGCATTAGCTAATTTAAATAATCTGTTATCTGATTTATTTTAAGTAACCTTTCTCTTTAAATACATTTAAGCCTCAAGTAAGAGGGATGAACACAAATAAGGGGGCTCTTCAGAAATATCTATTTGTGGTCATAATAATTTAGGTTTTCCCAATCAGCATTTGTTAGTGTTTTTACTTTATTCACTTTTATGCTCTTCTGGGTGCTTATAGAAGAATAGCATATGAGTACTGTACAATAGTGACCATTTTTCCTGCAATTAATATACCATGTGATATTAAATCATATGACCAAATAAAGCTAAAATGTAGTTTTTGTGACCAATCACAATAATTGGTGCTTTTTCCTTCAATATTTTTAGGCTATATATATGAGGACACCTATATGGTGTCATGAAAGGACAGAAAGCCCAAGGCTATCACTAGGGTGGCTATTTTGGAAGCTACTGCTGAATTTAATAGCCCAGGATGCTTAGTAAACTAAAATATTTATTATGAAATTTAGAAAAACCATGTATAACTACTTGATGTTGAAGGGCAAAGAAATTCTGTATGTACCAGCCCATATAAGGAATAGTGTAGAAACATTGATATTGCCTTATGTAGTTTTTGTAAAGAATGAACTAAGGTATTACTTGTTGTTAGGAAAGTACTTGGTGCACCAGGGAAACGCTAAGAGAATACTTAAAAATATTACAAGGCAGTTTTTGATATTAGGCTGATTGACTAAAAAAGAATCATTCTAATCATTGTCATTAGATCTTGGATATTACATGTTGTATTACCCCTACTTTGATAGTTTTGAACATACTAATTACGCATGGTATTATCACTAAATTGATATTATTAAAAATAACAAATGTATGCTATATAGTTTCTAGTTTATTATTATTGCCTTGGACTTCTCCAGTTGCACAGGAAGCTTTTTATTATGTTTTTGCTTAGAAAAACTTACCTTTTTTAAGTCTGTCCAAGGCTGACAACAGTAAGTGTTGCACTTATATGATAGGTTGGTTCTGAAGGCGGATGCTGCCACAGGAGGAGTTGTTGGACACTTAGCAGTGTCTTGCAGCTTCCTAACCTGCAGCAGTGTCAAATAAAGTGAAAATATTATGAAATTGACTTAAAATAGTCCAGTTTGATTAAAAGGTAAGATATTTAAAATTTTATATTAAAACTTACTGATTTTTATTGGAGCTTAATATGTCTCTATTTTTTTGATTTGTTAATTTTTGGGTAAAAACCTGTCCAACAACAGCCAACGTTGCACAACGCACATCACTCATCATTGGTACAAAGAATGCGGCAATCCAAATATGATTGGACAAAATTCTTAAACCTAGAAGACAAGATTAGAGTTTGATGAGCAAGGTAAGCCTTCTAACTTCAATACTAACATATAAGTTCAAATACTTTAGATTCAATTCAAACTAAAGGTAAGCTTTAAAATTTGCACATAATACTAACTGTTTTAAGCTTAGTAGATCAAGGATAAGCAAGGTAAGATTAAGCTTTTAATTCAAAGCTAACTTGATTTATAAAGGTAACAATTTTTTTAAAAAACTAATTCATTTCAAAATCAATCCAAGGATTAATTTTAATTAAGTATTTCACTCAAATTACTAACCTTCTTTTTTACTTTTAGATGGACTTGGTCCACATCATATCAAGGTTAGGTAAGCTTTTTTCATCAAACTCACTAACCTTTATTTCAGAGCCAGCTTTTTTGCCCTGAAGTTAATCATGGGAATGTTATTTAATGTTTTTAATCACTAATATTTTTTAACCAAACTGCATTTCAAGTAAGACATTTCTTAAAAATGCTAACCTTAGTTTCCTTTTAAATGGATTTGGCCCACAGCAGATCCTGGGGTGGGTAAGTTTTTTCACTAAATTACCAGCCTAGATTTAAAAAGCAAAACTTTTATCCTGAAGCCAATATTAGGCTGGGTAAGTTTTTCTCTATTCACTAACCTTTTTTATAAAAACCTTTTTACCAGCATAAAATCTTTGATTAGGTAAGACTTTTAACTGCCAGATTACTAACCTAAATTTCAAACCATGGGTCATTTCTCCAAAACAAATCCTAAGTTTTTAAGTATAATTTGCTTTTAACAAGGTATTCTAAAAATAGTTTTCTATTGTTTGATTTAAAGTATTTTTATAACAAAATAGCTTTTTTATTATATGTTGGAAAATAACTAAGTAATAAAAAATTATGTATTTATTCACATTACTTTATAATATGCTATCTTTATTTTTGTTGTAATTTTTCTATTTTCTTAGAGCTTAAAAATATCTACTTTTTAAGTACTTTAAAATGGGTTCACTACCAGAACAGTATAGATCACCAATAAACTTTTATAAATGTTTTATATTTAGCTTTTATATATGGTGTTAAGTTAAAAGAAAGTTTAATTTCTTTTTGATCTAACTAGCAGCCTTATATTAATCTGAATCTATAAAATATCTAAATACAAGTCAAAACTTTGCTAAAGAGCATGTTACAATTAGGATGTTTTAATGCAATTGCATCTACTGTATATAATTAAAGTTTCTACTATTAAAGGTTCTTAAAAAAGTTCTAATGCCAAAAAAAATGAGACCCTTAAAGAATTAAACTATCATTACTGAGAAAAAAGATTTTAATTTTAATGTCTTTTATTTCTGTGCTTTTTGTGGATATATTAAAAAGATAAGTATGTATGGATATTGAAGCCAGGAAAATAGAAAACAATCAAATTATTCTGAGTTAATCCCACAACTAAAGCAAATGCTTCCAAAAAAATAAGCCTAAACAGAATATCTAAATAACACACTGAATAAAACTAGGTACAGCAGTGAAGAAAAGACATATAAAAGAATAAAAGTTCAATACCAAACTAAAACAAGAACATATATTTCTATCAAAAAAGATGAGATATAAAGATTTTATAGAATTCCTATAGGCTATTTAAACTAAACTAGATAAATAATATATTTTCATGCCATGTAAATGATCTTTTTAATAAATGTACTGTAAATTCAGAACCCAAACATAAAAATGCAGGATTTTCAAATCCTTGGTCCAAATTTCAAATCACTTTTACAGGCAACTCAGCTGAGTGAAAAATAAAATATTTAATAAAAACAAATCATTTAATTTGACTTTTTTAGATTTTTTTAAATTGGCAAATTTTGATTTTCTTTAGAAGATAACTTAAATAACAAAAGACAAAAAATAACAAGCAAATGTGGGATACATGAATCAGAAATGTGGGATTCTAATGTACAATTTGAGATTTCCTGTATTTCAAACAAATCATAGACATCATGTAAAACTTAACAAATCTGAAATTGCGGGATTGTCAAATCCAAGAGCCTAATTTCAAATCAAAAAAGAGGTGAATTTGAAAAAAATATAATTTATGGGTGTCTCAAAAAGGATGCTAAAGGATCTAGAGTGGATTTGTGCTGATTCTTTTAGGAATTATAGGCATTCTCATAAATTACCCTATTCTTTTTTAGGACAGCTAAAATTTAGAGCATAATATTCACTGGCTTAACATACTTAACATTAAAATTGACTAAAATATACACTCCTCTTTTTAGGTTTAAAATTTTTAATAAAAATTTATTATGTGTTCTTTCAATAACAACCAGATGAACAAGCTGCTCCCTGGCCTTGATAAAATCATACAGGGCTATGTTGGGTCTTCCAACAGTGAAGCCTCTGTCTATGGTTACACCCAACCCGCAGGCCCCTCCCCAAGCACTACCCAGGAGTGTGTTCTTTCTCCTGTGTCCTCAAGCATAGCCCTGTTTACCCATCACGCACAAGCAGCTGCCAACCCAAATCATGTATCAAAAATGGTATCTGGAACCAGACAATTGAGCCAAGTGGTCACCCAAAGAAGCCAGAATCCAGAAACAACCAATCAGATGGTATTGTTCAGTTCCCAAGACAGACACATCCAACCTCTAGCCAATCAGCCTGCAAGATGCAGAAGAAAATGGATCACTCCAGAAATTGTTCTCAAAATGGTTGAAAAGCAAGGGATGCTATGTCCCTTGGGGAAATTGTGGCAGCAATGGGGTTTGTAAAGTCCACTGTGGCTGCATCCCTGCAAGCCCATGCCAACTGTGGCCCCCCTCTCAAGAAGACCCCAACTGGTGCCCTTACTTCAACTGAAGGTGAAAAAGCCCACCCTCTCATGATGGCTATCATGAATTGTGACCTGCAGATGCCCCTGGTCTAGGTCTGTCTCCAACTGGGACTCTATGGCATTTTCACCAGTAAGAGAACAGTGAATTTGTGGATGTACAGAGTTGTTGTTGCCTTCAGAATCTTGTCCAATCAAGTTCTCAGTGGCCCCAGTTTGATGGACACTGACCCCTACAATGCAACTATTATTAATTTTATCAAAGGTAGGATAATGAGGATGTGTAACGACATCATCTTCTTGTTGTATGCCAAGATTTTGACAAGTATCTAAGACTTTTGGGAAAAGCACATCCAATCTGACATCTTCAAGCGCGGTCCAATCCTGTATCCTTTTGTTGGGGTTTTGTTGGCAGTTTCCCCATTGGGTGTTAATCATTACTTGGAAATATTAAACACTGCAAATAGGTATGCCTACCAGACAGAGCTCAAAAACATGCTGGAGGAGTGGGTCACCCAACAGGCCATGTACACAGTTGTACTGAGTGCAGAGATGGAGCAGCAGGAATGGGCAGCTAAAGAAATTAGGGCTGCAGGGCATACCTGTTGGTCCTACCCCACCAACCAGACTGACACACATCTTGTAGATGTATGTATTTACGCTTTTGGTTCTTCTCTCAGGCGCTTAAAGCCTGCCACCTACAATGAACTATGCTCCCAAATTGAGAAGGGACACAAGCTTTTCCTTTCCATATTTGTCCAGGACTTATCAGATCTCATCATCTTCTATGCAAGTGATAGTGATAAGTCCAGAAAGGACTCCTTCCTCCCCCCACACTTATTCATTTGGTTTGTCAAGCCTGCATACGTGACAGAAAAAGAATTTGAGTAATTGAAGCAATCAGCTCTTGCTGACCCTTACCAGTCAACAAACCCTGCCTCCCTAACCCCCATCAATATTAAGCCACCTGCCTTCTAACCCTGACTCCCATACTCCCACCATTTCCTTCCCACTACCTCTGATGCCATTCCTTTTACAGATTCAGATGATGGCAACTTTCATTTCTCCCATTCCCTCCCCTTCCCGTCCTTTGATTAGTAAATAAATCTTTTCTTTGTGACAGCTTATTAAAGTTGATATTATTTCTTTTGGCGTGTAATTATTAACATATTATTTTTACATTATTGACATTCTCATAATCAATAAAATGTTGTATATTTTATGAATAACGTAAAATTATTTGCATAAATATCTTTCATCATCAATAATAAATTAAGAACCATAAATGTAAATATTGCATTTGATATTGCAATTAGACGTCAACTCTTGATATTTTGATATTATGTGCATAACTCAATAAATTTTGTTTAATGAAATTTATTGTAAATGAGGCTTTTTTTATTTTAATTTATTCAAATGGACTGTGTTTATACTAGAGAGCCATTAACACTTAGTACAAATATTGATACATAGTGCATTTTAAATCCTGTATACTTACCTATTGGTAATAATTCTGTAAACTTTTTAGTCGGATTTTTTAAGGTAATAATAATATAATGGGTTAATAAATAGTAATTTATTAACCCATTATATTATTATTACCTTAAAAAATCCGACTAAAAAGTTTACAGAATTATTACCAATAGGTAAGTATACAGGATTTAAAATGCACTATGTATCAATATTTGTACTAAGTGTTAATGGCTCTCTAATAAAAACACAGTCCGTTTGAATAAATTACAATGAAAAAGGCCTCATTTACAATAAATTTTATTAAAAAATACATTGAGTTATGCACATAATATCAAAACATCAAGTGTTGATGTCTAATTGCAATATCAAATGCAATATTTACATTTATAGTCTTTAATTTATTAATGATGATGAAAAATATTTATGTGTTGAGGGTAGTTTTATAAAAACCAGTTTTTTGATGCAATTCAAACAAAATGTCAAATATCTACAGCTTTATCAATGAATTAGAGTCAGCACTCCAAAAAGTTGTTGAGCTTGAAAATAACATAAGGGAAATTGTGATAAATCAACTGGGAAATAAGGGAAGGGCCTTGGTCCAGCAAAACAAAACCAAGAAAAATATCCTAGGAAAAATAGTCAACAAAGAACACAAGGAAATAATTTTAAATATTCATAAGAAAATATTCAAGTGGTTAGATTTCAAAAGTGAAAGTTACATCTTGTGGGAATTTGAAAAAACCAATAGAAAGAATACTCAAAAAATTAAATTTATTGAAGGAAATGAAAGCTCAAAGGAAATTAACACAAATGAAAAGAAACCTGACCAAATGGAAACAGATGAAAACAAAACACAAGCAAGAAGCAGAAGCACCTCAAGAAACAATGAAAATTCAACTTATGAAAATCAAGAGGAAGCACAAGTTGCAAGAAAGATAAGGAAAATCAAGCCCAGAAAACAAACAAAGAGCAGCCAACACTCATTAAGTTTGCTGAAGGGGCGCCTGTGGCTGAGGGGGCTGCAGGGGAAACAATCAGTAAGTCTTTTTATGTTTTACGTATATTTACTTTAGTTATAACTAGGAATGAGGACAAGGTCATGGAAGTGGCAACTTTAACACCAAGTTGATTCTACAGGGGTTACCAATCACTGGTAGTAACTGTAAAAAAAATCAAATAAATAAATAAATTCAACTGAATATGAATAAATTTGCAAGTAGCAAAGCTAAAGCTAAGGAATATTTACCACCCCGGGGTGCTCACTGTGGATTAGGGAAGCATAAAAAATAGGAGCAAATATCAACTTCAAAGAGATGACTGAAATTTGCGGGGATATCAAAATAAACTTTGATGAATATATTTATGAAAGTATACAGCAATTTCTCTTTTCAAACATCAATAAATATGAAAAAAACCTAATAAAACTGACTTTAAAATAGGAACAGAGTATCTAAAAACTGAAATTTTTAATGAAGTATTCAAGGCATTGTCAAATAAAGTTGGGGACACAGTCCTTGTGAACACATTTAAACTTTTATTTATTTTGTTTGCTGAGGCATGGGGACAGATACAAGTTGGGCACCCCCCAGAACCCTCTTCAAATTCAGCCAAACATCCTACATAAACAGATTAGTTCAGGTGTACAAAAGATTATGCATGTTCTCCAAAAAAATATACCCTGCAAAGGATTCACATCACAGTATACCTAGGAATCCTTCTACATTGCATATTAAAAACCAATGTTAAAAAGTTGTAAGATGTACCTATTCAACTTGATATATGCCAATTAGCATTGGAACACCAGAAGACACCACGGGGGTATAGGACAGTTGAGCACGTCCTGTATGACTCCTTTGCATTGGCAATGTTGTATGGGTACTACATGCCCCCTGAAAAAACCTATTAATCAATTTGCTCATCTGCCTTTCTTTTATCAAACGTTTTTCAACCACCAGAGTACAGGACACCACCCCTCTAGCAATTGCATCCAGGGTTGTCCACCATGTACAGAAGAGTATGTGGATCTAATTAGACGCTCTAGCTGAAAATTTGATTTCCGGGTATAATTCCCTGAAATAATCACATTCCATTTGCAATTTGCATCTCCCTAACAAATAATCTTCCCTTGCAAATTAACTTTTAATATCTTTATTTTAATATTGAAATTTTAACATTTAAATTTTAATATTTAAATTATAATTTTAAATTATATTTGTACTATATCTAAATATTTTACAGTACAGTAGTTATAGTTGCAAACACGTCAAATAATAAAAAAATATTTAAAATGTTTTTATTTACTAGCTTGTTGAGTACAGGTTCATTTATTACATATTTAAACATCAAGAACTGAATTTATCCGCATCATGCAGCCCGCTCCACTTATATTCTAAACAAGTGATTGTTTAGAACTCAAATTAAATTTCCCTTGTAATATGATTCGATAAATATATTTGATATGCTTGACCCGCGTCCTAAGTACTAATTAGTAAGAGTTACATGAAAATCATTGGTTTCCGTGTTGTGTGGCTATAGTGGCACTGAAATAATAAGGATCAGATATTGACTTGCAAGGTCCAATTTGTGGCTTAAAAAAACCAAAGTACCAACAATGATTCACAGTTGTTAAAATAAAATTAATCTATTTCTATCATTTTTTAATTTATTTATTTGTTAGCACAACAGTCAATATAATATTCAGTGCATTATAATAAAAATATATTCCTCATACCTAGTATAATTGATTTTACTTGCCTTTTCTACATACTCTTATATGTCTATAATACAATCAAACATCACATCATTATATATAAATAATAGTTTTTGAGTCCTAATAAAAACAAAATAAATAAAAATAAAAACAAATAAAACCTGGAGCGCCCATTTATCTGATTGGCTCAGAGGCAAGGGCTTTGGGGAGGAAGGGCTCTGAGTGCTTCTAGAAAGCTGCCACCACATTAGGTGACATTGCAAATTGGCTGATATTGAGAATGCTATAGAGATCCTCGGTGTCCTGAGAGTGCCTTTCTTTACCTTTTTTTGATCCACCCAAAGACCTCCTAAATTGGATTCAGGAATGGGGAATATGGCAGGAGGAAGAGAAGTCTCATTGGACAATTGGTAAGCTGGTGGCTGGCTGAATGGCTATTTTTATTGATGGGCAGGAACTTGAACACAACCAGATCCACTTTGTGGAGCCCAAAATTATCAAACACAACAATGTTAGTTGTGCCCCAGTAATTAATCCAAAGGTACTCCTTGACAGCTCAGATAAAATTGAGAAAAGTCCTGCTATTGTGGGAACCCTTGATCATTTGATATTGGTCCAAACTGCAGGACCAAGAAGTGCAACCATTGAATAGGTCTGGGAACAGACAGCTGCACAATGAGCTACTCTGTCCTTGGATCCCTTCTTGACTCACCCATGCCTAGACCTGAGTGAGGAGGAAAACAACAATTTGTTGATGTAGAAGAACTCTATGTTGCCAGTCTCCTTAAGGATCAGATAAGTCTCAGCATAAATGTGTTGATCTTTGATTGTTTTCTTGCTGTTCCTATTGTACAGAAAAGCTCCAAGGACCTTCCAAGAGAAGCCCAATTGTCCATTGCTTTGTAGACAAGGGTTTTGGAGACAGAAAGCCTAAACTCTATGACAAGCATTGATTGGACAGCAAGCGTGTCCAGGTGGCAATCCTTGGTAACCCACTGCTTGATTGCATCAATATGAACAAGCTGAAGGAGTTTGGGCTGCCGCTTAGCCTGGTGGATTCAGCAATTTTCCCGGTGTTGCTGTATTTTTTGTTGATATCCCCAATATACCTGGCTGAGACACCAAATTGGGACGCAATATCCTGAACTGCTATTCCCCTGTTCAAGAAGTTGAGGAGAGCTTCACACTCATTATCAGTCAACCAACTCCAGCCCTTGGCAGATACCGGGAATCCTGGATAGCAGGCTCAACACAGGGGATGGGGGCCTTTGTGTAGAAGGTGGAATCACGCTTGGTTGCACTGGCGCTGTCAATGGTGGCATAAGACACAGGTGCAGATGCTTCTCAATTGTAGAAAATGGCTTCTAGGTGGTGTTAAAGATGCAGGGGCAGGAAGCAGCAACTTTTGGATCAAGAGTGCGGGGCCAGGTGACAACTGGGTACACAGTGGAGGTGTAAGTAACCTCAGTGTTCCCGGTGAACCTGGTGTAGGAGACTTTGGTGGCAGACCTTGAGAGCAGCTTCTGTCTTGGATTCAGGCTGGTTGATCTGGCCTTGGATGCAGGAGGTGGTTGACTGGCAATGACGCCTTGAGAGGCCTGTGTATTGGCATGACTCCCCTTGAGTTGGGTTCTGGGTCTGTTCTTGGACCCTCTGGGACACCCTTGTGGACAGGCTGCCCTGCAGGCTGGTGCAGGAGCTGGTTGAGAATGTGATTGACAGTCCATAAAAATAAAATAAAAAATAAATTTTAGATTAAAATGTATTTATTTGGATTTATTGGCTTAGTTGTGGGTAGTTGTTTTCTCTTGATTTAGCCTTGAATAGTAGTAGAGTTTCTATATCCGTGATTTGAAGTGAATAATATTGTATACTTTCCAGGTTTGGATGATTTTAATGCTTAATCACCTTTTATGTCTAAACATGGTTATTGAGATTGAATTTTTAGATTGATTTTAGTCATGGTGGAGCTTCTAAATTTGTGTTGGTGTTTCCTAGTGTGCTTACTGTACATTAAATTTGGATTCCAGTTCCCGCAACTAATATCTGAGTTTACTAGTGACATTCAAAAGTGATTTGAAATTTGGTTCATGGATTTGACAATCCCGCAATTTCAAAAAACATGGTAAACTTAATGAAAATGGTTGATGGATTTGAACGCTTCAAAACTGACTCCAGTTAATTCATTTTGTCCATTGGAAATATGCAATTCAACTTGAACTTTGCAAAGTGTCTATGAGTTCCTGCATTTTCAAATATTCAAATAAATACTCAAAAAAAATCAATTTAATTAAAAAAAGGCCATTCTGCAAAAGTGATTCAAAATTTGGACCAAGGATTTGACAATCCCGCATTTTTACGTTTGGGTTCTGAATTTACAGTATTGAGTGTCTCTTGGAATTCAAAAATTGAAAATAAAATAAAAAATTGTTTAATAAAACTAGTGTACTTTTAAGAAAAAGATAAAATTACTTAATCTCCCATCTATTAATTAGCAAAAAATATAATCCATAATATAAAGTAAAATCTATAATAACTCTTGGTCAAAGCTTAATAGATTATTTAAAAAGAATTCACACATAATTCTCTAATGTGAGTTTCAAAAATACTAAAGCTATAATTTTTATTAACAAAAACTATAAATTTTGTGTGTAAATAAACCATTTTTAACAACTAGAATAATGAAGAAATTAAACGCTTTCTAATCTAAATTTTTTGCTAGGGTAACAGAAAAATATACTGACAGGCAACTATACATTAATAAGCTGAGTTAGCACAGCTTTGCCCTTTTAGCATCCTAAAATCACCCATGGATTTTACTCACCAGCTTTTGGTAAGCTTTGATACCCATATCAAAGGATTTGAAATTACATAAAATAAAAGTCCAACCCCAACTTTAAACATAGCTTTTGCCAGTTCTTCACTAGAATTACATTGTTGAGCAACTTGTGTTATTGCTGGTATGTTCAAAGCTACATATAGATGTTAGCCTTGCCAATGTACTCTACCTAATCCTATGCAAGAGCACTACAAACTACAATAGAATATAACTTTGAATATAATTATGTTTATTGATACTGGAGTACAATCTAGCCAGCAGCAGCAATCTATCCAGGTGGAACTATGAGCTTGTCATCCTTTCAGGTGTCTATATCAATATATACTGCAACAACCCTTGTTCTTGTCCTTTCAGACAGTTCTCAGTGGCTACCTTTGCAATAGGTCCATCTTTGCTAGCTACGCCTATCCTGATTGGCTGTCCTTGGCATGTGATATGCTAATGGCCTTAGCAGGCGTACATGGCACTTCAGCTACAGCCTACGCTCTTTTTGAGCTAGCCTACTGTCATTTGTTGATTGGCTGTATCTTACACGCCTATTATTACACTGGGGAACTACACTGTATTTAATTGATGCTTAGAAATTGTCCCTGTTCAGCCCTCCTACATTGGAAGGTAGAATTCTGGTATTTCATTTGCAGGGCTTAATCAGTGATCCTTTTCTGGTTGGTGAACCTTCTGCTTATTAATGCAACAAGTCAAATTAGGGATTATACGCCGTATAATAGCAGACTCAATCCATTAGTGACTCAGAGGATTATCTGCCGCGTAATGCTGACCCAAACCAATAAGGAACCCGATTATACGCTGTGTAATACTGATCTGAACTTGGTATTTCTTAGCCATTTGTATATCACTTGTTTGATATGAACATATACGTCCATCAGGCTGTGTGGGCTGAGCTGATACAACATCCAGTAGGGTAGAATAGGTGATATACAATTGATGATTTAGTGATTACACGCTGTGTAATCAGTGATATTCACTATATTGGCTAACATTTATATGGTGTATAATAGTTACATCAATTATAATAAAGCAAGCAATATATGGTGTATAATCACATCACATTGGGATGATCAGTAATAATATGGTGTATAATTGTTACATCTATAATAATAAACTAACAATTACACGGCATATAATAACTACACTTGATTAGGTGATAACCAAATGATAATACGGCGTATAATTGTTACATCTATTATAGTAAACTAGAAATTACACAGTGTATAACTGCCATATCTATTAATATAATGATGACCAGTGATAATACAGCGTGTAACTGTTAAGATCTGTGTGCAATGATTAGCCTGATCATTTGTGATCAATCAGCCTAATCTCACATACATACTAGTGGGCTGCCATAAAAGAGTGGAGCTGAGTGTAGCACAGCTTTGCTCTTTTGACAACCTGTCCATCACTCTTAGCTTTTTTAATCACTAGAATATGAAATAAGGATTGTAAAAGATCATATATAGTAGTTTTAAAATGTATGGCAACAAGCAATAATACTTCAGATTTAAATGAATTCAACTCAGATGTAAACAAAATCAAATCATCTGAAAACAAAATTGATAGAACCCAAATCTATTGTAAATTAATATAAATTCATTGAGTTTTAATTTTATTTATATTAGCTATTTTTGTTTACATCTGAGTTAAATTTGTTTAAATCTAAAGTATTTTTGCTTGTGCCATAGGTTTTAAAACTACTGTATCTAAACAAAAACTATCTATTTAAGAGATCAAATTATTTACCCAGGCGGGATGCAGTTAAAGGGCAAAGCTGAGTCTAGAGAAGCTTTGTTCTTATGGCAGCCTGCCTGACACACCTTTCTTTTTGCCAAACCATATTAAATAAAATTTATTCTTTGTAGATAAATACTTATTTATTTGCATCAATAAATAAACTTTTTATAAAGTGTGTTCCAAGCAAGAGGCTTGGGGTCAGAATCAGGAAGATTGTCTGAAAAGAAACTAATCATTAGTAACATGAATGATTTGTTTGCTTTTAACTGTCAGCTGATCAGTACGCGCTTGTTCATTTTTAAAGGCCACACTGGGAAATTTGGTTTTCTATAAAATTTATCACTATAAATATGACAATCAAAGTTTATTAATCAGTTATTTGCAACTTTAGGAAATATAGGGCTTTTTTGGCTACACTCTGACCAGCCGCAGTCGTTTTCTGGCTCTGGGCCACACCTACCAAAAAATATTTCAAAGGGTTTAAATATTAAGTGATTCCGGTTTGGTAGTAGCATCCCAAAGCCAGAAGCAGCCAAGGCTACGCAAAGCGTTCCTGGGGATGTATGCCTATAATCAATTGTCATTTCAACAATGAGTAATCCCTAACCTAATAAATGATATATTTAAAAAAGGCATTGATTGACTCTTCTGTGCTTATAGCACAAAATCTTAAGCACTGGAATTCATTAGAGGCATGAAGATTATTTATTAAACAGATTAAGAACAACTAAGATCAGTGTTTTAGATAAATAGGCATTTTTATTCAAATAGCAGTATAAAATTTAGTTTAGAACTAAACATTCTGATCAAACAGACTGGTCATTGACTTACTATTACTGAAAGATGGAAAATGGGAATGATCATATTTCTTGATTTGAATGCGGGGGTAAACTTCCATCAGTTTTGGGCAGTTATGAACTCCAATATTACAATAGACGGTGATTAAGAGTGGTGAACCTTGTATCAAAAGGTCTACATTGTGCCGTGAGAAATATTTGGCACTAAAATAGAGCAGCTGGGGTAAATTAAAGCGACTCCACTTTTGATCAATGAACCTATGGATGTAAAGGACTTGAAGATTTTTAAAGCTTTCTCTAAGAGATAAAGCCATACAAAAAGGTAAATGAGCATCAATATTGTACAAGCAAAATTTCTTAGTAGAGTACACTAACTTTCTCCAAGGAAATCTGTTCAAAGACTTTCTCCCCAGGAAAATAGATTCTGCATTCTGCATAAGGATTGAGCATGGGTACCTACTTGAATGGCTATATGGGCCATGTTCCAAGGAGAACCTCTTAATACAAGGAAGTGATAATTTCATTCTTATCTTTTGAAAAAAGTCCTATTAATCTCAAGTAAAGGACATTGGCTGTCTCATTGGGAGACATACAAGTCTCTGAGATATCTTCTGGATGGAATTCAAGGCTAAAGTAACTTTCTTTTTCTTCCACCCAATTCCCAAGGTTTGATGTTTCCTGAAATTGTAACAAATGATAGGAAAGTCTTCATGATCGTATCTAGTGAATATGTTTAGAAGCTTCAACCTGGGGTAAAGAATTTGCACTTGCTCCATAAAATTTAGGTCTACTTTAATGAGATTAAATGATAGCTTCTGTAAAGGACAATCAAAAGCAAGCAGGTCTAACTTCATACCACCATTTTGGAATATGAAGAGTGACGTTAGATTCTTAAACATTGACAGATAAGATGTGGAATTGTATAGGGAAAGCCTTGAAATGCTTGATACCTCTGGTAGAACAAGAGTGCTTCTTCTGTATATACCAAATCCTTGAAGCGTGAGGCAGCGCACATTAACAAGGGCATCAAGAACAACATCATCTTCTGAAAACCAATCATAAAAGCTTTAAGTGATGGCCAATGAGAAGCATAGCTTATCATACTTGTTCAAAATGTTGGTTTTGAAGTAGTCAATGTTATTTAAGTCAACGTGGATGCGGCCGAAAAGCACTGGGGCTACAATACAGCGCAATCTTTTATTGGCACTTCCAAAAGAAATAAGGTCACCTCGTTCCAAGAAATCAAATAGTTCCCATAAAACAACATGAGGTAGCTCCATGTTGTGTAAACCATGTCCAATGGCTGTACATAATATATCACCTCTATTGATATAATACTTTAAGCTTATTAAGTTAAACTTATCCAATAGAATTTTAACATTTGGAATAAAATATGCCTCAGACAGAAAGAAATAACTATATAAAATAAAACCACTCAAATTTCCTATAGACTTCTTATTTAACTTCGATTTAATATAACTTGCTTCTTGAAGCTCCTACGACCCTAATGTATAAAGCTTTTGAACTATAATCCAGGACATCATTTTATACTCAAAAAATATTTAAAACTAATCCAATGAATGAATAGCTTAAATTATTTAACTCAAATCAATAAATTAGACTTGCTGCTTTTTATGTTTAAATCCAAAAAAGTTATTTACTTTTAATAAAATACCATTCGTCTCTTGTGATCAAACAAGATTGATGTATTATCGATCAACTTCTCTATAAAGCCGCAAAGTTAATGTGCAAACTATATATAATTAACCGTAGCTTGCTAGAAAATAGTAAAAAAATGATTTACTAAAGCATTATTCATCTTTTAAATTTCAGCTCCTAACTGACATTCTTGTATAAGAAAATCATTACAGTTGAAGTCAATACCTAAACTGCATCAACCGTAAACAATAGCTGCTACTGACATTAATGTTTTTTGTGGAATGCCTGCTTCCTGGAAAAATAACTGCTGCCTGGCCATATTCTTATAAGGAGATTATAGTGTGTTGCCAAGTTTTTTGGGAATAAATTTAGTCCCTTACGCTTAAAAAGTGACCATGTATATCTGAAAGCCAACGCAACTTATACACCTTCCTGTTAAACCTTTTCAAAAAATATGAAAGTAAAATGAAAGACATTTTTTGGCAACAGTTATTTCCTAAAGTATATTGTAATTTTATCTGTCAACTGGTTTAAATGACATATTAAAGATAAAGTTTTTTAAAAGCAAATTAATAAAAACCAATTTAATATAACTCCAAAAAACATCAGATCTTAATATAGCATTAATGCAAAAATATGTGGAATCTCAAATAATTTTAACCTAAACTTAATAAAACTATACAGATGAGATCTTATTGGAAAAGGTAAATAAAAAACTTGACAGCTATAGTCTCTAAAGAGAATAAATACCCACTTTTTAAACTGAAAAAGTATCAAATAATAGAAATTTTTATCATTCCCTTGAAACAGTATAACCTTTAAAAAAATCCAAATTTAAAGTTCAATAAGTCTTAATCCTTTTGAGATAAATTTTCATATTTATCTACACTTCTTCCTATTTAACAAAGCCTATCCCAAACGCCAAATCTCAGTCATTTAAATAAGTAATCGATTTTGAAGAGGGATGATAAAGAAGGATAGTCAACAATAGTTATATACAGCCAATACAAAAATTAACTGGACTTCACATTCATTTAAAGAAAAGAAAAATCATAATAAGTGAAAATCAACAAAATTGACATGAATAGATACACCATAAAGTTTTTATCAAGTTCTGAGAAAAACATGCAAATAAAATAAAAGCCACATAAAATAAGTATATTTTCAATAAAAGGGAATAATAAGCCTTTAACTCAAAAGAGTAATTATGCTCATAAAATGCATATGAAAAGAACCTCTCATACAAACTTACCTAGACAATAAAATTGAGATTAGTTAATCTTTTGAACAAAAAAGATGGCCAAAACAAGAGAAATATCTGATTATATTTGTGATTAAATTATCAAATCTAGAGAAATGGGGATATCCTATAGAAAAATTGTAAAACAGCATAAGGTTGATGCTGAAACAGCTCAAGAACATTTATATGAAGGTTCAAAACCCTAATTCTTGTTGCAACTGAACCAATGATAGTTCAGTATTTGATTGGGGAAGATAACAGTCCAATAGAAATGACAAGGATAATAAGAACAAGATGATGTTTATTGGTTGTTATTGTGATTGATATACTATATGGGGAGAGCCACAAAGCCACAAGGGGGTGGCATGATGGCAGGCTCCATATAAGGTTTGGGACCATGTAATAACCTGTGTGGGATCAACGCGTCAAATTGGCAACGCCCCTAATTAGGAGATAGTGCCTGCAATTTGACATTACCATCAGATTTATCCATGCCGTTATATACGTCATGGGGCAACTCATTGAGCGCCCCCTGTGTATTGTGAGATACATTAGCAGGCAAGGAGGGAAACTTGGTTACAACAATCTGTGAAAAGTTTCTCAAGGTTAGGCTATCCTAAAAATAATATAGCTCAAGATAATTATTATATTTCAGAATAGTTAAAAAATTGTTTACAACTGCTATCCAAATCAGAAAACCCATCAAGATTACCTTGAATACTGATATTTCTAATGATACTTTTTGGAATAGATTGCATGTGCAGGTTATCATGGCTGTATTTCAAGAAAAGAGCTGCCCCTCAAGAAATTAAACAAGTTGAATATATTAGCATTTGCTTGCCAATATTTAGATTGACATATATCCTTTTGGGAGAAGTTAATTTGGTATGGCTAGACTAAAGTGTTGCTCATAGGATCTCATAGACAACAAAAGATCTATTGCAAACTGATGAAGCCTATTATCCTGGCTGTGAAATATCCACTGTTGGAAATGATCCTCAGGGTACTATGTTTTGAAGCTGCTTCACAGCCAAAAAAGGGGGAATCCAGCCAATCAGTGAAGCTATAACTAGTGTTGTAAATTGCGCCATTAATGCCATTTCAGTATGGCCTTCAAATATTGATATGTGTGAAGATTTAGTTGGTTTTGCTTTCAATTTTGGGAATTTCTTGCCTTCTGCAAATGGGTCTGGTTAAATATCCACCCATTCTGGATTATCATACCTGTCTGTGACTGATCCTGGTATGACCTCATCCCAACATGACCCCTTGTGCCACTCTGTTTACCTAATGAGTGATCATTGACCCTTGTCTACTATTTAAGTATAGGATTTCTCCTAATAAAGACAAGTTTATCCACATTTGTGTTGGCTTTAATATTCTTCAAGCTTTTTCCTTGCCTTTTTGCCAAAAGGAATTTCACATATTGTATTCCAGGAAATTAAGGTATGTGCCCTTAATTTTGCCCTGAAGGCTAACCCAAGGCTAGCTTCAAACCTCAAATCTTTTGTTATAAAGATTTTCTGCCGTGTCCTTCTGAATGTTGTCCCCAGGAGTCAAACACAACAACTAGTGAAGTCTAAAAAAAATTCCTGGATTGAAATTCCTTTCCATTTATGAGACCTTTGGAAAACCCAACCAATTACGTCTTCATGAATTACAATGGCACTGTACACAAAGGCCCAAGAGTTTAAGGAATACTTGGATTCCAAACTTTTTTGTTTTAACTGCCTCCTCAAAGCCCAAATTTGAATCCTATTAAAAATCTTTGGGATATTGTCAAATCTGATTTTCCAGCAGGCTCCAAAAAACCATAGTGGATATCAAATTTGGAGTGGCAAAAGCATGGAAAGCAATTCCTACAGAAACTCATACGCTTCTAGTTTTTTATGCCAAAAAGACTTACTGCTGTTATTAGAGCCAGAGATGGGCCTACCAATTACTAGTTTACAAGATATTCAAACTTGTAAGTTATTGGTTTTTACAATAAATATTGAAATTTTTGAAATATATTTATTTTTCTAGGTTTTTATATTTCTCTCTGTACTTGATAAAATGTTTTGTGGTGCATTTTTTCATGCCAAATTTGGCAATTTCCATCTATTGGAATTTTTCTTTTTTTAAAATAAATGCAAAGACAGGTTGATTTTTGTAGTATCTGTAACTAAATATAAGATGACTTTACAGTTTAGTGAATAATTATGCTTTGTTTTGGCTTAAAGATGACAATTTGGCTTTTTAACAACTGTTTTATAATATTACACTATAAAAATTTAAAAAAAGGTTTTAGCAAATATTTTTGTAAAACAAGGAAATAAATATTCTCAGCACAAGGTTTCTGTGGGTCTTTAATTTTTAAGTCAAAAACTACAACTAAAAGTTACAGCCTGTTATGCTAAAATGTACTAAAATTTAGCTTGTGTTTGGATTTATTGATTTAAATAATAAAATAAAAATACAAGAAAAAGGTTTTTGTTTTTTTTATAAAAATAAAGCTACAGATAAGCATCCCTGGTAACAAAGAATATTAGCAACAGAAAACAGCTTTAAAAGTAGTACAACTATATTCAGATGGTTTGTTGACTGCATGGCATCATAACAATGTACTTAGATGGCTTTTTGGTAATTTAAAGCAATTTATTCAAACTTTACATTTTTTATACAAAAACTGCTCTAATTAAGTGAAAGGTTTTCACTTAATTCAATAAAACTCATTCATATTATATCAAGGATATGAATTTGCTCAGTTAAAAGCAAAAACAATGAATCAAAAGTAAAGTCTTGCGGTTATTTGATTAAAAAGGTTAATCAATGCATTATATAATCATAGCTTATATTTATAAACATGAGTTTATTAAATTAAAAGCTTAATTCAATTTATAACTACAAAACTTAAAACAATCTATTATTCAGCAAAAAAATTGACGCCCTTCAAAATCTCATCTGACATATTATATCCTAAAAGCCCTTATAAATATATGTGTCCAATAAAGCTATTTTTCCAATAAACAAACTGTAAGTAGATTTTAAGCTATTAATATTTTTGAAATTAAAAATTTCCAAATTAAGTTTTAATTCTAATTTTCTTGCTAGTTTTTTTTATAAATTTTGAGCTTTTAAGTTTTTGATTTAATTTCTATTGCTGTTGCTGTTGCAAATGAAATAAAAAATAATATATTGATTGAAAAGATTCAGGGAATACAATAGTTTAAAGAAAGATAGAAAAATTTGAATAAAATATTCTGTATTTGATTTGCAAAAACAACTATACTGTAATAAGGAGATCAGTGCCACAGGAGGTGGTACAAGTGCTATAAAAATAATGAAGCATTGAAAGTACTGTAAATTCAGAACCTAAACGTAAAAATGCGGGATTGTCAAATCCTTGGTCCAAATTTCAAATCACTTTTGCGGGCAACTCAGCTGAGTGAAAAATAAAATATTAAATAAAATTAAGCATTTAATTTGAGTTTTTTTGTTTATTTAAATAGGCAGATTTTGAATCTCTTGAGCAAATAACTCAACTAACAAAAGACAAAACACAACAAACAAATGCAGGATACATGAATCAGAAATGCAGGATTCTAATGTACAATTTGAGATTTCCTGTATTTCAAACAAATCATAGACATCATGTAAAGCCTAAAAAAATCTGAAATTGTGGGATTTTCAAATCCAAGAACCAAGTTTCAAATCATAATTGCAAGTAATTTTAAATAAATATAACTTATGGGTGTCTCAAAAAGGATGTTAAAGGATCTAGAGTGGATTTGTGTTAATTCTTTTAGGAATCATAGCCATTCTCAAAAATCATCCTATTCCAGTTTAGGACAGCTAAAGCTTCAATTATAATATTCACAAACTTAACATACTTAACAATAAAAAGAATAAAATATACACCTCTTTTTGAGTTTAAAATTTAATAAAATTTATTATGTCTTCTTTCAATAACAACCAGCTCAACAAGCTGTTCCCTGGCCTTGACAAAATTATGCAGGGCTACGTTGGGTCTCTTAATGGTGAAGCCTCTGTCTATGGCCACTCCCAACCTGCAGGCCCCTCTTCAAGTACCACCCAGGAGTGTTTTCTTTCTCCTGCAACTTCTAGTATGGCCCTGTTTGCCTACCATGCACAGGCAGCTGCCAAACCAAATCCTGTATCAACAATGGCATCTGAAACCAGCCATTTGAGCCATGGGGTCACCTAGAGAGCTAGAATTCCAGAAAAGCCAATCGGATGGCATTGACAAGTTCATAAGATAGACATATCCCTCCCCCAGCCAATCAGCCTGAAAGACGCAGAAGAAAATTGATCACTCCAGAGATTGTTCTCAAAATGGTTGAAAAGCAAGGGATGCTTATGTCCCTTGGGGAAATTGTGGCTGCAATGGGGTTTGCAAAGTCCACTGTGACTGCAACCCTGCAAGCCCACACCAACTGTGGCCCCCCTACCAAGAAGACCCCAACTGGTGCCTGTCCTTTAACTAAAGGTGAAAAAGCCCACCCTCTCAGGATGGCTATTGTCGTAGCTGTGCTGTTTTAGCAGAGTTACAAGGAGAAAAATATTTAGAGGATAGATCATAATCTTTATTGTGAGATAGTGATTATATAGCTATCGTGAATCAATGGATAGCAGGAACATGATTGGGGATCACACAGCTGGATGGAAGAGGGGGTGGCTTGATCCTGTTAATGAGTCAAGCGCCAAATCAAGGTATCCACCGTGAAGGATCATCATTTGTTCATGTTGATGGATTTGGTAATCCAAGTTGACTTCCTAGTCTGGCTTTGAGTGACCAGGTAATTGGATTGCGGGTCACAAACCTGCTTGGTTGGAACCTTGCTGGCGGGTTGAGCCTGCGGTTTTGACACCCCCCAGCTGAAAGTTGGCCTCCTCTGGAGGCAGGTTGTCAGGGAGGTTGTCAGGAGCCCGGGCGCCATACTTAACCAGTTGTTGTTTGGTGGCAGGCAGGGTGGTTTCTCATTGTTTCTGTCTTGCTTTGCAGGGTTGTAAGCAGTTGTGGTGTAAGTTTTTGTCTTGTTTGCGTTTCCCAAGCCCTTGCACAAGGTAAGTGTTATTGTTGTTTACCTTTATAATGATTGCTGGCCCTACTTTTTTGGGTTGTAGTTTGCTTTTGTCAACATTCATGACCCAGACTTTGTCCCTGACTTCATGTCTCTGGCAGATGGGAACAAAGGTCTTTTGTAAGCGATCCTTTTCTTTGGCTACTTGCTTGCTGTTGGCCTCTATTACTTGAGGATCAGAGCAAGGGGGACTTGACTTGGAATTCCCAGTTTGGGTCCTGTCAATGCTTGAATGATATTTGGCTATGTGCCGTATATCAGTTCAAACGGGCTTTTCCTGGTGGATCTGTTCACTTGGGTTTGGCACACAAGTAATGCAGTCAGTAGCTGCTTATACCAGTCTTCAGGTCTCCCGGCAGTGAGTTTGGCTAGGGCTTGCACAAGGCTACCATTAAGCCTCTCTACGCGTCCATTGTCATGTGGATGGTATGGTGTTGTGACGGTTGTTTGACCCCATTTTTGGTGAGGTTCACGTTGGTGTTTTTGGAGGTCAATTCTTTGCCCCCATTGGTTATCAGGAGTTCTGGCTTTCCAAACTTGCTGATTATTTCTTTGCCAATGAATTGTTGGACATCATTACTGGTGTGTATTTTCACCACTTGGGCTACTGGCCACCTTGTTGCAAAATCAATGGCTGTGATGATGTATTTTTTTTGTGCTTTCCCGGCATGGGGCCCTCAATGTCAAGAGCCCATACCTTGAACAGTAGTTGGGTTTGAATGGGGAGTACAGACTTAGGCAGGGTTTTGCTTCTGGCAAACTTTTTGCAGACCTCGCACTGTTCTAGCACTTCCTGGACATTGCAGTATAAGGTTGGCCACCATGCTTTATGTTTTAGGAATTTGTATAGATTTTGGCTCTTAGTATGTCCAAGATCTCTGTGTTAGCAAAGAATGGTATCAACTTGTTGATGTGTGGGAATGTAGGGAATGGTTGTGCCATCCGAAATCTTTCTGTGAAGAGTCCCATATACATCAGCAAAGAGGTGTTCATTCTTGATGACCGTTTCATTGGTGATATTAGTTGTGCCTGTGGGGAAACCTTTATCTTTTGTACAGAGCACTAGGAGAGGCCAGTCTGGGTCAAGCCCATTTTCACCCCTAGAAGCGCGGACATACAGGCGGGATAGGGCGTCCGCCATGGCAAGTTTGGCCCCGGGCTTATATTGGATAAGCATGTTAAACCTTTCTAGGATTTCCATCCACTGCGCTTGGCGGTGTGACAAGCTTGCTTGTGTCTTGAAATAGATGAGAGACTTATGATCAGTTAGTGCTGTGAATTCTTCCTGCTGTTCCAGGTAACAGCGCCATTTGACTACGCAGTGTTTGATGGCCAGTAGTTTTTTGTTGTGGATAGGGTATCAACACTTGCCATCTGTCAGCTTGCGCAACTTGTAGGCTACAGGCAGGAAGTCACCGTCACTATTCTTAATTTGCAGTACTCCCCCAATGGATGCATCTGAAGCGTCGGTTTCCATCTGATATTATCTGTCTCGTTTGGGGTATTGTAAGATGGGCGCTGTTGTGAGCTTTTCTTTGAGGCGTCTGAAACAGAGGTCACGTTGGGGGGTCCATACAAACTTGGACTTGGCGCCTATTATGGCGGACAAGGGGGGCAGTCAAGACGCTGCAGTTGGGTATGAAGCGTTGTACGTAAGCCACCATTCCCAAGAAAGTGCAGAGTTCTGATTTGTCCTTGGGAGGTGGCATTTTGCAGATAGCTTGTATCTTCTGACTGTTGGGTTTAATGTTGTCTTTTGAGACTATGTGTCCCAAGAAAGGTAGTTGCTCTTGGAAGAACTGGCATTTGGAGGGCTTGGTCAACAGTTTGTATTGTGCCAGGGTCGCAAAGACTTTCTCCAGGTCCTTGTGGTGCTGTTCCACCAAGGGGCTGTAGACAATGATATTGTCCAGGTACACGAGGGCGTGTTTGCCTATGTGCGGCGCAAACACTTTGTTCATGAAGGTTACAAAGGTGAATGGGGCATTGGTCATGCCAAAGTTGAGTACCACACATTTGTAGGAGCCGTACTTAGTGTGAAAGGCTGTCTTATGGATGTCTTTCTCCTTGATGTGGATCTGGTTGTAGCCTGCGGTTAGATCAATCTTGGAGAATACAGAGGCTGCTCCCAAGGCGTCAAAGAGATTGTCAATTACTGGTAATGGGTAGCAATTCTTGATGGTGACTTTGTTCAAGGCGCGGTAGTCTGTGACCAGGCGTAAGGTACCGTCATTTTTGGCCACAAAGAATACAGCGGCCCCAAAGGGAGACTGTGAGGGGTGGATAAGTCCTTTTTCCAGTGCCTTCTTGAGATAGGCGCGCAGGGTGTTGTCCTTGTTTGGGGTCAGTTGATAGATGGGGTGTGCCTTGGGCACAGCCCCCTTGAGTTGGATAGAGTGTTGGATGTGCTTCTCAGGGGGTAGCCCAGGTAACACTTCCTTAAAGATTTCTGGGTGACGGTCCACAATGTTACAATCTTGAGGCGTGGAGGTGTCCTGGTGGTCCTTGAAGTGTATTATTTCATACTGGCAGGAGTCTCAGTCAATTGCTTTCAGGTTTTCCTTCTCATCCAAAGTCTCTGTGATGCGTACAAAGACATGGTCTCATAGGAGTTGGTCTACAGAGTCTGGGTAGATTTGGTGGTTGACACCTTCACGCTTGATGGTCAGCACTGAGGTTGCCCAGTCCACGTGAGGGTTGTTTCTCTGTAACCAGTTTAGTCCCAGTACAATGTCAAACTTGGGGAAGTCAATGACAGGACCTTGGATGGTGGAGTGGAGGTTCTCAAGCATGACAGAGAAGGGAGCAGTTTCTTTTGTCACAGCAATGTGATGTTCATCAGCCAGGACCACGTTTTTAATCTGCAAAGGATTAGTGGCCAGCTTGAATTTATTCACAAAGCTGCTGTTGACTAAGGTTCAATCTGCGCCCAAGTCCAGGAGTGCTGAGCCTGTGTAACTGCAAAAAAAGGAAAGGGTAAGACATCAATTTATTGGGATGTCTGGCAATGGTGTACAGTACCAGGTCTTCCAAGGGCACTTGGATCATTGGGCATTGGTCCAAGTCCTTGGGTTGGTATTCATTGTTGGGCAAGTCAGGAGTTGCGTGGGGAGAGCTTGGCTTGCTTAGTGCTCTCCCCAGGCTTTTCCCTCATCTTGGTTGCCTTGGGTGGCAGTGACATGGAAATGGGTACAATTTGATTGGCCGTTGTTCCCATTCCCATTCCTGTTTGAACCCGTGGGCTTTTGGTTGTTGTTGTTGTTGCCTCCAGGAGGTGGTTGAGAGGAGCGCCCGCTTGAATGTGAGTCCTTGGGTCTCTCTTGTTTCCCAGTCTGTGCCTTGTGTAGAGCGTTGGATGTTTGTTCCGCTTTGTCTGCTTTACAGTACAGGCTTTGCAGGTTGGTAACCTGGTCCAGGTTCACATGTCTCATTACGTGCAACTTGAGAGCATCATAGTACATGAGGTGTGTGGCAGGGGTGTCAAAGGCCATATTAGACCGGGCACAAAGACGGAGTTCCTTGTAGGCACAGATAAGTTCCTTCACGGTGCCTGTCTGGGTTAGGTTCTTTACTTGGCGTATGATCATGAGTGCTGTATCCTTAAGCACAAATCTTGCCAAGAAGTCCTGTTTGAAAGTGTCCCAGTTCTTGTCAGTGTGCTCTTTGTGCCACTTGTCACACCAGGTGCCAGCATCATGGGTCAGACAAATGGAAATCTCCACAATCCAAAACCGCTGTGGGCATTTCATCTGAGCCAGCTTGCTTTGGGCGGACTGGATCCATGCAGAAGCATTGTTGTTGTTGGCCCCTGCAAAGGGCTCTAAGGCGGCGCTGCAAAGTCTTTGTGCAACATAGGCGGGCATGGTGGTTTTTTCAGCTGGTTGTGGCATCAAGGAAGGCGCCTGGAAGAACCCTAGTGTGGAAGAGCGTTGAAGGCGGGTAGCGGGATCACCGTGTTTTGGTAGAGAACAAAGCCATCAGGTATCTTGGTACCAGGAGTATACAGCGTCCAGTTGGGCGGGAGGCCAGACACAATTCTGACAAGGATTTGTTGGCTGCAGCGTGTGCAGGCAACAGGCGGAATTTTTCAAGATAAGGTAGGATAGAAAGCCTACCTGTGCTACAATGTTGTAACTGTGCTGTTTTAGAAGAGTTACAAGGGGAAAAATATTTAGAAGATAGATCATAATCTTTATTGTGAGATAGTGATTATATAGCTATCGTGAATCAATGGATAGCAGGAACATGATTGGGGATCACACAGCTGGATGGAAGAGGGGGTGGCTTGATCCTGTTAATGAGTCAAGCGCCAAATCAAGGTATCCACCGTGAAGGATCATCATTTGTTCATGTTGATGGATTTGGTAATCCAAGTTGACTTCCTAGTCTGGCTTTGAGTGACCAGGTAATTGGATTGCGGGTCACAAACCCGCTTGATTGGAACCTTGCTGGTGGGTTGAGCCTGCGGTTTTGACACTATTATGGAGCATGACCCACAGATGCCCTTGGTCCAGGTCTGTCTTCAACTGGGACTCCTCAGCATTTTCACTAATAAGAGAATGGTCAATTTGTGGATGCACAGAGTTGTAGTTGCTGCTAGAATTTCATCCAACCAAGTTTTCAGTGGTCCCAGTTTAGCAGATACTGACCCATATGAGTCTGCCATCATAAATTTCACTAAAGGAAGGGCAATAAGGACATGCAATGACGTAATCTTCTTATCATATGCCAAATTTCTGCAAGTATCCAAGACTTTGGAGGAAAGCGCATCCAATCTAACGTTTACAAGTGTGTCCTAATTCTGTACAGATTTTTCTGGATTTTGGTGTCAGTTTCCCCAGTGAGCTTCAATTATCACTCTGCAACTTCAATCACTGCAGATGGTTATGCCTACCAGACAGATCTCAAAAACATGCTGGAGGAGTGGGTCACCCAACAGGCCATGTACACAGTTGTACTGAGTGCAGATTAGAGCAGTGTGAATGGACAACCAAGGAAATTAGGGCTGTGGGGCATACCTGTTGGTCCTAACCCACCAACCAGACTGACACACATCTTGTAGATGTATGTCTTTACGCTTTTGGTTCTTCTCTCAGGCGCTTAAAGCCTGCCACCTACAATGAACTATGCTCCCAAATTGAGAAGGGACACAAGCTTTTCCTTTCCATATTTGTCCAGGACTTATCAGATCTCATCATCTTATATGCAAGTGATAGTGATAAGTCCAGAAAGGACTCCTTCCTCCCCCCACACTTATTCATTTGGTTTGTCAAGCCTGCATACGTGACAGAAAAAAAATTCAAGCAATTGAAGCAATTGGGTCTTTCTGCTTCTTCCCAGTCAACAATCCCTGCCTCACCAACTCTGTCATCAAGACCAAGCCACCTGCTTTCTAAACCTGACTCCCAAACCACCATGCATTCCTTCCCCACTACCTCAGATGATGTCCCTTTTACAGTTGCAGATGATGGCATCTTACATTCTGTCCATTCCCTCCCCTACTCATCCCTTGATGAGTAAAATAAAACCTTTCTTTGTGAAAAAATATTAAAATTGATATTCTTTCTTTCAATTCATAATTAATAATATATTCTTTTTACATTATTGACATTCCCCGTATTAAAAATATTATACATTTGATATGGTAACATATAACTATTTGTATGGATATTTTCAATTATAATACTAAATTAAGTACCAAAAAATGTGAATATTACATTATAATATTGCAGCTAGACATTAACTCTTGGTATGTAGATATTTTTTGCATAGCTCAATCCATTTTTTAATAAAATTCATTGTAAACTTTTTATTATTAATTGTGATTTTATAATTGGAATGTGTCTATATTAGGGAGCTATTAACACTTATTACAGATATTGATACAGAATGTATTTTACAGCTATTATATTTACCTATCAATAATGATTCTGTAAAATTAAAGTCAGATTTATTGAGTTATTAATGATACAATGGATCAATCAATCATTTTTATGATCATTGATTGGCTGATTTTCTCTGCTGTGGCAATTGTGCACTTTCTGGAATTTACACGCTTGCATCTTTTTGGCTGTTTTCCTATCCTATTGCACAGGCAATAGTAATCAGGGTTGCCACCACAACCACAACCAGTCTTGGGGTGGCAACCATGTTTACTATTGCCTGTGCAATAGGATAGGAAAACAACCAATTTGATGCAAGCGCGTAAATTTCAGAAAATGCACATTTGCCACAGCAATGAAAATCAGCCAATTAAAGATCAAAAAATGCTTGATTGATCCATTGTATTATTACTAACTCAATAAATCTGACTTTAATTTTACAGAATCATTATTTATAGGTAAATATAATAGCTGTAAAATTTAATCTTTATCAATATTTGTAATTAGGTGTTAATGACTCCCTTATATAGACACATTCCAATTATAAAATCACAATTAATAATACAAAGTTTATAATTAATTTTATTAGCCAAATGCATTGAGTTATGCACATAATGCGGAATTGATATGGCTAGCAATATGCCCTAGTAAAGTTAACATAGAATAAAACATTCACAATTCAATGTGAGATATCAATAAAATGATATTTTTATCAAATAAAAAATTTTATATACTGGAAAAATAATCTACACATACTAATTCAGAGTGCTAGTTTAGTTCATTTTTGGTGTATTATGTGCTATGTTATGCTACTTTTTGTATGATTGCAAGGTCTTTGTAGTATATGCAATAATTGCCAATAAAATGTATTCATCATTTATAATTTCCTATTATGTGTTGATGCTAGTGACATAAAAACTTTTATTTGAGGTGGAATTCAAACAACATTTCAAATATCTATTCACTTGCACATAAATTATAAGAACACCTTCATAAGGTTATTGTAATTGAAAGAAATATCAGGGAAATTGTATCAAAGCAATTGAAAAGTGAAGTATTGACATTGGTCCAGAGAAATGAAGTTGCCCTAATTAACTTGGGAACAAACATTCAGATTAACATAAGGAAGTATACTCAATCTTCAGGGGAAATATTAGAAAAATTGAATTTTAAAGATGCAATTTATAACTTGTTTGAGACCTGGCAAAGTGCCAGTGGAAATAAGCAAATGATCAAATTGATATAAGGAAATGAAAAATCAACAGAAATGAACAGAAATAAAGAGAAATCAATTCAAGTTGAAGGAAATGAAAATACTGAAATGGAAACAGAAATGAATAAAGGAAATGAAGAAATATCAAGAGGAAGAAGCTCTTCAATAATGGAAGAAACTTTATCAAATGAAGAAAATCAAAGGGAAGACAGAATTGCAAGGAAACAAAGGAGAATCAAAGCAAGGGAAAAAACTGAAGAGCATACAACACTTATGAATTTTGCTGATGGGGCGCCTGTGGCTGAAGGGGAACTAATTATTAAGTTTATGAATGATCTAATAATCTTTATTTAGTGATAACAAGAAATGGGGAAGAAGTTGTTAAAGTGACAGTATATACACCAAGTGGTGTATATGGGGGCTATCAACAACTGATACCCGCCATCATTCAAAGGAACTCCACAAAAATAATCTAATAACTGGAATGAACACAAATGAATTTGTGAATAATGAAGCATTAGATATAGAATATTTACCACCACTGGGGTGTTTGACTTGGGTTAGGAAAGCTTATTAAATAGGAGAAAACATCAATTTCACTGAAATAATTGAGATTCAAAGGAATTTTTAAAGGAATTTCAAGGAATTTATTTATGAATGTGTTGAACACTTCCCTTTTCAAATATGAACTATTACAAATCAAATTTGAAGAAAGTTTAATTTCAAATAGCAAATAAATACATTAAATTGGCAATTTTCAATGAATTTATCAAATTAATGTCAAATAAAGTTGGGGATGTAAACCTTTTGAATAGAATAAAACCCTTATTAACTCCATAAACAGAAGCATGAGGCAATCCCAACAAAATGCTAGAAAGATCCCTCTTCAAATTTTTAAATACTTCCTACATAAATATATTAATAGCAATATATAAGAAATTTTGCTTATTTTTGGAACTCTATACATTGCAACAACCACACATTGTGGTGTAACTGGGAATCCTGCTCCATTGCATCTTAAAAACAAACGTGAAGAAACAGGAATATGTCCCTCTTCAGATGGACATCTGCCCCTTAGCTTTAGAGAAGCAAAAGATTTCAAGGTGCTACAAGACTGTGGAGCACGTTCTTTATGATAGATTTGTGTTAGCTTCAATATACAGCTACTACTGTAGATTCAGAACCCAAAGGTAAAAATGCTGGATCATCAAATTCTTTTGCGTAAACTCACCAACTCAATATAATATTTTTCATTTTTTTATATAAAAAGAAAGTTTTTCTGGGATGAAAATCACTCCATTAAGTTGGTGAGTTCATGCAAACAAATTTGACAATCCCACATTTTTACCTTTAGGTTCTGAATTTACAGTATTTACCTCCCAAAAAGCAATTACTCATAAATTATCTCTTGCATTTGCCTTTTATTAGGCGCTCTGCCTCCACCGGGGTGATGAGCGCCACCCTGCTTGCAATTGACTCTTGTATAATCCACCACACAGAGAAGAGTATGTGGTCCCAATTAGTGGCTCTTACAGAAAAAAATATTTTGGGGTATAATTTCTCTGAATAGCTCCCTTGCTTATTGTGTTTGCTTAATAAAACTTCTCATATTTTAATTTATTTTTATTTGTATTTGTATTAAAATAGTAATATATAATTAGATAGGGTATAATAAAGAGTTAGTAGTTATAAATCCAACACGTTTAACATTAAAAATTTATTTATAAATTTGTTTATTTATTGATTGGCAATCATGGGTCATATAATATGTACGTAAACAAACATGAACTCAATTTACCCACCTTGAATTGTCCACATCAATTATTTTTTAAATAATTGCTTGTTTAGAACTTGGATTTGTTTCCTTTTGAATGTGATTTGATAAATAGCCTGAGCCAATATTAACTTGTGCCATAAGTAATAATTGGTAACAGATACATGAAAATCATTGGTTTTCATGCCAGGTTGCTATAGTGGCACTGAATTGATAAGGATCAGGTGATGACTCACAAGTTCTAATCTGCAGCTTTAAAAAATAACAGCCCTTGTAATAAAAAGGAATCACATTTACTTAAATAAAATCCATCTTTTGTAGCTTATTTAATTTTTTTATTTGTTAGCTCTACAGTCAAAACAAAATTTGATGCATTATAATAAAAATATGTGTCTCTACATCTAATATAATTAATTTTATTTAACTAATGTACAAAGTCTTTAAGGTCTATGATACAATTTAACATCAAGTCAATATATAAATAACATTTCTCAAGTCCTAATAAAAACACAATAAATAAAAACAAATAAAGTGTAAAACACCTATTTATCTGATTAGCTCAGAAGCAAGAGCTTTGGGAAGGAAAGATTCAGAGTTCTTTTAAAAAGCTGCAATCACATCAGGTGGCATTGAAAATTGGCTGAACTCAAGAATACTGAAGAAATCTTCAGTGTCATGTGGGATGCCTTTCTTCACCTTATTCTTGATCCAACCAAACACCTCCTTGATTGGATTCAGAAATGGAGAATAGGGCAGAAGGAAGAGGAGTCTCATTGGGCAGTCAGCCAGGCAGTGGCTGTCTAAATGGCTATTTTTATAAATTGGCGGGAACTTGGATACAACCAGAACCACTTTGTGGAGCCCAACATTATCCAGCACAACAATGTTGGTTGTTCTGTGGTAGTTGATCCGGAGAAACTCCTTGACAACTCAGAGAAAATCAAGAAAAGTCCTGCTATTGTGGGAACCCTTGATCATCTGATATTGATCCAAACTGTGGGGATCAAGAAGTGCTACCATTGAATATGTTTGGGATCAGACAGCTGCACAACATTGTCATGAATGCCGCCATTCACCATGTTTTGATTTCGCCTTTGATGGGTTATTTGAGGCCAAATATCTCTCTTTTTCTTTTGCCTCTCAAAATGAGTCTATATCCAAACTGGGAAATACAATTGTGTGGTTTCCTGGCTCTGCAGCAACTCACTTGCCCCACGCATGCTTGTGGCAAGTGATCCTACTGTCCTGGTAGTGTTTTGTGGTATTCCTAACCACTATATATTCCATTTCATATTCACAAATAAAAATTAAGTTCTATTCACATTTTTGTCTTTGAGTCTTCCAGTACTTTGGCGCCTCTCTCTAGCCACAACTAGTAGAGATTATTCATCTAGGGCCACAAGGTAATCACATAGCCTTCCCTGCCATCTAACCAAGACTTAGTATGAATCCAATCCTAAGGTTAGGATTCCCTGTTGTGTATCTGGGCCGTGCCTCAGAACATAACAAAAATGGTGCTCACTACAGGGGCTGTAAGCCCCTTGGTTATCCCTTTTGCATCCACGTTTTCAGGTCCTTTGCCTCTGCCTATACAAGAGCTAACTTCACCTGAAATTACCAGCCCTCCTATTGAGGAAGACATTGCAGACCTGCCTATTGTCCCTACTGTACTGAACCTTGGAAATGGTTCCCACCTAGTGGCCTACCCTTTGGGTACCCCTGACTTGGAAAAAGTTATGACAGTAGCCCTTGGGTTAGCCCGTGATGGGGCCATCCCTTGCCTCCAGTTGCAGTTCAGTCAGGCTGAATACTACAAATTGATTGTAGCTCTTAATTCAAACAGCATCTCTTCTCAGCAGCTGGCTCCACTGAGAACCTACTGTCATCCTTTGTGCAGCCTGCCCTAGACCACCATCAAATGGTGTTGGGACTCCACGTTCAGGAAATCTTGTCTCTACAAGCAGCTGTTACTCATCACTGGGATCAGTTTGCTGCCTACCAACAGTGGATCCACTCCCTGTTTTCCTTGGTATCAGACAACCAGTGCAACTCTGTCACCTCCCAGACCTGTCTGGTTAATTCCATCAAGAGGATGCGCCAGCCTATCCCCGGCTATGTCAGGGAGCATCTACATGAATTCCACCAGTTAGAACAATCCTGGCAATCCCAAGTAGATTCCACCCTGAACACTTATCTCACCAACTTTGAGTGGCTTGTACAGCAGCTCAATGCATTTAGCACCTATTCCTTTGAGCAACTGCAGCAGGTAGAGGACCTTGCTGCTAAAGGCCTAATTGAGCTCAGTGCTGAATTCAATCAAGAGAGAGCTGTCACTGCTGCTGCTATAGCCAAGCTCCAGAGTCAAGTGAATGAATTATCTATGCCCAATCCAGATGTTCTGCCTTCTCCCCCATCTGAAGACTTGGTGGACAGAGAGCAGAGATTATGGGATGCCATTCAAGAGCTATGTGTGTCTACCTGTAGCCAAGGAGTCCTCCTGAGCTCCTTAGCCTGATCCTCAGGTGCTTGCTTTGACCGCTCAAGTTGCTGAGCTACAACAGGAACTTGCTGCCCTACACAAAATGATGGCAACTGTTACTAGTCCAGTTGGGGTTGTTGATGAAGATGGTTGCTGCCCTGGCTTACCAGGGGCCCCTCAAATCCAATACGCTAGGGAGTTGATTGCCCTAGCTAACAAGGTGGATCATTTGAAGCGGGATCATACTGAACTGGATAGAAACATACAAGAGATGAATGACGTGATTGACTCTGTGAATGATAGGGTTGCCCCTGCCTCTCAGTGGTACCATCCCTTACCTCCTGGCTGGCCAAGCTTTTCTTGGGAGTAACAACACAGGGCCAACGCCTAGATGCTACTGAGCAACAGACCATCCTAGCTAATGATACAGGTGCCCGCACTGCTGAGGCCCTGACTACCCTTGAGGAAAGTGTTTGACAGCTGTGAACTAGACAAACCTCCTTCAAATCTGAAGCAGAATTCTCCCCGTGCATGAATGTACTTGATAGCAACAATGGTTGCCCAACTCCTGAAGCACATTTTAAGCCTACCTTTAAGCAAGTCTTTGATCCCAGAACCTCAACCATTGTAGCTTTCCTAACTATCTATTAAACTGCCATGAGAAGAGCCTTAGATAAAGTCAAGAAGGAACATATTCTGATCTGTCTACACCCAACCTTCCAAGAGGTAGTTGTGTCAGAGCTGCCCACCATTAAAACCTGGGAAGATATGAAGCAGCTTTTGATTGAAAAGTTTGGGGGTGACCTTAGCTTGGAAGTAAAGAAGTACGCCTTCATGTACATTGCTTTCAAACCCAAGGAGACTCTAGCTGAGTTTGCAGACAGATTCTACATGGAGGGACAACAACTGATAACAAGCAGACAGTTGACGGCCCACAAAGCTTACATGACTTGCGCTCAAGCCCTCAAGGTTAACCAGCTTCTGTGCCTCCATTTCAAATCCCATAAAACTATGCTGTTCTTCATGAAGAGTATAAAGACGTTGTTGCAGAATATGCACCTTACCCACTCTGGAGCAGTTGTTTGGGAGACTTGTACTGCCTCTAACTCTGGTTTGTCTTCCTGTGGCCCTTGCATCCTTACAATGAACTTGCAAAATCCTCCTTGACGTAAAGGTTGCCACAACTGTGGCCAGATAGGCCACCATTCTTGAGTCTGCACCAATCCTTGGGTTGAAGGAGCTGATCCCAAGGAGCAGGCGGGAAAATAACAGTCAACCTAGAGGCAGAGAGGCTCTCGGTTGACAATTCTTACCAGTCTCTTTCAATCCCTCCCTCCATAAGCAACTCCAAGCCTGCTGATACTGAGGCTTCTCCTATCCTCCTGTTGTTTCATAATATCTCTGACAACTCTTACTTGGACAATTCTGATATCAATGACCCTGACACTTACGGATACTCAGTTCTTGCCATCCCCAAAACCATTGCAGTTCCATATAAGTTACGCTCAGGAAAGACTATGACAACTACTAAGCCTTTGTCTGAGGCCAAAGAAGTTGTCTCTTGCCCATACCTCACTCAAACAAAGAGGTCTCCTGTGCTAGTAGAGTCATTAGAAGAAGCTACTGAAGTTGCTGGCTTTGTATTTAAGAATGTTTTGGTTTTGCTTCCTCTCCAGATGGTCTATAAAGAGTTTCCAGGATTATGATGCATGATTGAGAAGTGGGACAAGGAACTAGCATAGTCTCAAGACATCCTGGCTGTCTCCTCACACTTTGGTTGTAATACCACTTGTGTGGAAATATCCATCCAAAAGGTGAAGATCAAGGCCGCCTTGGATACTGGCTCTCCTGTTAACGTTATCTCCTTGAAGCTTGTTAAGAAGCTCAAGCTCTCTCTCAAGCTTAATTATCATCAGTTGTATGGTACAGCTGGGCTATCTATGACTTGCGCCATAGGAGCATATTCTGCTCTCCCCATGTGGTTTGTCAAGCTTCTTCTAGCCGCAGCTGCAGTTGTCTTGAGGAATGAGAGCTACAATCTCTTAGTTGGTATCCAGTTCCTTAGAGAATATAATGGGATCATCAACTTGAAAGATGTCTAACTCTCTATTCTTAGGTACAAAGTCCCTCTGATCTTTGAAAAGCCTGTTAAAGTCCCTGGGAAGCACCTCAAGATGTGTGCTTTAGAATACCCCACTGGTGTTTTCACTCTAAAATACCGTACCCACTCCTCCAACATGAAGTGTCCGCCCATGGCTTTTCCTGCATCTGAGGGGATCCCTCTCCTGGCCACGTCTGCTGTAACCTTCCCCTGGCTCTCAAGCCATCTTGTGCTCCCAAATATTGTATGAGCTACCTGAGCGTACTTTCCTGGAGTTGTACTCTCCTCCTTTGCTAGGTTACAATAACCTTAACTCTGTCCTGAAATCCTAGATGTCTCTTATAAGGACCCTGTTCAATTGCTAGTAGCCAACCTAACTACTCTCCCCATAAATGTATCTAGAGGGCAGGTTGTTGGTTATTGCAAATTACTGAATGCTCCTGATGTCTTATCCCTTCATACCTTTGGTACATTTCAGGATTTCAACCTACCAGAAGACAAGCCCCAAGTCCTATCTTTGTTTAATGCGCAAGATTTCCCGCAACTATCCCCAGTTCAGAAAAAGGAAGTGCTCAATTTGCTAGATCAATTTTCAGACATCTTTTCCAAAGACAGTACCAATTATGGCCTATCCAAAGGCGTTATTCACCATATTGATACTGGAGACGCTCCCCCCTTCTGCACTAAACCATATTACCGCAGTCATGTGGAGGACGCTCAGGTGTCTAAAGAGCTCAAACAACTGTTAGACGCTGGGCTACTGGCTCCTTCCCAAAGTCCTTGGGGTTCACCCTTACTTATCCTAAAGAATAAGGATGGGGTTCATTGTATTGTGATGGACTATTGGCAATTGAACTCTTTAACCAAGAAGGATTCTCACCCCCTTGCTGTGTATTGATGATGCTCTCTGCCGTCTGGGAGGCTCTAAGTTCTTCTCTGCTATGGATCTGGCATCAGGATACTAGCAAGTTGACCTTTCACCCAAGGACCACCAAAAGGCTGCACTCATTACATCTGAAGGGCTGTTTGATCCTACCTGCATGCCGCAGGGACTCTGCAATGCCCCAGCTACCTTCCAAAAAGCCATGGACTCCATTCTCTGCAACTTGAAACTGACATGTGTCCTAGTATACTTAGATGATATACAGTTTTTAGTGCTACCTTTATCAATCACCTGGCTCATCTCAAAGAGGTGTTCATAAAGATTCAAGAAGTTGGCCTCAATCTAAAACCATCTAAGTGTGCTTTCTTCAAAGAGTGTCTTGAATTCTTGGGCCATGAAGCAACCCAGACACAGATTTCCCCAATGACCAAGAAGGTTGAAGCCATCAACAAAATGCTTCCTTTCACTAACCTGCAATAGGTACAAGTCTTTCTGTGTATGATGGGCTATTACAGGCAGTTCATCACTGATTTTTCCAATACTAGTGAACCTTTGGTCCAGCTGTTACGTAATGTCCCTTTTGAATGGACTGCTAGTCAGCAGCAAGCCTTTGAGACCCTTAAAAAGAAACTCAAAGAAGCTCCCATCCTAGTGTATCCTGACTACAATAAGGAGTTTATTCTATATGCTGATGCCAGCAACCTAGCTATTGGGGATATCTTGGCCCAATTAAACAACAAAGGTGTGTACCATCCTGTGGCTTATACTTCCCGTGTTCTAAACAAGCATGAGAAGAACTAAAGCGTTACAGAGAAGAAATGCCTCGCTGTGCTGCATGCAATCAAACAGTTCCACCACTATGTGTATGGTACCCATTTCACTGTTGTCACTGATTATGCTTTTCTTAAGTGGTTACAACAGTTTAAGGAACCAGAAGGACAACTAGCTAGATAGATCTCCGCCTGCAAGGTTATGATTTCACTGTGCTCCATTGCCCTGGGATTTAACATCAGAACGCTGATGGGTTGTCCTAAATGCCCATCCTTGTCCTACATCCTGCTGAAGCTGAATGGTTGTATGAACTAATTGGATACCCTTCATCATGGGAAAGCAAGACTGAGGAAGTTTGAGTTGCCCTTGCTAAGCTATCTGAAGACACCCTCATTTTTGACAGTCCCTTTTTAAGAAAGTACAAGATCAATACCTGCCTTATTTACAACCTAGTCTTTGCCTTTTACTGGTGCTACAAGCTCATAAAAAGACCAGGCATGGGGGCATTGCCAAGACTTTTGACTGGCTCCAGAAGAATTACTTCTGGGAAAACCTTTGCCTGCTGATTTCAGATGTCATAGCTAGCTGCCACAACTGCCAGCTGCAGAGGCCTTGAGCTGCTGTCCACAAGTTCAAATTAGTTCCCCCGCAACATGCCTTTCACACTGTCAGCATTGACGCAGTAGGTCCTCTCCCCTGCTCACGTTCTGGGTGTTGCTTTATTCTGATTGCTGTTGATCACTTCAGCAAGTGGGTAGAGGCTCGCCCTACTAGGGACATCAATGCTAAGACAACTGCTGCCTTCCTGTTGTAAGATGTTTTCTGCTTCCATGGCTGCCCTCAAGTGCTGCTATCTGATAATGGGACTAACTTCTACGTCAAGTTGGTAGCCTCTATTGTTGAAGCCTTGGGGTCTTACCAGTCTTTCTCTTCCGCCTATAACTCTTCTATTGATGGGGCAGTTGAGCGTGCAAATTTGACACTGGTTTCTATCATGAGGAAACTCACCTACTCTGACGCTGCAAACTTGGATCTATTTTTACCTGCTGCTCTCTTTGTGTATTACCTTAGCAAATGTTGTGTCATCAGGTACTTCCCCTTTGCTATGTTGTACAGGCGTGAGGCCATCACTCTGTTGCTCCTGGGGTCCCCCTACTCTCCTCTGATAAGGCTATGAACCCTGATGACCATATCAAATATTTAGTCAATCACAACATTGATATATAGGCCACTGTGTATACTTCTGCCTATAAGACCAAGGTGCTTGAGCTTTCCCCTGACAATGCTGGACGCTCTCCCTTGCCTGAGTTCAATATTGGGGACCATGTTCTCTTCTATCAGAATAGAGTAGGGGGACGCACTCACAAGTTAGATACTTTTTGGGTTGGCCCTCTAGAAGTAACCTTCAAGCGGGGGTCCAAGTACACCTTGAAACTCCTCTCTAGTAGTTGTCTGTTTGCCCAAGTGCATGCCAAGTTCTTCTGCAAGTACTACCCCCTAAGTTCAATCTAGAGGGGGACAATGTTGTGAATGCCGCCATTCACCATGTTTTGATTTTGCCTTTGATGGGTTATTTCAAGGACAAATCTCTCTCTTTTGCTTTTGCCCCTCAGATTGAGTCTATGTACAAACTAGGAAATACAATTGTTTGGTTTCCTGACTCTGCGCAACTCACTTTCCCCACTCATGCTTGTGGCAAGTGATCCTACTGCACATGTACTGTTTTGTGGTAAAGCTACACAGTATATATTCCTTTTCATATTCACCATTAAAAATTAAGTTCTATTCACATTTTTGTCTTTGAGTCTTCCAGTACTTTGGCGCCTCTCTCTAGCCACAACTAATAGAGATTATTCATCTAGGGCCACAAGGTAATCACATAGCCTTCCCTGCCATCTAACCAAGACTTAGTATGAATCCAATCCTAAGGTTAGGATTCCCTGTTGTGTATCTGGGCCGCGCCTCAGAACACAACAAATGTGCTACACTATCCTTGGATCCCTTCTTGACCCACCCATTCCTAGAACTGAGTGGGGAGGAAAACAAAAGTTTGTAAATGTAAAAGAACTGGACATTCTCAGTCTTCTTTAGAGCCAGGTAAGTCTCAGTATAAATGTGGCAATCCTTGATTGCCTTCTTGCTGGTTCTATTTTACAGAGAAATCCCCACTAATTTCCACAAGAAACCAAGATTGACCATTTTTTACATACAAAAGTTTTAAAAACAGAAAGCCCAAACTCTGTGGCCAGCATTGATTGGACAGCAAGTGATTTAAGGTGACAATCCTTGGCTACCCACTGTTTTATTGCATCAATATGCACAGGCTGCAAGAGTTTTGGCTGTCTTTTTGCCTTGGTGTTTTTGCAATTTGACTGGTGTCACATTATTTGATGTTGAGGTTGCCAACTATCTAGCTGTGACACCACATTGAGAAGCAATATCCCAAACTGCCATTCCTCTGTTTATACAGTTGAGGAGATCTTCATGTTCACTATCTGTCAACTGACGCCGGCCCTTGGTGGGTACCACAACATCCAACTAGCAGGCTCAACACAGGAGATGGGGACCTTTGTGTAGAAGGTGGAATCACACTTGTTCACAGTGGTGGTGTCAATGGTTGAATAGATCACAGGCGCAGATAGCTCTTTGGTGGTGGTCAATGGCTCATAAGACGTGTCAAAACGCAGGGGCAGGAAGTGGCAACTCTTGGATCAAGAGTGCAAGGCCAGGTGACAACTGGGTACACAGTGGAGGTGTATGTAACGTCATTATTCCCAATGATCTTTGTGTATGAGACTTTGGTTGCAGGCCTTGAGAGCGGCTTCTGTCTTGGATTAAGGCTACTGTTCCTGGCTTGAGATGCAGGAGGTGGTTGGCTGGTGCTGACACCTTGGGAGGCCTGTGTGTTGCCATTACTCCCCTTGAGTTGTGTTCTGAGTATATTCTTGGACCCTCTGGGACGCGCTTGTGGACGGGCTGCCCTGCAAGCTGGTGCAGGAGCTGGTTGGGAATGGGATATTCTGTCTATAAAAATAAAATAAAATAAAACAAAAAATAAGTTTTAGATTAAACATTTGTTTTATTCATATTTTTAGTTTAGGTCTGATTAGTAGTTTTCTCTTGATTTATCCTTGAATAGTAACAGAATTTCTATATTAGTGTTTTGAAGTTTATAATATTGTATTATTTCAGGATTTAGACAATTTTACATTTTAGTAAAGTTTTATGTCTAAACATGGTTATTGAGATTAAATTTTTCATTTGATTTTAGTCATAGTGGAGCTTCTTAATATGGGCCAATGTTCCTAGTGTGCTTAACGTGTATTCAAAGTTGATTTCAGTTCCTGCAATTATTATTTAATTTACTAGTGGTATTCATTTGTGATTTGAAATTTGGTTCATGGATTTGACAATCCTGTGATAAGGAGCGCCTTTTTGGGAAGCTTTGAATATGGAATTAAGAAGAGAAGAAGTATATTTTATTGGATTGTGACCGTACTACAGTCACATTGGGATGTGGTTTCACAAAGAGGTTGAATTGTGATGAATTTCATAGGTTGAAATTCAAAACAATAGGATTGGCCTTGTAGAGACTTTCCAGCATAGTAATGGATTACCCAGGAATCAATTAGGCTGTACTAATTGAGGACTGTAATGAATAATCTGAATGATTTAGATTATGAGACTAGGTGTCTCAAACTTTCTGATTAATCATGAAGGTTAATTGATACCTAGGAATTAATCAGGCTGTACTAATTGAGGGACAAAATGAAGATCTGAATGGTTCAGATTATGAGACTAGGTGTCTCAAATTGTCTGATTAACCATGGAGGTTAATTGATACCCAGGAATCAATTAGGCTGTAATAATTGAGGGCTGTACTAAATAATCTGAACAGTTCAGATTATGAGACTAGGTGTCTTAAACTGATTGATTAACTGGGAAGGTTAATTAATTGATACCCTTGAATATGATTAATAGGGATTTAATTATAGGGCTGAAATGGACTTGACTGTGTCAAGTAAAGACTTGTTGTCTTCAAACGGATTAATTAATTGGGAAGGTTAATTAATATATGCTTAGAATATAATTAATGAGGATTTAATTATATTGTTTAATTGCCTTGACTGTGTCAAGAAACATGGTTAAGGTTAGCCAAAAGTAAACCCCTGAATTGTGGTTTAAAAGCGCTGTTTTGGCAAATTAATTAGATTAAAAGCGCAGCTGCGCCGCCTAATGGATTTGCAAAGCACCAAGGCGCCGCTATCAAATTTTTTTCAGGTGCTGGGGCGCCGCCTGGGAAAGTTCCTGGGCGCCGTGGTGGCGCCTGGTTCAAGTTTCAAAGTATTTTAATGAGTTTTAAGGCAAAAACCATTAAATGCAAAAATAACTAAATATAGACAATGGCGTCTATACATTCAGGATTGATCAGCTGGTTCCCAGTTGGAAAAAGGATAGCTTGGATCAGGAATATGTATATTCCACAGGGTTTTGGCGCCAGAAGTCTGGAATGCTTCAAGCCAAAGCAATACATTTCCACAGAAGGAATCAGGTGATTCTGGAATGTATTATGGCACTTTCTTATAGGCTAAGAGTGTGAAGATCTTTTTGGTAAAGATATGAATTGGATGACGCTGTTATGGCATAAACTATTTTATAAGAATCCAGGTGTGATTCCAGAACAGGAGGGGTTTTCAGCTGAATGTACCCCAATTGGTATATAATGGAAACATGATAATAATTAATAAAAAATGATACTTATGTGTGACAATGGTTGCTTTTCCCTCAATCTTTTTATTCTTTGTGTTTTTGGCTTTTGATTGAAAGAAGACTACCATGGAATGAAAGAGATGGTCTGCAGCTAAGACTATGGGAAGCAAAAAACGTGGAAGTAATCACCAGATGGCAACAAGTTTAACGCCAAGATTGCTTGCCTGGAATCCAAGCTCATTGAAGCTCACATAAAGGATTCCCTGTCAAACTGTAAAAGAGTCAGACCGGGATAATGAAGAAGCAAGCATGAATTTCTTGGATCTGACACATGGATAATACTTTAGACTATATAGATTTAGCTGTGGTGGAGATTTTAGTTAGATCAAACCTAGGGGCTGGTCATGTGCAGGATGGGTTTGAGTTCTTGGATACCTGGACAGTCATGTGATATTAGTTTGTTGCCATTTCTGGTATGTCAAATGTTATATTGAAAAGGCACCAAATTGGGCAATGGCTAGATGTTAAGTGGGATGGCGGTAGCCATAATACTTGTACATCCAGATCCTTGACACACCCCTCCCTTAAGGGGTTACTTGGGTACATCAGGAGGTGGCTTTGTCTTGACAACTGCCGCCTGATGTTCCTGGAGTTGTTTGCTAGTTGGCACCAACCAGGTTAAGTGTTCTCCCTTGCTAGGGCAGAGGCAAGATCTGTGGTACTTCTTGGTGATAGGCTCTTTGGCGCCCTGGAACTTGACAAGGTAGGTGTTCCTGTCTGGTTGGTATTTGATTATTCTTCCTTGTCCTCTGTGTACTGAGTCTAGCTTCTTCTTGTTCCCAGCTAGGACCCAGACGGGGGAGTTGATGGGGAGTGGGTCCTCTGTTGAGGTTAATTTTTTGGTTTTGCCCTTTTTGTTTCTGCTAGTTTGGCTTTGAGGTGTATGTGTTGTAGAGCTGGTGTTTGTTCTACTATGGGAGGTTTCCCCAGGGGATCTTCACATATGGTGGTTATTGTGGGTGACTATTTCTGATTTGTACATGTATGTTAGTTTGAACAGTGAGTAGCCTGTCCCTTGATTGGTGCAAACCCAGGATACTAATAATGCATGTTTCACGTAGAGTAGCCATGTGTCTTTGGCTTTGCCATTCATTATTTTATTGAGGGTTTTGATAAGGGTGCCGCTCAGGCGTTCAACTCTGCTGTTGGCATGTGGCCTGTAGGACAAGGTTGTGGAATGTTTGATGTTCTTTGTTTTTAGGTTGTTGTTTACTACGTGGCCTGCTAACTCTTTTGCTCCATCTGTTATGATGTATTCTGGAGTTCTGTAGTCTGCTATGATTGCTTTATTGATGAATCAATTTATTGTTTCTGCCTTGTGATCTTTTGTTGTCCAGCAGATGGGCCAACATATGGCAAAGTTAATGGCTAAAATTAGGAAACGTTGATTTGTTTTGGTTTCTGGGAAGGGTCCCACTACGTTCAGTCCCCAAACCTTAAATGGTTTAGGGTCAGGTACTGGGTTGAGTGTTGGCTGGGGAGCCTTTATGCTGGTGTATTTTTCACACACTGTGCACTTTTTTAGAACATTGATTGTGTCTTGCTTCAGATTGGGCCACCATACTATCTCTTTTAATGTGAGATATAGGTTGTTAGCCTTTGTGTGTCCTAGTAGACAGTGGTGTCTTAGTATAGTGTCAACTCTTTGTGCAAGTGAAATGTAGGGAATTTGTTTGTCCTTGATGATTTTATATACAGTGCCATTTGGATTGTGGAAATAATTTTCATTCCTTACTAGTGTATCATGGGTTAGTTGGTGTGTGGAGGGATCTTTTCCTTTTGTCTTGTACTCAGTGTTGTATAGGTTGGGCCAGTCAGGGTCCAGGTGGTCAGGGTGATACTCTCTTGGCTGACATAGCCTAGAGAGAGCATCAGCCGTGACCAGCTCTGCCCCCTTTTTGTATTGGATGTCTAGGTTAAGCTAGTCAAGAAAGGACATCCATTTGGCTTGGCGCCGTGCAAGTGTGTTCTGAGTTTTGAAATAGATAAAGGATTTATGGTCAGTTAGCACTTGGACGTTTAAATGTCCTTCTAGATAACATCTTCATTTCTTGCATGTGTGGTATATTGCTGGCAATTATTTATCATGTATTGGATACCTTTGCTCAGTGTTTGTTAGTTTTCTGCTTTTGTAACATACTGGCAGGAAATCTTGCTGCCCTGGCTGGCAGATGCGTAGGACTGCACCAATGGCGGTGTCACTGGCATCCAACTCAAGCTTGTAGCACATGTTGTTATTAGGGTATTGCAAGATTGATGCTTCAATCAAAGCTTGTTTCAATAGTTGGAAATTCTTGTTGCATTCTGGTGTCCAGATGAATTTATTTTTGCCATTACCTTTGGTTAGATCATTGATTGGTGCAGTTAGTTTTCCACAGTCTTTGATATACTTCCTTAGGTAAGCTACCATTCTGAGAAAGCATCTTACTTGTTTCACAGAGGTGGGGCGTTGCATGTTATTTATGTCTTTTATTTTGTCTGGGTCTGCTTTGATGCCACTGTCAAAGACAATGTGGCCCAAGAACAAGAGTTCTTTTTCCATAAATTGGCACTTACTAGTCTTGATGTAAAGTTTGTGCTTTGCGAGTTGATTGAGCATTTTGCAGAAATGTGTGAATTGTTTTTCTTCTGTTTTTGAAAATATAATGATGTTGTTGAGGTAGCATAATGTGTTTGAGAGTCTGTTTAGCGCCTGGTTCATCATGGTGAAAAATGTTGTGGGGGCGTTTATTATTCCAAAATTCATTTATTCAAGTTGCCCAGACATTTCTGACTGGTTAATAAGCCCATAGGGCCATAAAGGAATGATCAAAAGTCTCATATACACTAATAAAAAAGAAAAAGGAGGAGGGGCCAAGGAAACCTGCAGGGCAGGAGAAAAACCTTGGGTGAAGGAGGAAGGTGTGAAGGGAAGAGTGCTTTGAGCTATATATCCCACACTGGGGGTAATACAACTTTTAGGATTTTGGATGGTGGGTGCTGTCATTCCAAATTGAATTGTTAATGATCCTGGAAAACTGGGACGGATAAAATTTGGGCCTTTGGCCCGCATTTTTTTGTTGCCTGATTCCATCTGCTGTGTGGCCAGTGGTAGGTGTGTGGTTTGGAAGGGGCAAGATTTTGGGTTAGCACCCCTTTTTTGGGCCGTAATGATAAAAACTGTTAGTCAAAACTTGGCAGAAGGTCCAGTTGAAATGTGCTGATCCAGAACAATATGGGCAGAAATTCTTTTGGGCCAACTGCCCACATTTTTTTGTTAAGCAGCCTGATACACATTTTGTGTGGCTAAATCTGTGTGTCAGGTATGGTTTTAGGGACAATTCCTAGGGTTAGTGTCCCCAAAAATGGTGGGATGTAATCTCTAGGGTCCGGCGCATTGTGGAGTAGTAGATCAAAGGGCTAGTAACCAATCCAAATTAATCCAGGCAATTAGCCCTTGGGCCTTCTGCCCAGATTTTTTTGTTGGAGGGTCTGAACCTGTTACAATATAGTTCATTATGATTGTGGCTGATTTAGGGTGCGGAATTTCAAGGCTGTGCCCTCAGTACAACTGGTAGATCACATGTGAGTACCACTCTGCGGAGAATGTGGCTTTCACATTTTGTGTTAATTGCTGGGCCATATTTTTAAATTGCTGACCCGCCTTGGATTGTGTGGCGCTTTGTGGGAAATGATTAAAGGGTTGTAAGGCGGAATGTGTTGTTCAATGGGAGCAAATAAGGTGCAATTTTGCGGGCCGCGTTAAACCAAAAATTGTGGTCCTATGGTCCGGGTTTTTTGTTATCAATTTACTTCCATGCTTAACTGCTGCTATGGTGAACTCCTTTGATTCAGATGCAGCTTCTTATGGTCCAATTATATCTGGGGGAGTCAAGGCCATAAATTTGCCTTGCTCAAAGCAGTCATTAGCACATCTGGGCCAATTGGTACTTCTCTGAGGTTGCAGGAAAATCTTATTCATGCCTGGGACTAGGGCCAGAAATCCTGTGGAAGATTTTGTCCCATTAGTGAGGTCCATCAGCCACTATACATTAGTGACCCCACCAGAGGTAGGGCCACTGCTGTCATTGGCTGCTGCATCTTTGGCTTTTTTGGGAGCCCTGAACTATTTGGGATCTCCTGTAGTGTAAGGGGATAGCTTAGTTACTGCAGCAAGTTTGGTTTGGACCTTGCGTCTTGGTCTTCCATTATCCTGTGCAGAAGGTACCTGCTCCTGATTGGGTGTATCCTGGGTTTGGGCCTGCAGCAAATTCTCTTGGGCCACCTCATTGTGGCAACTATCCAATAAAACTTGGGCTGGGTTGGCCATTGATTCCTGCACTGACAGTTCTGTAATTTCCATTGGTTCATCAACCACATTGTCATGAACTGCCTGGGTCTCATGTGCAGGCGTTTGCATGAGATGAGGTACCTCTTCTTAGGCACATTCTGTCTCCTTGATTGGTTGAGGCTGAGACAAATTTTGAGCTCTTGCATGAGCCTTTTACTGGCAGGATATGATTGGCTTTAAAACTGCATACTCAGCCATAGTACCCCAGGTCAAGGCTACAAGAATATTGGATTGGGACCCAGTTGTTTCACTATTCTGGTGCTCCTTGGAGGTGTCTTGTTCTGCAGCCTGGACTCCTACTATGATTGTAGGGCAAAGGGCTTCTCTGTGGCCAAGGGCTGAGCACAGCGCACAGATGGGCAGAGTTTTCTCAGGGAATACCTTGAACTTGCTACTAAGGATGCCATCCTTCCTGAGAATGGTTGCGCAATGGGGAATGAATGACAAGCTGTCATCTGCAAAGGGTTTAATCATGGCCATGGCTTTTGGTGTGGTCAGGTGGCCCATGTAAGGATTCATGAGCAGTTTAAACTGCACTATTTCTCCATACTTTGGCCAGCCCTTCCTTGAGCTGGGATTTACTCCCCTCTGGGCATTTCTAATGGCAAGGCCTCAAAGGACATAAAGAGGGTGATATCTTGATTGAACCAGGTGTGGGTGGTTGATAGAACTTTCTGGGTTTTCTTACCCTTGGGGTCAGTGATCTTCATAGTGAAGATCACTTCTGTTTTCTGGTCTGTGTCTTCCTTGCAGATGAAGCCAAGATCAAAAAAGTCCTTCATTGGGGTTTTGTGAAGTGATACAGCTTTGGGATATGCTGTGGCAACTGCTTTTGCTGCCTCTTGGAACTGAGTAGGGTCACCTCCAAAGTTGACTCTGATCCCATGGGGCACAGGGGACTTGGGAAGGGCTCTGTTAATGTCTTTAAACCAGCATTCAGAGGTCACAAACCTCATCCATCCTTCTGATGGAAAAAATACTCCCTTCTTGGTGGTTCTTGTAGGGCTCACCAGTTGGCCCTTGACTGGGCATTTCTGGCCCTGGACCACCTTAGCCCAGGATCTAGTGCTGTTGTTGTTCATACCTTTCTTCTTAATAAAATCCTTGTTTAAACTCAGATTATTATGCGCTTATCACTTGCTTTTAAATTTTCAATTCCAAAAAGTGTTATTGAGCTAATCAAGAAAGGTGACATCCCAAAATTCATTACTTTATATTCAAACAACCCAAATTGCGTGCAGAACGTGGTCTTTGTATGTCTTTATCTTTAACTTCAACTTGATTATAACCAGATGTGAGGTCAATCTTTGAGAAAAAATTTGCTCCAGGTAGCCTTGTAAATAGGTCTTCTATGAGGGAAAGGGGATATTTATTTTTTACTGTACTTGTGTTTAGTGCTCTGCAGTCAGTAACTAAGCAAAGAAATCCTTCTTTTTCTTTACAAAGAAAACCGCTACTCCCCACAGGGATTCAGATGGGCAAATGAATCCTTTGGCTAAACTGTCCTCAATGTGGGATTTAAGTGTTTAGGTCTCCATGGGGGAGAGTCTGTATAGGTGTGATGCAGGGTGCCACTCCTGGCTATTACCATGGTAGGACTCTTTCTTTATTTGGAAAAGTATAAGGGGAACTGCTGCCCTTTTTGGTATTTTACATTAGAGAGTAACCCTCCAAATCATATAAGAGCATTTTTTATTAGAGACTAATCAACGCACCTGCGGCTAGCTGCAGATGCGTCAGAGAGTGACCCATTGGAGTGCTTTTTAATATGGCAATTAGTGACCAATCAATGCATCTGCGGCTAGCTGCAGATGCTCCAATTGATGACCCATTGGAAGAGGATTTATTAATGGCAATAATCAACCCATTGCTCACGCTCATTATGTAATTTGGTATATCACCCTTCCGCCCCTTTCACCAAATATGGACCCTAAGGAAAGTAGTCTGAAACCCTATTCTACACCCAGTTCCCCAAAGACTGCCCTACTATTGCTGCAACCACCTGACTCCCAGGTCACATGTCTAAATATTCACTTCTCACCCAATCTAAGCTATTCCCTTCTGAATATTCCCCAAAATGTTTCATCTCTTCAAGAATAGCTTAGTGTCTGTCAGTCTAGACCTTTAGTTATTATGAATTGCCCTTTCCTTTCCCTTTTCACCTCCAACTATAAAAGACCCCCAATAAAGACAATCATTTACCATACAAACATAACAAACAACTTTCAATTCTTAGATTATTTGCAGAGCCCACAAATAGAGGTTTTTTTGAGTAAGAAGATACTAGTCCTGTTGTGTTCCCAGTTGCTGCTCAGCTACACCAACCTACCCTTAGAACTCTTGAGCACCACATTTTCTGGTGCTCACTACAGGGGTATCTGCCACTGCCCTTCACACTGCTGCCAGAGACCTCTAGTCCAGGGACCAAACCTGTGACCCTAAAACCATGGACTGCCCTGCCGCTCCACCGCAAACTACGCTTGCCGCAACACCAGTCCCTGCGTCCTGCCTGCCTAACACCTGCACACAGAGGCCAGGGTTGGCCCTGTAATGCTGATTGAGTCCCAACTCTCACCAAAGCCCCCACCTCAAAGGTTGAGTTGTCCCTAATGCAGAAGTTCCCTAACTACCTATAGAGGTTTAGGAACCCACTGCTCTGACCTCTGACTTTCCCCCACGTGTCCAGACCAGAACTTGCCCGTTAGCCTCTGCCCCTACTGTCCCCCAAGCTGTTGAGCACCCAAGATAGCGCTCAGCTTCAGTCTGCCCGTAAAGCCCCTTGCCTGCCTTGGACAGAGACCCCGCAGAGGAGTTCTTTGAGGTAGATGAAGAACCTCACGCCAACCTTCCTTGTACCTCATCCCAGACATCTACATCAAGTGGAGACTGTTGCCACCCTAGGGCTCTGTCTGGGAATCCTGCGCCCCCCTCTCCGGAGACCCCACACCCTCAACCAAACTAGCTCTTGTGCCCCCTTTGTCTTGCACATAGAGCCTCTACCTGTCCCCACTGCCCCTCTATCTTACCAATCCATCCCCAGTGCCCCCCTACTAATGCACCAAATTGCTCACCCTGGCCCCTCTGATGACCCCACCATATCAGATATGGAACATGCCCGTCAGTTTCTGAGTGAGAATGGGGATGTTCTCACCTCCACTGCCATAGACAACACCAGGAGTATCAAGGCTTATCTGATCCAAATTAACCACCCTATGGTAGCTGCGCTGGTAAATCAGCCAGAGCAACAATGTATAAGCAGTGAACAGACCATCACAGCCCTGAATCAACTAAGGGACTATACTGAGCCAGTGGTAAACCCCCTTCAAGACCAACTTCACCAGATCAGACACAAACATGGATTTTTGGGAGCCATGCACTCAGACACCATAACTATTGCTTGACAGATAACTGAAGACCACTCCTCCCTTCAACAGCAAGTGATTCAACTCTTGGTTGAAGAAGTGGCTAACCTTAAAGGCCACTCCAACCAGCATGATGTAGACATCAGTGACATTCAGGCCCAGCTAACAGATATCTGAGAGGCTTGCAACCAATGGGCTGAGAATGCTGCGTCTATAGTCAACCAGACTCAAGATGACCTAGAGGCCCTGAAGAATGACCTTGACCTACTTCACTGTGATCTTGCGCAAACACAGGAAGACCTGGACGTTATGGGAACTGATGATAACACAACCTATGCTAAGGTAGAAGTGCTTCAGTTAGACCAGGTCGCCTTCAAGGCAGAAACTGAGGCTAACCAGACCAAACACCTTGGCCTCATCTAACAATTGACGGCCCAACTTAAGTGCATGCAACAGGAGCTGACCATCCTGACTCAGAAGCAGGAAACCCATGCCTTCACTGACAAGGAACTCTCCACTCTTAAGGAGAATGACGCTAGCCCTCAGTTGCTGATCTCCAACCTGACCAAACAATTTGACTCAATGAACCTAGGGGGATCAGGTAGTACTCAACCAAGCCCAACATCTGCCTCTGCCTTGGCCTTGGAAGAAGTAGTGTGTTCTGTTCTCACATCAGTAGAAATCACGACAGCCTTGTTCAGTACTCACCCAGCTGGAGAGACATATCAAAGTTTCCCCTGGGCCACCCAAGGGGTTCCCACCCCTATGTCAACCCCCTTCCCACCCATCCCAGATATCTTGACCCCAGGTCCCATCTCAGTACCAACTGCTGCCACTCAAACGCCCGGAAAGCACCTCCCCAACACACCAACACAGGCCCAAGCTAATGACCCAAGGGTAGACCCTGCACCTGCACGCTGGGAGATGACTCTCAATCCTGGACACACATACCCTCAACAATATCCATGGTGGCTACCTCCTTCCAGGTACCCTGGCCCCAATCCCCAGTCATACCTGCAGGAGGGGTCTTTCTTTCAGCCAAATTACCCCCCAGGGGGGCCTACACCCCTCCTGGTCCTTTGCTTCATCCTTGTGGTTATCCTGGAGCTTTCTCTGGAGAGCCCCCTGTTCCACTGGGACCCCCACCCGGCTGACCCTCAGGACCGCCCTACAGACCCCCAGGGCCAGCCTCTTCTGACCCTGGCCTACCTTCATGGGACTCTTGTGAAAGCTCTGTCCCCAGCCTCAAGCTAAACACCAAGTTCAAACCAGGAGGCACCATCATATTCACGTCTTCTTCAAAGACTTTGAGCTCATGACCAGGGATAGCCCAGAGCCAGTTGCCTGTGCTAAACTGTTGAATAGCCTGGATGAAACTGCTTTCTCCACAGTGGTTGCCTCTCTTAGTAGAGGGGAGGGGTCTTACAAAGAAATTAAAAATATTCCTGAAGATACCTATGAGTCCCCCAAACAGCTAGAGGACAAAAAAGCCAATTTCTTGACTATCTCTCTGAAAAAGATGAGTCACTTCCGGAATTTGGTAGAAGATTCAGGGTTGAGGCACAAACCTTAATGTCTATCAACTTCCTGACTCCCCAAGAAGCAGCAACAGCTCTTCTCCATGCAATATGTCCCTTCCCACACTTTTCTGTCTTCCACCCACAGCTGTTGACACCTACTTCAACTCAGGCAGTACTTTGCATAGCTGCCTCCCTCCAACAACATACTCTATGCCAGGCTCCACGTCCTGTGTATCCTTCCCGCCAGGAAATGAATGTGGTAGAGGAATATGAAGAGGATGATGACGGAGTCCTCTACGCAGAAAGACGGCCCATGGAAGAACAATAATGTTTTAAGTGTGAAGGGAAAGAACACTTTGCAAGGAACTGCCCACACCACCAACTAGACATAAAAAAGAGCCCACTGACACAAAACCAGGTGTACACGCCTTGCCCAACATATTGCAAGAGGATAGTTCCTTGGAAGGGCCAAAAAACTACTAAGTGGAGCACACGGGACCATTGTGTCTCCGCCTAGTAAAAAGGTCTCTCCCAATCTCCATAGCCCTGACCTGTTAATAATGGCTGTGGCTGATCATACACGTGCAAAAGCCTCTACCCAAAAGGAAGTACCCTCAAGAAATAACTCCTTTGAAGGTTGATCCTGCCTTAACTTACATCCTCCAGGCTCAGAACCTCCAGAAAACCCACACCACTGTCAGCAACATAACCAAAGCTCTTTCAAAAACCGCAATCACTACTCCATTGAGTGATATTGTCCAAATTTTTCCCATCCTATAGAAAGCCATTGAAGAGCTAGAGAAAGGACCCTCTTTTCTGCTGGGTAGAGGGCAGAAATAGCCTCTTGGTTGGTTCAAGCACATGGGTACAAACTGAGGTATTTGGCATCCCAATTTGTGCTGTCCTGGATAGTGGCGCTCCAACCTTAATCCTATCCTCCCAATTTACCCATAGGCTCTGTTTCCTGCCAGACGTTGAGTGCAGCCAAACCTTTGGTACAGAAGGCAACAATCCTGCCAGATCTAAAGGCGCATACTTGTTGGTTCCCTTGAAGTTTGGGGACACTGTGGTCACCTTCCCAGCCATAGTCCTGGAAGCCAAGAACTATGATGTATTGATTGGTTCCTCTTTTATGGACCAGTTTAGGACCACCATAAATCACAAGACTGGCATGTTCCACCTCCTAGGCCAGAAATTCCCACTCCTGACATCTGATGGCCGGCCTAGAGTCCCTCCTGAAGGCATGAATCCTAGAGGATGCATCCTGCTTGCCTGCCCTTCTGGGATAATAGGGATCCCCTATGAAACCACCTTGACTCAAATAAGCAAGCTACCAACCACAGTTTGCTACAACAACCCTATCCTGATTTGGTTGAAGGACAGTATAAGTATCCCTCCTAAATCCCAAGACATCATAGGAACAGGTATCAAGCTACACATACCAAAGGGGTTGCATGTGGAAATATCAGCACTAGGTTTCCCGCGTCCCAGGCTGCCCACAGTTATGACCCACCTCATCCCAGGGGAGACTACCAATGAACTCACTATCCTGGTGGCCAACCCTCACTCCTCCACTCCAGAAATATGTTGCAACTCTGGGGTAGCCTTCCTAAAAATTGTCTCAAATAAATCTATTTCCTCTGCCTATACTATTAGATTGCTGTATGAACTAGGATTACCAAACCCTGATCACGACCTAATGGCACCTATCCTACAAGATGAACAAATTTGGGACATAGACCTGCCGCAGAAAAAATAGTTTCTGGAGCTCTTCAAGAAGTAAAATCATATTTTTGCCAACTCCAATGCCAAGCTGGGCTGCGCTTATAACTGCTTCCATAAATTCAACACAGGGGAAGCGCAGCCCCTATTCCAAACTGTGTACTGTCAATCCCCTGTGGCTAATTGAATAATCCAACAGGAAGTTGATAAACAGTTGGAAGGAGGTCTTTTAGTACCATTTAATAGTCCCTGTGCCAATCCTTTGCTCCTGATAAAGAAGAAAGATGGAACCAATCAAGTGGTAATTGACTACAGGAAGTTGAACACCATCTCCAAGAAAAACAGGTACCCCCTACCTCGGATCAATGACACTCTGGACAAGCTGGGAGGCGCGCAGTTCTTCTCAGCCATGGATCTTGTAGCAGGCTACTGACAGATACCTATGGAAGTTGAAGACCAGGAGAAGTGTGCCATTGTGGCTGCAGATGGTATGTACCAACCAACCCAAATGCCGCAAGGACTAGCCAATGCCCCGGCCACTTTCCAAAGGCTAATAGACACCACCTTCTGCGACCTAAAGTCCATCTGTGTCCTTGTATATTTAGGCAAAATTAATGTGTACTCAAAAAGCTTTGAGGACCATCTTAGAGACTTAGATCAGGTCTTCATTAGGCTAGACAAGATAGGGATGAAACTCAAGCCAAAGAAGTGATAATTCTTTAAGGAAACCCTTGAGTTCCTAGGTCATGTCATCAATAAGAAAGGCATTGCTCCTATCCCAGCCAAGGTAACAGCTATCTCTAAGCTTGCTGCCCCACTACTGTCAAGCACCTGCAATGCTTCCTTGGTATGGTTGGCTACTATTGCCAATTTATAGAGGCATTTTCCAATCTGGACCAACCCCTCTTCTGCCTTCTAAAAAAGGATGTAGAATTTGTATGGTACCACAATTGCCAAATTGGGTTTGAGGCGCTCAAGCAAGCCTTAGTAGAATCCCCGGTTCTAGCGTATTGCAACTTCTCTAAAGAGTTTTTTTTGTACACCTATGCCAGTTTAGTAGCAGTAAGAGTGGTCCTTGCGCAACTGGATGATGAAGACCACAATCACCCTGTTGGATATTTCTCTAGGACCCTGAATGTTCATGAACAAAACTACTCAGTAACTGAACAAGAGTGCCTAGCAGTCCTATATGATATTAAAGAGTGCCGCCCCTACCTATATGGGTCCCACTTCAAAGTTTTTACTGATCACTCCTCCCTGAAGTGGTTAGCTAATTTAAAGGACCCCAAGGGGAGACTAGCTTGCTGGGTAGTGAGATTTCTGGCATACGACTACAAACTTGTACACTGCCCCGGAGCCAAGCACGCCAACGCTGATAGATTATCTAGAATTCCACTATTAGCAGCCCTTGACCCAGAAGGAGACGCCCTGTTTGACCTCATTTCTTTTCCCTCCAAGTGGGATAGTATCTCACCTAAGGCCCAGAAAACCCTGGTCAAACTTGCTCATAACACCACAATTAGAGGCTGTTATTTATATAAGAAAGTCAAAGGGACATCAACTGCCATACATTTACCCCTCTTGATGGCTAGCCATATTACAACAATTCCATAAATTAGCCACCGGGCATGCAGGCAAAAAATGTATGATGGCAACACTTGCATTGCATTGTTATTGGGAAGGTATGTACACTGACGTATTAGAATTTTGTTGAAGTTGCATGACTTGCTCCAAGTATTGTCCCCTACCCAAGGCCACTAGCTATAGACTGCATCCCCCTACCCATGTGTTTCACACAGTTAGCATTGACATGGTAGGACTAGTAGGCCCAAATAAGACTAGCCATGGGAATAGATATCTTATTGTAGCCATTGATCATTTCAGCAAATGAGCCAAAGCCAAGGCTATTCCTGCCCCTACAGCCAAGCACATTGCCCAATTTGATCTATCAGATATCATTGCCAATCATGGCTGTCCACACACTATCTTGACGGGTAAGGGAACCAACTTCCCCAGCAAGCTTCTAGCTGAATTAAACAAGGTTATGGGAATCAAGGACGCAAAATCTACTCTGTATCATCCAGAAACAAATGGCTCTGTTGAGCGAGTTAACAGCACCCTCAAGACTATCCTCAAAAAGCTCATTCTAGATTAGGGCTTGTCTTGGGATACTTTAGTCCCCTTGGCACTTATGGCATACCAGGTAACTAATCATACTGTTACTGGTTGCTCCCCCCTTCCAGATGGTTTATGGATGACAACCCTCCCTACCTGGGCTCCTAGCAACTTATCAATTGGATCCAGATAGATCCCCTGATGACCACCTAAGAGCCCTCACTATAGGGTTAATAACTCTGCATCATGAAGCATATAACACTATGGGGACAAATTGGCGTGCTGCATTTGCTTGCAACATAAAGCATTATCCTAAGCTAGCTTCTTTTGAGATTGGTCAACACGTACTTGTCTCCAGGGCTCAGACTTCTGGACGTCCCCACAAGCTCATCCCAATATTTTCATGTTCATTTGTGGTAATTGAGAAAAGTAGCTTCAATGCATATACAGTTTGACATATTGTCTCTGGTCAAACTTATCAGAGAGTACATGCCAAGTTCATGAAAGCAGCCCCTGTAGTTGACAAGGAGTCTCCTTGCCCCTTGCCAACTTCTACCTATATAGGCAACCCTCAGTAAGGCCATGCAGCTTTACACAACCTCTGCTGGCCTCTCTATTATCTCTTCTATATAGGGCAGCAGAGGAAACATTACATAATAATATAGAAAGTTGATGAAGCAAGGTATCCTACTACCCCTTCATAGAATAAGGCTGAAGAGACCAATTGTTGGTATAGCCTACACAAATAAAAAAGGGATTTATTCCAGAAAAAAAGAAAAAAAGAAAAAAATTAATAAATAAATATGGTAGGAGTGTAAGGATTTATTCTTGAAGCTGATGAGGGGTCATGAACCCCATGTAATGGTTGGTGACCTTGGCAGACACAAAGAAAGGGAACATTTGATCATTGTCATAGGCCACTACACAGTTGCTAATGGGAGCCTGCAGCATCTAATTGTATATGCAGCACTTCTCAGGAGGATGGTGGCTGGTATAGACGGCAGCTAAGATAAGGGCGTCTTGAATCATGTATTTGTATGATTTGAACCCCTTGGCAGGGCAACCTGTGGACAGCTGAGCCCGCATATTGTCAATAGCAGTAGCTACCTTCTCACAGAATAGGTTGGCACAATTAGCCAGATTAAAGGATAGTCCCAGAGTGATAAGAGCTTGCACCTGCTGGTGGTACAAGTTGGGGTCCAATTCCCTGACCCAGTTGGAAAATAGGCAGTACCCCCAGCTCTGAGACGCCCCATTGAACCCATGGTACAAAAGAATCTGATAAATGTCCTGCTCCACCCCCCAAGTCTCCACTGCCAAGATTAAGGTGTTCTGGGCAAAATTTATGTCTGCCATTTTGCAGGGATGAGTGGCAATCATCCAGTTGAACTCAGACAAGGTAAACAAAAAGCAGGACAGGTGTCAATAGCCATGGCGTTCTCCACCAAGTGACTTGCCCAAGCAGTGACAGGCCTGGCTACCTGACATCCCAGCCCAAGCTGTGCAATGTTGATGAGATTTGAAGAAGAAGGAAGGCGCCTCACGGGAGGCACACACGCATATGCGTTCACTGAAGAGTTCCTAAACCATACCAAATTCTTTTTTGGACCAGTTCTAGAATTTGGGCCATTGGCTTGACCTGAAGGGCAGCCCTAACCTCCCAATAGTTGTCCTCAGATTGCTCATTGAGATGGACTGCGTTGATGGCCATCTGGCTGTAAGGACCAAGGACTTGCTCAGAGCAATCAGGAGCATGGTGAGTTATGACTACATTTTCTAGTCCCATATCAGTTAAGGTCTCTTCAATGGCCACGCAATGAACCAGGGTGTCCTCAACAGGATTATTTGCACTCAAACAATCTGCTGCCTCCAGAGCTGTGCGCCGCTGCTTGTAAACAAGAGCATTGGAAGCTGCCTGCATAGCAGCCGCGTCACAAGCAGCCTGGGACATTACATCCTGCAAAGCTTTCTCATTGTTGGTTGGCAGGGACGCCTCTGCCCCTTGGGCCAGGTCACAAAGGCGCTGGCACTGGGTAGCCAGGGAAGCAGGGCAACTTGGGGGACTGCAATCCTTGGGATTGGGTTGGGAACTGGATTCTTCATGAACATCAGGTCCTAGGGCACCTGAAGATTTGGGAATTTTAGATTGGGAAGCCTCAAACCCTTTGCTCTCTTCATCTAACTGGAAGTACTGGTACCTCTTGGTAGTGTGCAACTAACTGGGTGCAATGACAAAGGCTAAAGAAGTTAATGGGACTTGTACTATTTCACAGTCCTCTTCTGGGAGGTCCTCCAAGAGGTGCTCCTCCCTTTCTAATGAGGAGCCTACCCCCTGTTCAAGGGCCTCAAGCTTGGCTTGGCAGAGAGCAGTTAGCGCGGTCTGCAGGGAGGCAGACAATTTTTGGACGCGGCGGGCAGCAGAAGAAAGTGACATTTTTAACTATGGGAAACCATTCAGGGTGCCTCTACTTATACTTAGTTTTACTCAATTAATTTGGCTTGATGATTATTGAGTGACTTATCATGACTCACCCCTCTATGCTTATTCCTCAATTATCATTAGGCCACTCAACAATTGATTGGCTTCTTTAAATTGATTCCCAATGAAGATCCACTTGCCATTATGAGGGCCTCAAATTTCCTTTTTTGAATGGTGCTACATCCTGATTTGGGGGTATGTGGTGCAGGATGCCACTCCTTGCTATTACCATGGTAGTAATTTTTCTTTATTTGGAAAAGTATAAGGGGAACTGCTGCCCTTTTTTGTATTTTACGTCAGAGAGTAACCCTCCAAATCATATAAGGGCATTTTTGATTAGAGACTAATTGACGCACCTGCAGCTAGCTTAAGATGCATTGATGATCAACCCATTTCTTGCACTCATTATTTAATTTGGTATATCACCCTTCTGCCCCTTTCACCAAACATGGACCCTAAGGAAAGTAGTCTGAAAACCTATTCTACACCCAGTTCCCCAAAGACTGCCCAACTATTGCTGCAACCACCTGACTCCCAGGTCACATGTCTAAATGTTCACTTCTCACCCAATCTAAGCTATTTCCTTCTGAATATTCCCCAAAATGTTTCAGCTCTTCAAGAATAGCTTAGTGTCTGTCAGTCTAGACCTTTAGTCATTATGAATCACCCTTTCCTTTCCCTTTCCACCTCCAACTATAAAAGACCCCCAATAAATACAATCATTTACCATACAAACATAACAAACAACTTTCAATTCTTGGATTACTTGCAGAGCTCACAAATAGAGGTTCTGTTGAGTAATAAGATACTAGTCCTGTTGTGTTCCCAGTTGCTGCTCAGCTACACCCAACCCACCCTTAGAACCCTTGAGCACCACAATAGGGGTGCTGGTTTAGGCATGGCTTTGCATAGGTTGATGCCATGCTTGACCTCCCGCTTGGGGGGGTAACTCTGTGAGTTCTTCCTTGAATACGTGTTTTTATTTGTTTAGAAGTGCTGCAAGTTCTGGGAATTGTATCTTTTGTGTTTGTATATAATTAAATTTGGTGTATCTCATTATGTGGAGGGTACTGTCTTTGGTTAGATGTTCTGAGTTGTCTTGATTTATGACTTGGACAAATACTGTGTCTCTTAGGATGAGATTTTTAGGCTCTTTGAGAATGTTGAAATTGACTCCATTGTGTTTTATGGACATGGTTTTTGTTTTCCAACATATTCTGGGATTCACTCAGGTGAACCAGTTCATGCCTGCTACAATGTTGTAGTTTATGTTATTCATAGTGAGTCTTTTGATGGACGCTTGGATTCCTTAGATGTCAATTCTGAAAGGAGTTGTTTTGCCTTTGAGTAGAACTTTTTATTTGTCTGCCATTCTGGCATATTTGAAGTTGAATTTGAAAACTGGTATTTTGTATTTGGTTACAAATGGTTTGCTAACCATGGTGTGTTGTGCACCAGAGTCAGATAAAATTTTTGTGTATGAGATTTGTAAGTGCATGGGTAGACAAGAAGTTGTGAGCAATATTTAATTTTTATGTTCATAAAAATGGGGGTTTGCAGGACACGTGGGATGCAAGCAGCAAAGTTTGTGCCTTGGTACTTTTTCTTGCCGTGTTGGGGGGAGACAGGGGCATTTAAGCCTGTTCCTCTCCTCTTTTCCCTGTTCCTCTGTTTGAGTCCTTCAAGGTCAGAGAATGTGGGGTCAGATTCATAGTGGGTTGCTATTTTGGCATTGTTAACTTTGGCAGTGTCCTCTTTCTTGGGACAGGAATGGTTTGCACTTTGTCTCCAGTTGCCATTGTTGCAATTGGAGTTGTTGTTGCTATGATCTGTTTTTTGTTATTTGTTGCCATTGGAGTTTTCTCTGCCATTGCTGTTTGTGGAGTGTTGCCGTTGTGTGCAGCATATTCCATGTTTGCACATTTTTCTGTGTGTTTGGCTTAAGCAATGAGCGTGGGCATGGAGGTATTTGCTTCTGGGCGGATGAGGGCAGCAACTGAGGGTTTCATTCTGTTGATGAATGATGCTCTGGTGTGTACGTTATCAGCTTGTGCTAGGTTTTGGATTTTGCAATGTATTTCCTCAAATTTGTTGGCATAGGCTGCAATGGTGGTCTTCTGAGGAAGATCACTGAGCTGTATTGCAATGTCTTGAAGAGATTCAGTGACGCAGAAATTGTGGGTGATGTTGGCTTTGAACTCTTCCCAGTTGTCAAGCTGGTTGTTGGTTTGTGAGCCAACCCAGATGGCAAACCAGGTAGCTGCGGCCTTGTACAGGCACTTGCTGGCTTCCTGGACCCATTTCTCATGGGGATGCGGCTGGTGTGGATTTTGGCAGCTGAGTGGTCTAGCCAGTTGATGATTTTTTCTTTGTTTTTACCAAAGAACTTGTCAATACCAGTGTATTTGGTGTTGGTAACTTCACCTGTGATAGGTGGTTGTGCATTTGTTTATTGTTGAAGAGAGCAACTGTATTGAATTATCTTGGTGCATGTTTTGGGCATGACCAGTTCTTCAAATATGGTGCATCCACTAGGTATATCTTTGTTAATGTTGTGGGCGCAGAAGTACATCTTTCAGATATCCTGGAATGTGGCCTGGTTTAGTATATGAGTGAAGGTGGGCAGGTTCTGTTCAGTTATTTTCTCTTTCATGGGTGTGGCCAAAAAACTGTAGCTGCTACCAGTGATAAGGAGCGCCTTTTGGGGAAGCTTTGAATATGGAATTAAGAAGAGAAGAAGTATATTTTATTGGATAATACTTTAGGCTTATATAGCTTTAGCTGTGGCGGAGATTTTAGTTAGATCAAACCTAGGGGCTGGTCATGTGCAGGATGGGTTCAAGTTGCTGGATACCTGGACAGTCATGTGATATTTATTTGTTGCCATTTCTGGTATGTCAAATGGTATATTGAAAAGGCACTAAATTGGACAATGACTGGATGTTAAGTGAGATGGCAGTAGCCAGAATACTTGTACATTCATATCCTCAACACCTGCAATCCCAAAAAACATAGTAAACTTAATGAAAATGGTTGTTAAGCAACTTGGGTTATTGTTGGTATGTTCAAAGCTACAGATAGGTGTTAGCCTTGCCAATGTACTCTACCTGATCCTATGCAAGAGCACTACAGACTACAATAGAATAGAACTTTGAAGATAATTACATTTATTGGGACTGGACTACAATCTAGCCAGAGGCTGCAATCTATCCAGGTCTGACTAAGAGCTTGTTCTCATCCTTTCAGGTGTCTGTATCAATATATACTGCAACAACTCTTGTACTTTTACTTTCAGACAGTTCTCAGTGGCTACCTTCACAATAGGTCCATCTTTGCTGGCTGTGTTTATCCTGATTGGTTGTCAATGGCATGTATGCTGCTACTGGCCTTAGCAAGGCGTACATGGCACTTCAGCTACATCCTTCACTCTCCTTGATCTAGCCTACTGGCAATTGTCAATTGGCTGTATCCTTATGTGCCTATTATTGCACTAGGAAACTACACCATATTTGGTTGACACTTAGAAATAGTCCCTGTTCTGTCCTCCTACATTAGAAGGTAGAATTCCGGTATTCCTGTTTTCCATTTCTAGGGCTTAATAAGTGATTCTTTTCTGGCTGGCAAGCCTTCTACTTATCAATATGATGGTTCAAATTGGGTATTATATGCCGTATAATAACAGAATCAATCCAATATTGACTTGTGGATTATCTGCTGTGTAATTCTGACCCAAACCAATAAGGAACCAATTATACACTGTGCAGTTCTGACCTGGACTTGGTATTTCCTAGCCTCTTGCACATTACTTGTTTGATATACTCATATACGCCCTTCAGGCTGGGTGGGATAGAGTTGATACATCGTCTATTAGGATGGAATGAGCAATATACAATTGATGATTTCAAGATTACACACGTGTAATCAATGATAATCACTATATTGGCTAACAATTATATAGTGTATAATTGGTATATCATTTATAATAAACTAGTGGTTATATGGCAAATAATTACTGCACTTAATAGAATGATGATCTAGTGATAATACAGTGTAAAATTGTTCCATCTATTATAACAAGCTAACAATTATACAGCGTATAACTGCCATATCAATTTAAATAATAAACTAAAGGCTATACAGCGTATAATCACTACATTTAATAGAATGATAATCTAGTGATAATATAGCGTGTAACTGATAAAGATCTGCAAGCAATGATTAGACTGATCATTAGTGATCAATCAGCCTAATCTCACAGGGGCAAATCTGGAAAATCTCCCCATTTCTGTTAAGGGTGATTACAGGTGTACCCCAGGTGCTATATAGGCAATTATATTGAAGCCAGTTGAGGCCAGCAATAACGTTGTGGCTAAGCCCTGCCATGATTGGCCCAGAGAGCTTGACCTGGATGTTCCCCATTCTCACAGAGAAAAGTAAAGTCTCATGTGTGATTGCCACTCTGCAGGAGTCAGCTACATGTACTGCTTTGAATCTGCTAGGCACTTGGTCCAATTGTTGGGAGTCAGTGAATGCCTGGTCCACCATAGTGTGGTTGGCCCAGGTATCTACCAATAGTTTGTGGGTATTCCCACAAAAACCAAAGGGATAGGCTAAGCAGGTGACTTTATTTGAATAGTGGCTTGCTTGAAGTATGGGGTTGCCACTATGGACCTGGAAGACAACAAGGGTTTTGACCTTGTGTACACTGTAGTTGCAGGGGTTCTTTGCAAGGAGGGATTGAGAGTGTAGGTCAAGTGGGGTTGTAGAACTTCTTGTAGCTACAACCCCCAGGCTTTTCCTGGGTCCTCAATTTGTGCTAACTGGAGTTCCCCCCACAGGGGCGTTTAACCCCATTATCCTGCTGACGGGATTGGCAGCAGCCCACTTGATTGTGGGCACTGCAAGGTATGGGACAAGACTGAGGGGGGGTGTCATTAGACCTCCAGATTCCCATTGAATCTTGGTTGTTGGCCTTCACAATGGCTTTATAACAGTCATTAATAGAGGTGCAACGCCTTACAGGGACCCGCTTGCAAATGTGGGACTTAAGCCCATTGATAATAAGAGTGAGAAACATGGTGTTCCTATTGGTGACATCTTCTAGGGCAGCAGCAAGGGCTTGTTTCCAAGCTGCAAGATATTTGGGGATGAATCATGTTTTCTTGATGGCCAGGAGGGGAGTTCCCACTATAATGGGTGAAAAGGTTTCACTGTAACAGGATCTGGTGGCGTCCCTAAATGTTGCCCACATGAATTCCTGCTCTTGGCTCACCCATTTGGTAAAAGACACTGCAGAAGGCTTTGTAAGGCGCCCAGATACAGTGGCAACCCACATGGGCTCAGGTACTTGGCAGATGCAAAGGCGGGTTTCTGTGGAATGGAGCCAGCTAACAATGTCAGCCCCTTTCACACCACCTGCAAAAGACTCAAGCTGGAGGCTTAACATGCGTTAGGAGAGATCCAAATGAGGCAGGGTGCTGCTTGTGTTGTGCTGCCCCAGGAAGAGGAAATTACAATTGCTTGTGAGTACCAGCTGGTCCTGATAGATAACATATCCTTTGGGGATGTCCCCCTTGGGGATTGGCAGGAAGGTCTCTTGATGGGGAGTAGCCATACGGCCTGTACTCTTTCCTTTATTGGGGGAATTTTTTGTTAGGTAGGTTGTGAACCTACTTCTTCTACCACTGTTTCAACTGAACCAATGAGAGTTCAGTATTTGATTGGGGAAGATAACAGTTCAATTGAAAGAACAAGAATAAATAGGGCAAGGTATTGTTTACTGTAGAATATTGTGCTTAATATACCATATGGGGAAAGCCACCAGGCCACAGGGGGTGGCATAGTGGCGTGTTCCATGTAAGGTTCAAGGCCAAGGAATAACTTGCGCGAGGATCAGCAGGTTGAATTGATAGCGCCTCTAATTAGGAGATAGTGCCCGCAATTTGACATTATCATCATATTGATCCATGCCGTCAGGTTTGTCCTGGGGCAACTCATCAAGAGCCCCCTGTGTATTGTAAGATATGTTGGCAGGCAAGGAGGGAAACTTGATTGCAACACCTGGGTAAACCCTTGGTATGCCAGACTACTAGTAGAAAAGAATAGTGATAATTGGACCCATCACCCTGAGTTGTAACATTTAGCGGTAGTTTCCCCCAACCAGAAAGTTTGGCAAGGTCTCAGTGCACTTATCCCTTGGGACTTCACCAAGTGTAAAACGTGCTTGTATCTAACAGCTTCACAGCCTTCCATCTCTTCAATTAATGTATTAATGCATCACTAACACTCATCTATCCTAAAGGGAAAAAGTAGCTTGAAGATATCAACTCCCTAGAAAATTCAATTACATTTTCTGTGACACCCAACAGTCAATTCATGAGTTATATTCCTAAGTTTCTGGCCATAAACACAACCTTTTTTACTGTTTTCTACTATTGAGGGATTGACCAAACATATAAATTTAAAGTTTTGTAAAGGCAACAGTTCATAACCACTTCCACTACACCAATATTTTTTACTTTAATAGTACTCCATTGGCAGCTTTAAACTATCTTATTATTTAAAATTAATATGAAGAAGCAAGAGGCAAGAGCCTAGCTAAATAAAATATTCTTGGGTTAGCCTTCAGTTTCAATCTATTATATCAGACTATTTACATTAATTGTCTTACTAATAATGTATTATATAAATTAAAAATAGATTACTGAAACATAATAGCAAGCACAAATGATTAAAGCTTTATATATTTTGAAAATATTTATAAAGATGAATAATACATATTGAAAGGCTATCAATATAAAATATTCTCCTTAATTAAAATATTTAATACTTTAAAGTATATAGTTTTCAAAAGTTAAACAATTATTTAAGGGTACAACACGCCTTTTCAAAAACAGCATCTTGAAAAACGCCATCTCAAATTTAATTGAGATGGCGTTTTTGCGTTAGTGATTTTGAATCACAAAAAATAAAATAAACAATAAAATAGTTAAAATTTACATATAATTTTATAATATGGCATCTCAAATTTACGCCATCTCAATTCTGTCACTTTGAGTCAGATTAATTAAATCTTATTTTGCTAACTTTATTTACATATGAAAACACTTAGTGTGGGGCGTGTTTACGCCATCTCAACTTTACGTCATTTTGAATTATGGCATCTATCTTAAACTAAAATAAGTTTATACCCAAACTAAAATAAAGCCTGTGGTATAGTGCCAGAAGATGTTCCTATAGTATTACTCTAAGACACTTATAAAAGGAACAACCTAAAAAGATGCCACTATGATATTCCTTCTAGTGATTGTCATTGCTGGGTAAAAAAACCAGTTTTGTTATATGTAGTTTATAACTTTATTATACATGGATATGTTGATAAGGGTTTCATCAATAAAATATTTTAATAGTGATTTTAATATAGAAGAGGGTGATTACGCCATTTCAATTTACGTCACTTCAAATTCCACCAAGTTTCACATCATCCAATTGATTTGATGTGCACAATGGATAGGGGAAAATAAGGGGAAATTACATATGACGCCAGGCTACGCTATATCAATTCCCCCACCGCAATTCTTGCTTTCCACTTTTCAGAAGTATAGTTTTACGTCAAAACCAACAATAATAAAAAAATGTAAGAAAACATATGAAAATTTGCAAATATATATTTTTTATCTCCTCTAAACAACTGGGTACTTTTTAACCCCAGTTGTATAAGCTAGCTTTTGAGAAATTTAAGTTTTAGTCTTTGGCCCAGTTGAGGTAGCTCCACCGTAAATTTGTTAATTTAATATAAAAAATGGTCAAAAACACTATGTTTTTGAGCTACGGCACCTCAATTACATCACTTCAAAAACACCATCTTGAGAGCAAGTTTTCAGTCAAAACTCAAAGTTTTGCCTACTTGTATTACTAATAAAAAATTATTTTTTCAAAAAAAAAATTGAAATTTTGATAGTATATATTATTTGATCTCTTCTACAATTCTATGTAAAAAAATTGATACTTTTATATTGAAATATTCTTTTTTTCTCTTTAAAAACAACCCCCCAATTTGTTATATTTTGATACTAATTCACTTTTAGATGCCTCCCAAGTCCATCAACAAAGCTGCGTCCAAGGCCTCAAAGGTCTCAAAGTTCAAGACCACTCCTCCAAAGGCCAAAAAGGCCAAAACTACCCCTAAAAAGCAGCCTGCTAAGGGTAAAGCTCCCCCCAAGACCCCTACGCCCTCACCAGAGCCTGAGGAAACAAGCCCAACCCCTCCCCATTCTCCTTTTGTTTACTCTCTGTCAGACCCTCAAGAGAAGTTGTTCAACTTTAACCGCCACTCTGACCCCACTTCAGATCCTGAGGATGAAGAAGAGCAGGAGCAGGAGCCTGGTGCTCTTGCAGATGAGCCAATTGAGCTCTGGGATCTTAATACCATCCATAATGTATGCAACAGAAATGGCACATTTGCTGTGCCCGCCACATACCCTGTCAGCTATACAATTATGACAAAGAAAGGGGGTGCTGGCTTTGTCCACAAGGGCTACAGCTTCAGCTGCAACAACAAGAAGAAGCCCATCCGTCATCATCACTTCAAATGTGATAACGTTGGCTGTCCAGCTAGACTTACCACCTATGGGTTCACCAGATTTAAGGCCCTGACTATTGGGCATGACTGTGCCAAGCCCTTTGATCCACTGTATCAACTGATCCGCTGGTTTCTTTGCCAGGTCATACCAACCACCAAAGACCAAACTGCAACTGAGGTTGTAAATGATGCACTTATTAATCTAAATGATACCCAACTGGCAACTGTTGGTGGCGCCTCAAAACTTCAGAGATATCTCACTGACCAGAGATATGCTCTGAGCACTGAAGGCGTCAGTGCTACATCAATTGACCAGTTGATTTTAACTGAAGAGCAAAAGCTTTCACGGCATGAAGAGAGATTTCTCCTTCACAATGATGGGCAAAATGCTTCAGAGCGGATCATCTGCTTTGCTACCTCCCAGGATCTTTGCAACTTTTTAAAATGCAAGACCTGGCTTGCAGATGGAACATTCTCAACCTGCCCAAAGCTCTTTGGCCAGCTTTGGAATATCCATGGGCAGGTTGGCAATCTTTTTCTTCCCCTGGTTTTCTTTTTCCTCCCAAATAAGAAGCAGGAAACTTGTGTCTGGGCTCTAACAATATTAAAGGCCAAGTTGGATGAGATCCTCCCAACTATTGAAGAGGAGCCAAAGGAGACTAGAGGACGCAAGAAAAAGGCCCAGTCAGAGGAAGCTACCCCAATCAAGAAAAAGCCTGAAAGCCTTCCATACTATGAATACCTGGTAGTAGATTTTGAGCAGGCTCAGGCCAATTCTTTTATTTGAGTCTTCAAGAGCTCCCCTCAGGGATGCTACTTTCACTTTTGGCAGGCACTCTGCCGCTGCCTTCAAAAGTGCTCTGCACTTCATGAGCTGGTCTACACTGAAGGCACAAAGGAAGCAAAGGACGTGTTCAACTGCTTTGCTGCCCTTGCCCTTGTGCAGAAAGAGGAGACAAATGCCTTCTACAACACCCTCCTCCGCCATCCCTACATTATTGCCAACCAGGCAGCCTTTGCTCCATTCATAGAGTATTTTGAAACTCAATGGGTTGGAGTGTTTCAAGGAGCACGCTGCATCAGAAAGGATGGTGACTCAATCCAGTGGAACTGCTTTAAGCAGGTAAAGGATGGACTAATCAAGACCACCTCTTCTCTTAAAGGGTGGCATAGTCAATTTGCCACAAGGGTCCAGGTTCAGAAGCCCAAGTTCAACAAAATCATGGTGCATCTCAAAACTCAGCAGGCCATCTCTGCCTGCCTCTTTAAAACAGGCATAAAGACCAAGGATGATTCCCCCAAGCAAACCAAAGTGGTGAAAAAGTATACAGAGATTAGCAAGGTGGTCCTTGCCTACTATCCCAAGGATAGCAAGCTTGAGCATCTTCAAGCTATCTCAGTTGCTCTTTCAACCAATGTATGATCCTTCCTCAATAAACACCACTCTATCTTCTCTATTATTTCCTTTACTTTTATCCTTATTTTAATTTTATTTGGTATTTGGTACAAATATATGTTTATTTTCAAGCATAGTTTATAGTTAAAATATATGAAAATGGTTGTTTTTGGGATTATTTTAACTTTTGGACTTTACGCAACCTTGTTGCTACAAATTGACCCCATTTTTTATTGTAGATTTGGAATTCTGAGGCTTTTTTAAGCCTATAAATGTTTTTTGAAATTTTATTTTTGGGAATTTTTTGGGTAGTTTTTGGAGTTCAAAAAATCTAAATTTTTAAACCTGTTTTTTTAGTCAAAATGCCGTAAATCAAAATGGGGTTTTTACTAGTAAATTGAGATAGCAGAAATTTGAGATGTCGTATTTTGAGATGGCGTTTTTTGAGATGCCGTTTTCAAAATGGTGTGTCCTACCCATTTAAGCTGTTAAAGTTTTTATATTTAGTTATAACCCTTTTAGATTTTTTTAAATACTGATATGATTTATTTTCAAAAAGATTGACATTATAAAGTTGAAGATGTTCTTACTGATATATAAAATATTATAAATTTTTATTAAGTGTGATAAATATAAAATTACTACTTTTTAAAATTGAAAGCACTGTTAAACTTTATAAACAAATATTTAAAGCTTCAACTTTAAAGTAATTAGTATTTGCCATAAATAGGAAAGAATAAAGGGATTTTTAATTCTTGTATCATAAGAACTAACTTAAAAAATATAGCATCTGATTTATTTTAAGCAACCTTTATCTTTAAAAATATTGAAGCCTCAAGTAGGCAACCTCCAGAGTTAACTCATACAGCAAGGAATATCCTTGATGTTGACAATACTAAAAAACTCTTATTTTCTATATTCAATGATTTTTTTCTGGCTTAAATAGTTGACACTGATAATAAAAGCAATGTTTAACTTCTGTTTTTAGTTTTCAATTGAAACTATAAAAGATAAAGCAAAAAATAATTCTTGACATTGTTGACATGAAGGATGTTCCATGATATATGAGTTAATTCTGGAGGTTGCCCTCAAGTAAGTTGAATGAATACAAATAAGGGGGCTCTTTTTAAATGTGCTATTGGTGGTTATGATAATTTATGTTTCCCTAATCAGCAATTATTAGTGTTATTATTTTCTTTGCTATTATGCTGTTTGGATGCTAATAGAAGAGACACATGATTTCTGTACAAGAGTGGAAATTTCCCTGCAATTGATATATCATGTGGTATTAAAATCATGAGACCAACTGGGGCTATAATATGTTTTTTGTTCCCAATCACAATAATTGGTGCTTTTTTCTACAATCTTTTTAAGATATATATAAGAGGAACACCTATATGGTGCCATGAAAGGATGGGAAGCCTAAGATCACCACTAGGGTGGCTATTTTGGAAGCAACTGCTGAATCCAATATCCCAGGAGGCTTAGTAAGTTAAGATATTTACTATGAAATTAGAAAAGCCATGTATAACTACTTGATGATTAAGTTCAAAGAAGTTCTGTATGTACCAGCTCATAGAAGGAATAGTGTAAGTACATCACTATTACATTATGCAGTTTTTGTAAGGCATGCACTAGGTCATCAATTGTTGTTAGGAAAGTACTTGGTGCACCAGGGAAATGCTTAGAGAATACTCAAAAATACTCCAAGGCAGTTATTGATATTAGACTGATTTACTAAAAAGGATCATTATAATCATTGCCAGCAGATCTTTTATATTATATGCTGTATTACCCCTACTTTGCTAGTTTAAAAAATAATAATTACAAATTGTATTATCACTAAATTGACATTATTAAACGCAACAAATTATATTCCATATGGTTTCTAGTTTATTAGTATTAACTGATATTTACAAGCTTTATAAACAGCAGTTAATTAGGTTTATTATGACTGTCTTGCCCTATAGATTTGTATTATTAACTTGATTACATGTTTTCCTAATTAGGAAGCAAATAATCAGATTGAAACTAAATACGTACAATCCACTTTAAAATGCTTATTTTTACTTTAATAAATGTCATTAATCCATAATTTGATTTCAAATCAAATTGGCTATTAACGCCATATCAACCCCAACACAAGTTGACTTAAGCCAGTCATAACAAGTCATACAGCTGTCAAGTATATACTTCTGGGAAGTATAACAAACAAGATAAAGGAGAAAATTAATAAGAGAATGATACTTTATTGGATATGAATATGGGATAATATATAGTATCATGGAAAGCCACATACTGTCCATGTACATCATGAAAGTCATGGGGATTATCTGAGTAATGTTTCTCTTAAGTCATGAGTTTTATTCAAGTTTTGTTCCATTTAGGATCTGGATTGTTTGATCCCTGTAATAGATGGTCAAATGATAGCAGTGCAACCAACTTAATGATTAGTTGGTGAGCCATTTGGTGACTTGTTTGGTAAATCACTTGGGGTGTTAATTCCCCAAGAGGGAGTAATTGAAGATGTTGTGACATTTCCCCCTGGGCTGCTGAAAGGTGGAACCTTGGGAATTTTCTTGAGAGTGTTGGGAATCTGGGCTTGGTATCAATCCAGTTTTGCATTAGGTACATGAAGTTGAGGAATTTATTGTGTGTTCTTGCTTTGCACAGGCAGAGCTGGTCATGGTGCATGTGCTTGAGCTCTGTACAAGTGCCTATTCTCTTGATGAGGTAAGTGTTGTAAGGTTTGACTTCCATGACAATACCTGGTCCTTGTAATCCTGGGTCCAACTTGTGCATATCATGGTTAACAACCTGGATCTTGTCCCTAACTTGGAAGCGTTCTTGTTGTAGTGATATTGCTTCTCTCTCAACCCTTTCTTTTTCCTTGTCCTCTTGGTCCTTCCTGGTGCACTGTATGTCATTTTTATTTTTGTCTGACAATTTCTTAGGCAGATTTAATTGTGGTCCTGATGTAATGCTAACAATGGCGGGTTTATTTACATAGACAAGTTTGTATGGGCTTTTGCCTGTATTGCAATTAATTTGTGTTCTGCACACTATAAGTGCATTTGGCAGCATATCAACCCAGGATTTTGAATTGTTGGTAGATAATTTGGTGAGGGCCTTTACAATGGATCCATTCATTATTTCAACTCTTTTGTTTGCTTGTGGGTGATAGGGGCTGACTTGTTATGTTTAATTCCATTTTTGGCAAGATATATATTAGTGTCAATGGCTTTAAGTTTAGTTCCTCTGTCCATAATTAGGAGTTCAGGTTTCCCAAATTTAGCTATGATTTATTTGCCAATAAATTGCATCATATTTTTTTCTTTATGTTCCTTTGTAGCTTGTGCTACAAGCCACCTAGTTACATAGTTAATAGCTGTAATAATGTACTTTTTGCCTTTGTTGTTGCCAGGAATTGGTCCCACAATATTTAGTGACCACACTTTGAAAGGTTGTGTGATTGACACTGGTATTACTGACTTGGGTGTTGCCTTGGAGAGGGCATACTTTTCACAGACTTTGCATTGGTCTAGTGTTGCAACCAAGTTTCCAGACTTGCTTGCTAACGTATCTTACAATACACAGGGGGCGCTCAATGAGTCACCCCTTGATGTATCTAATGACATGAGCCAATCTGATGGCAATATTGAATTGCAGGCACTTCATCCTAATTAGGAGCCTACCAATTTGACCTGCTGATCTCTGCACAAGTTATTCCTTGGCTTTGAACCTTACATAGACCGCCCCACTAAACCACCCCCTTGTGGCCTTGTGGCTTCCCCATATGGTATATTAATCACAATATTCTACAAATAACAATACCTCTTCTTATTATTATTGTCCTTTCTATTGGACTGTTGTCTTCCTCAATTAAAAATACTGAACTCTCATTGGTTCAGTTGCAACAGTGGTAGCAGCAGTAGGTTTACAACTTACCTAAAACAAACATTCCCCTAAGAAAGGACAGAGTACGGGCTGTATGGCTACTCCCCATCAAGAGACCTCTCTGCTAATCCCCAAGGGAGACATCCCTGACAAGTATGTTATTTACCAAGACCAGCTAGTCCTTACAAGTGTGTATATTTGGCTCCGCCTTGAGCAGCGTGACACCAGTGTCACCCTTCCCCAGTCAGACCTGTCACAATGCATGCTTAATCTTCAGCTGGAATCCTTTGTGAGTGGGGTCAAAGGGGCCGACATTGTCAGTTGGCTCCAATCTGCTGAAACCCGCCTTGGTATCTACCAGATTCCCAACCCCATGTGGGTTGCCACTGCGTCTGGGCGCCTCACGGGGCCTGCCGCTGTGTGGTTTATCAACTGGGCCAGTCAGGAAATCAAGGTCACCTGGGCAGAATTCTGGGACACTACAAAGTCCTGTTACAGAAAAACCTTCTTGTCTATTGTGGCAGGGACCCCTCTTCTAGATATTAAACAGACTTTATCTGTTCCTGAGTACCTTGCTGCCGCCCCCAAAGCTGTAACCAACAACAACGCCATGCTTCTGACTCTGATAATCAATGGGCTCAAATCCCATATCTGTAAGTGGGTCCCCGTGGGTTGTTGCACCTCAATTGATGACTGTTACAAGGCCATTGTGGAGGCTAACAATCAGGCTTTGATGGGCTTCTGTGGTACTAGTGATGCTCCACCTCAACCTTGTGCAACACCTGGTAGTAGCCACAATCAAGTAGGCCGCCGCCAGCCCTGCCAGCAGGAAAATGGAACCAAACGCCCCTGCAAGGGGGAAATCCAGCTAGCACAAATTGAGGACCATAAAAACCTGGGGATTGTAGTTACAAGAGGTTCTACAACCCCACTTGACCTATCCTCTTAATTCCTGCTTGCAAAGAACCCCTGCAACTACAGTATACACAAAGTTGAAACTCTTGACGTCTTCCAGGTTCATAGTGACAACCCTGTGCTTCAAACAAGCCACTCTTCCAATGAAGTAACCTGCTTACCCTAACCCTTCCATTTTTGTGGGAATACCCACAAACTATTGGTAGATACTGGGGCTGACCACACTATGGTGGACCAGCTGTTTGCTGACTTTCAACAATTAGACCAAGTGCCTAGCAGTGTCAAAGCAGTAAAAGTAGCTGACTCCTGTAGAATGGCAATTATCCACAAGATGGTACCCTTCTCTGTGAGAATGGGGCAAGTGCAGGTTAAGCTCTTGGGGCCAATCATGGTAGGGCTCTGCCATAATGTAATTGCTGGCCTCAACTGGCTTTGGCACAAATGTCCCTACATTGACTGGGATACCTCTGTCATCACCCTCAATAGAAATGGGGTGGGCTTCCAGATATATTCTTTTGAAATGAGCAAGCTACTCCATGATACTGTGTTTGTTAGAATAACAGAGACAGGCTTGTACAATTTCAACGGGGAACTAGACTTTAATCAATGTTCAGTCAAAGTTATCCGCACAGAACCTCCTGCGGCCCTCCCTTTGACATCTTCACCCCCACCAGCGCTTGCTGCACTCCTTGAGAAGTACAAGGATGTTTTCAGCAAAACACTGGGCCAACTACCTCCTCCCCAAGAGATCTAGCATGCTGTACAACTCCAGGGGTTGTTACCTAAAGCACGCCCCTTATATTGTCTTACATCAAAATAAGATGAGACCCTCTGCCAGCACCTTGTGGATGCACTTGAAAAGGGCTTTATTTGCCCCTTGCTCTATCCATACAGAGCAGCTGTCTTCTTTGTAGCTAAGAAGGACGGGTCCCTTTGCCTGGTAACAGATTACCGCGCCTTAAATGAGGTGACTGTTTAGAATAAGTACCCCCTGCCGTTGATTGACAACCTGTTTGACATGCTTTCAGGTACAAAGATCTTTAGCAAGATTGATCTCACCACGGGGTACAACCAGGTCCGCAATTGCACCAGAAGATGAGGCAAAACTGCCTTTCACACACGCTACGGGTTGTTTGATTGTCAATTCATGAAATTTGGAATGACCAACGCTCCTTCCACCTTTGCCATGTTGATGAACAAATCATTTGAGAATCTGATTGGAAAATGTGTTGTTTTACCTTAACAACAATATTGTCTTCAGTCAAGATCATATCACGCACCTCCAACACCTCTGTGCTGTCCTCAACACTCTCTGGAAAAATCAGCTAAAAGCTAAACCCTCCAAATGCAAGTTCCTCAAGTCAGAGCTGCTATTCCTTGGGCACATCATCAATATCCAAGGGATAAATCCTGACACTGCCAAAATCAAGGCAATCACCAGCATGCCACCTCGCACTGATGTGGGCCAGGTGTGTACCTTCTTAGGCATGGTAGCCTACGTGCACAAGTTCATTCCCAGCTGCAGGGAACTAATTGCTCCCCTCACTGAGCACCTAAACACTAAATAGCTCTTCCATTGGACCCCTTCCAGAGATCAAGCCTTCAAGACATTGAAGCAGAGACTTACAACAGCACCCATACTGCAGCTCCCCAACCAAAACTGCCAGTACAAACTTGAGACTGACGCCTCTGACAGGCCATAGGGGGCATGCTATGGGTAGAAACTGACAACGACTCCTTCTTCCCCATGGCCTATGAGTCCAGGAAGCTTATTGACTCAGAACAACGCTATCCCATACATGATAAAGAGTTAGCAGCAATTGAACACTGCGTTGAGAAGTGATGCTGTTACCTGGAAGGGACTACCTTTCTGCGCCGCATCCTGACAGACCACAAGTCACTCCAGTACTTCAACATGAAGTCCCACTTGACACACCGCCAGGCAGGCTGGGTCAAGAGTCTATCCCCCTATCAGTTGTACATTGAGTACAAGCCTGGGAAGGAACTCATCACAGCCAACGCCCTCTCCTGCCTCTATGTAGTGTCTATCACAGGAGATGACAGCTTGGACCCAGACTGGCCCATGCTCTACCTCTGTTCTGAGGTGACTTGTTATGAAGGCCTTAACTCAGTAACCATCTCCAAGCTGAAGAACAACAAAAGTCAGTTCACCACCAATGTGGGCAACGTCTGCTGCCAAGAGAAGACAAGTGAAAGACACCTTACATCCCTATTACGCAACAAGGGGACACCATACTGCATTACCACCAAACCCTGGGTCACATCAGAGGGCGTAACCTCTTCAAGATCATGAAATAAAAGGTTTTGTGGCCGTGTATGTGCCAGTATATCCTGGATCTCCTCAAAACATGTGTATTGTGCAAAAAGAATACGTCAAAACCTGCACCCCCAAAGTCTGTCCTGCCCATCAAAGCCATGGAATCCTTTGAACAGTGGGCCCTTGACATTGTTGGACCCCTCCCTGAAGACAGACTGGGGAAGAAATACATCATAAATTCCTTCAGCTACTTCACTTGTTGGCCAGTGGCCTAGGCAACAACTAATCACACCGCCACCACCATCACCTGCTTCATTGGCAAGGAAATTGTGACCTGCTTTGGGCGGCCCAAATGCCTCATCACAGATGGTGGCCCCGAACTTGTTGGGCATGTCATGAAGGCATACTGCTCCAAGAATGCACTCCAACAGATAGTCACAACCCCTTCCAACCACAAGCCAATGGACGCGTAGAGCAATTAAATGGCTCACTAGTTCAACTGATTGCCAAGCTCTCACAAGAGCACCCCAATACCTCATGGACTAAACACTTGCCCACCGCTCTACTTATTTTACAAGCAAGAATTAACAGAGGCACTGGGTTCAGCCCCAGTGCCCTGGCTTTTGGGATTCCTGACAGTTTGACGGGGGTCAAACAAGGGAAGCTACGGTCTACAGTTCCCAAGAAACTTCCCCTGTCAACAACTCCATCCCTGAACCAATGGTGTGCCAAGGCCCGAGAAATTGAACACAAACAAATTGAAGGAGGGACAAAGCACCTTGAGGCAAGATATGCTGTAGGTGACCCCATCTACAACCTCAACCCCAATTCTGCCAAGTTAGAACCTAACCACCTAGGTCCCTTCAAGATAGCCACAGTCTATGACAACCATACCTATCAACTTGAAGATGCCCAAGGGAACACCAAGAAGCTCCACCATGATTGCTTGCGCCCCTGCTGCACCATCCCAACACAAAGGTTGTTTGTGCAGACCTTCCCAGATCTTCTGCAGACTCTAATCCTGGTGTGTGAAAACAAGCAGGGGTCAAGGGGGGTGTTGCAACCAAGTTTCCAGACTTTCCTGCTAATGTATCTTACAATATACAGGGGGCGCTCAATTATTCACCCCTTGACGTATCTAACAACATGAGTCAATCTGATGACAATATCAAATTGTGGGCACTTCATCCTAATTAGGAGCTCTACCAATTTGACCTGCTGATCTCCTCATGAGTTATTCCTTGGCTTTGAATTTACATGAAACACCCCACTAAGCCACTCCCTTGTGGCCTTGTGACTTTCCCCATATGGTATATTAATCACAATTTTCTACAATAAACAATACCTTGTTCTTATTATTCCTGTCATTTCTATTGGAATGTTGTCTTCTCCAATTCAAATACTGAGCTCTCATTGGTTTAGTTGCAACACTAGTACTTCCTTGATGTCAACCATCATGTTGGGCCTTCATTAGCGTGTTTTGAGGTATTCATGCAAATTCCTGCTACAGGTTTATCCCAGATCTCTGTGTTATCAAAGAATGGTGTCAATATTTTGTGTTGACAGGACATAGGGTATGACATTGCCATTTGGTAATATGAGGTATAGATTATCTTATAGTTTTTGAACATATGTTTGTTTTTCAGGACTTTTTCTTGGATTTCCATTGGTGTACCAGGTAGGAACTCCTCTTGGAGATTCTCCATTATTAACATGGGCTAATCTGGGTCTCCATCAGTGCATAGGAGATTTTTATGATATAGCCTTGACAGGGCATCTGTGGTAAGAATTTTCTTGCCTGGTTTGTAATCAATTATCATGAGGTACCTTTGTATGAGGCTAATTCATTCAGCTTGTTGTCTAGATATATGTTAATGATTCTTAAAGAGCACCAATGAATTGTAGCTGATTAGCATTTTTAATATCTATTCATCTTCCATATAACTTTGTCACTTTGTTAGACAGTGGACAATAGCTATCAGTTCTTTGTTGTGTATTGGATATCTTTGCTCATCATCAGACAGCTTTCTTGATTTATATGCTACAGGGAGGAAGCCCTTTTCTGCAGTTAAATTTGGAGTACTCCTCTTATTTCTTAATTGGAGGCGTCAGTTTTTAATTTATACACTCTTCATAATTTAGATATTGGTGGATAGGGGTGGTAACCATTTGTTCTTTCAACTGGCAGAAATGCTAATCTTGTAGTGGGGTCCATAAAAAATTTGTTGTCTTGCCTGTGATTGTGGATAAGGGGGCAGTCAAGGCTCCCCATTTAGGGATTAATATCCTAACATAGGCTACCATGCCCAAGAATGTTTGAAGTTCACTCTTATTTTGTGGTGCTGGCATGTTGGTTATAGCTTGTATCTTTTCTGGGTCTGGCTTCACTCCATCTTTGCTGATAGTGTGTCTTAAAGATGGGAGCTCTGTTGAGAAGTCACATTTTAAGGGCTTGGCTATGAGCTGGTTATCTTGAAAGGTGTGATGGATCAGGTGGACGTCTTTCCAGTGTTTTTCCTTGGTTGGGCTGTATATGATTATGTTGTCAAGGTAGACAATAGCCCTTTTTCCAATATGATCTTTAAAAACTTTGTTCATAAAGGCCACAAAGGTACTTAGAGCATTTTTCATGCCAAAGTTGAAGATAACACATTCAAACAAGTCAATTTTAGTTCTTAAAGCTGTTTTAGGTATGTCCTCTGGTTTCACGCAAATTTGATGGTAACCTGCTGTCAAGTCAATTTTTGTGAAGACTTGGGACCCCCCAGGGCGTTAAAAAGGTCATCAATCATAGTCAGGGTATACATGTTCTTAATTTTTACCTTGTTGAGCGCCCTGTAGCCTGTGATCAGACAGAGTCTTCCATATTTCTTTGCTACAAAAAAGACAGCTGTGCCAAAAGAAAATTAAGAGGGTTGTATGAGTCCTTTTTCAAGGGCCTTGTCTAGGTAGGCCTTTAGAGTGTTGTTCTCTTGTGATGTTAGGCATTAGATAGTGTGTGATTTTGGCACACTCCCTTTGAGGTCAATTTCATGCTGGATGCCCCAGTCAGGCGGTAGTCCTGGTAACTTTTCTTGGAAATGGAAGGGAATTCTTGTATTGGCTGTTGTTGGATTGGGTCTTGTTTGTGTGAGTTCTCTATATTTTTAAAGTGAATAATCTCATACGTTCAGGTGTTCTAAACAATATTGCTAGGGTCCTTTTCCTCTTCTGTTCCCGTAATTTTCACAAATACATGGTCTCTCATAAGTGTGTCAAGGTGGGTTGGATACAAGTGGTGATTCACCTCACCTTGTTGGATGGTGAGGGTAGTGCTATACCATTTTATATGAGTTTTGGTCTTTCTCATCCAGTCCAGACCAAGTACAACATTGTACTTGGGGATTGGTATGATTGGATTACTAAGGGTAGTCTGTACAGCTCTTATTTGGACAAAGAAGTGTTTCACTTCCCTGGTAGCTGGTGTTCTACTGTTATCTGCCATAGTAAACTCTCTTGACATTACTTTGAACCATGGGTAGTTTCATGAGGTTGAAAAATCATTTTTCAACAAGGGATTGATCTGCTCCAGTGTCAATAGTACTGTCATGATATCTGCAAAAGCAGAAAAGATAATTGAGGAGTTTTTTTTCCTTTTTGGGAGGTAAACAGTATAGGATTGCTGGAGGGTACTTGAATCATGGCTATTGAGTCCACGCCTTAGTCCCTGTACAAGTCTTGCAAAGTCAGGGAGGGTGGCTTGCCTAAGCACTCCCCTGAGCCTTTCCCTCCTCAGTGGTGTTATCAGTACTCATTTGATTTACTTAAGCAGTATAATTTCTGCCTCAATAATGAGGGTTATTGGCTCAGTTGTTCTGCTTATTAATTTGAGGGTCCCTCTTTACTGTGGGACTTTCCTTTTGTTTGTTGGTTACATGAAGGTTGTCAGATTTTTGTGCAGCTTGTTTCCTTCCAAAAACACGTCTTGGACGTTCTTGTAGCGGCTCATGTCAAACTGACGTCTGATGTGCATGGGGAGCCATTGTAGAAGTCTAGTCATGGCCCAGCCTCATTGAAGATGATGGTGTTGGGGGCTTGATCACATATGTCTTTGTAGGCTGCAATGTACTCCACAATAGTTCCTATCATTTTGAAGGTTCTGAGTTCTGTCATTATCACAACATCAGAGTTATTTATGGAAAATATTTCCAGGAAGGCGGTTTTGAACATCACCCTGTCTTTGTTGTGATCAGGGCGTTGGTCAAACCACTCACTTACAAAGCTTGAGGCGGCCCTGGTAACACATAGAGCAATTTCACTGGCCCAGAGTTTGCGGGGGTAGCCTACATGTGTAAATTTACTTTGGGTGCTTTGAATTCAGAGGTTGGCATTTTCTTGGCGTAGTCATGAGAATGATCCAATTTCTGCTGAGCAGAGACACTGAAATATGACATTGGGTATTTCAGGCATGGCTTGGATTAGAGGTGGGTTTGGGGCTCCCTGTGTGCTGAGCTAATTGTACTTTTTGGTTGGTATAAGGATATTGTTGAAGACATTGAATCCTGTGGAGACAACCTGACCTTCTTTTTATTGTCTCCAGCCAGTGGGGAGTGCTATCTGCTAGGTTCATTTCTTTGAAGGAATTTTTCCTTTAAGTTGTGTAGGTGTGGATAACATACTTGTGCTATCACTGTCAAGTATATACTTCTGAGAAGTATAATATAACAAGATAAAGGGGAAATTTAATAATAGAATGATACTTTATTAGATATGAGTTTAGAGAATTATATAGTATTATGAGAAACCACATGTTGGCCATGTACATCATGAAAGTCATGGGACTTATCTAAGTAATGTTCCTCTTAAGTCATGAGGCCTGTCCAAGTAGTTTTCCTCTTAGGGCTCAAAATGTTTGATCCTTGTAATAGATGAGCAAATGATAAGAGTGCCACCAACTTAATGATTAGTTATGGAATCATTTGAAGGGTCACCTGGGGATTTGCTTTCCTTAGAGGGAGTAATTGAAGGTGTTTCAACACTTTTCTGGATGGCAAGCTTTCTGCTTATTAATATGACGGGTCAAGTTACAGATTATATGCTGTATAATGGTTGACTCAATCTAATATTAACCCAAAGATTATCTGCTATTTAATAGCAACCCAAACCAATAAGGAGCCAACTATCTTCCTTATAATTTCAATGAATTTGGTATTTCATAGCCTTTTGTACATCATTAGTTTGATATACGCATATATGCCTTTCATGATGGGTGGGACTGAGCTGATATAACATCCAGTGAGAAATAAAGGAAGTAATACAATTGATGATCTATTGATTACACAGTGTGCAATCAATGATAATCACCTTATTGACTAAAAATTATACGCCATATAATAGCCATATTAATTAAAATAAACTAGTGATTACACAGTGTATAGTTGCCACAATTAATAAGATGATAATCTAGTGATATTATGGTGTGTAACTAATCAGATCTGCGTGCAATGATTATCCTAATTATTTGTGGTCAATAAGCCTAATCTCACATCCTGGTTCATAATAAATCCACTGGTCTTAACCACATAACCCAGGAGCTCAACTTTAGGCTAAAAGAATTCACAGTTTTTAAGCTTAACATGTAGGTTAGCCTACAAGAGTTTACTTAGTATCAAGTGTTGCAACTGAACCAATGAGAGTTCAGTAATTTAATTGGGGAAGACAACAGTCCAATAGAAAGGACAAGAATGAATAGAATAAGGTATTGTTTATTGTAGAATATTGCAATTAATATACCATATGGGGAAAGCCACAAGGCCACAAGGGGGTGGCATAGTGGTGTGTTCCATGTAAGGTTCAAAGCCAAGGAATAACTTGTGCGGGGATCAGCAGGTCAAATTGGTAGCGCTCCTAATTAGGAGGAAGTGCCCGCCATTTGACATTGCAATCAGATTAGTTTGTGTTGTTAGAAACGTCAAGGGGTGACTCATTGAACACCCCCTATGTATTGTAAGATATGTCAGCAGGCAAGTCTGGAAACTTGGTTGCAACACCCCCTTGCCCCCTGTTTGTTTTCACACACCAGGATTGGAGTCTGCAGAAGATCTGGGAAGGTCTGCACAAACAACCTTTGTGTTGGGATGGCGCAGCAGGGGCGCAAGCAATCATGGTGGAGCTTCTTGGTGTTTTTTGGGCATCTTCAAGTTAATAGTGTGATTGTCATAGACCGCGGCTATCTTGAAGGGCCCTAGGTGGTTGGGTTCTAATTTGGCAGAATTGGGGTTGAGGGTGTAGACAGGGTCACCTACAGCATATCTTGCCTCAAGGTGCTTTGTACCTCTTTCAATTTGTTTGTGTTTGATCTCTCAGGATTTGGCACGCCATTGGTACAGGGATGGAGTTGTCAGCAGGGGAAGTTTCTTGGGAACTGTAGACCGTAACTTCCCTTGTTTGATCCCCGTCAAACTGTCAGGAATCCCAAAAGCCAGGGCACTGGGGCTGAACCCAGTGCCTCTGTTAATTCTTGCTCCTAAAATAAGTAGAGCAGTAGAAAAGTGTTCAGTCCATAAGGTATTGAGGTGCTCTTGTGAGAGCTTGGCAATCAGTTGAACCAGCAAGCTGTTTAATTTCTCTACGTGACCATTGGCTTGTGGATGGTATGGGGTTGTGACTATCTGTTGGAGTGCATTCTTGGCGCAGTACGCCTTCATGACATGCCCAACAAGTTCGGGGCCACCATCTGTGATGAGGCATTTGGGCCGCCCAAAGCAGGCCACAATTTCCTTGCCAATGAAGCGGATGATGGTGGTGGCAGTGTGGTTAGTTGTTGCCCAGGCCACTGGCCAACGGGTGAAGTAGTCAATAGCAGTTATGATGTATTTATTTCCCAGTCTGTCTTTGGGGAGGGGCCCCACAATGTCAAGGGCTCACTTTTTGAAGGGTTCCATGGCTTTGATGGGCAGGACAGACTTTGGGGGTGCAGGTTTGGATGTATTCTTTTTGTACAATACACATTTTTTGAGGAGATCCAAGATGTCTTGACACATACGCAGCCACCAAACCTTTTTTTCATGATCTCAAAGAGGTTACGTCCTCTGATGTGATCCTGGGTTTGGTGGTAATGCAGTATGATGTACCCTTATTGTGTGGTGGGGATGTAAGGTGTCTTCTCACTTGTCTTCTCTTGGCGGCAGACGTTGCCCACATTGGCGATGAACTGACTTTTGTTGTTCTTCAGCTTGGAGATGGTTACTGAGTTAAGGCCTTCATAACAAGTTACCTCAGAACAGAGGTAGAGCATGGGCCAGTCTGGGTCCAAGCTGTCATCTCCTGTGATAGACACTACATAGAGGCAGGAGAGGGTGTTGGCTGTGATGAGTTCCTTCCCAGGCTTGTACTCAATGTACAACTGGTAGGGGGATAGACTCTTGACCCAGCCTTCCTGGTGGCGTGTCAAGTGGGACTGTGTGTGAAGTATTGGAGTGACTTGTGGTCTGTCAGGACGCGGGGTAGAAAGGTGGCCCCTTCCAGGTAACAGCACCACTTCTTTACACATTGTACAATTGCTGCTAATTCTTTATCATGAATGGGGCAACGTTGTTCTGAGTCAATAAACTTCCTGGACTCATAGGCCATGGGGAAGAAGGCGTCATTGTCAGTTTCTATCCGTAGCATGCCCCCTATGGCCCTGTCAGAGGCGTCAGTCTCAAGTTTGTACTGGTGGTTTTGGTTGGGGAACTGCAATACAGGTGCTATTGTAAGTCTCTGCTTCAATGTCTTGAAGGCTTGATCTCTGGCAGGGGTCCAGTGGAAGCGCTGCTTAGTGTTTGGGAGTTTGGTGAGAGGTACAATTAGTTTCCTGCAGCTGGGAATGAGCTTGCGCACGTAGACTACCATGCCTAAGAAAGTACACACCTGGCCCACATTAGTGGGAGGCGGCATGCTGGTGATTGCCTTGATTTTGGCAGGGTCAAGCTTTATCCCTTGGGCAGAGATGGTGTGCCCAAGAAACAACAACTCTGACTTGAGGAACTCGCATTTAGAGGGTTTAGCTTTTAGCTGATTTTTCCAGAGAGTGTTGAGGACAGCACAGAGGTGTTGGAGGTGTGTGATTTGATCTTGACTGAATACAATGTTGTCAAGGTACACAATCACACAATTTCCAATCAGATTCTCAAATGATTTGTTCATCAACATGGCAAAAGTGGAAGGAGTGTTAGTCATTCTGAAGTTCATGACTTGACAATCATTCAACCCGTAGCGTGTGTGGAAGGCAGTTTTTGCCTCATCCCCTGGTGCAATGCGGACCTGGTTGTACCCTGCAGTGAGATTAATCTTGCTAAAGACCTTTGCACCTGCAAGTGTATCACACAGGTTGTCAATCAACAGCAGGGGGTACTTATTCTTAACAGTCACCTCATTTAAGGCGTGGTAATCTGTGATCAGGCAAAGGGACCCGTCTTTCTTAGCTACAAAAAGACAGCTGCTCTGTATGGAGAGAGCAGGGGCAAATGAAGCCCTTGTCAAGCGTGTCCACAAGGTGCTGGCAGAGGATCTCATCTTCTTTGGGTGTAAGACAATACAAGGGGTGTGCCTTAGGTAGCAACCCTTGGAGTTGTACGGTGTGCTGGATCTCTCAAGGGGGAGGTAGTTGGTCCAGTGTTTTGCTGAAGACATCCTTGTACTCCTCGAGAAGTGCAGCAAGCGCTGGTGGGGATGAAGTGGTCAAGGGGAGGACTGCAGGAGGTTCTGTGAGGATAACTTTGACTGAACCTTGGTTGAAGTCTATTTCCCCCCTTGAAGTCATACAAGCCTGTCTCTGTTATTCTAACAAACACAGTATTGTGGAGTAGCTTACTCATTTTGGCAGGATAGATCTGGAAGCCCACCCCATTTCTATTGAGGGTGATGACAGAGGTATCCCAGTCAATGTAGGAACAGTTGTGCCAAAGCCAGTTGAGGCCAGCAATTACATCACGGCCAAGCCCTACCATGATTGGCCCAGAGAGCATAACCTGGATGTTCCCCATTCTCACGGAGAAGGGTACTGTCTCATGGGTAATTGCAACTCTATGGGAGTCAGCTACTTGTATTGCTTTGAATCTGCTAGGCACTTGGTCCAATTGTTGGGAGTCAGTGAATGCCTGGTCCACCATAGTGTGGTTGGCCCAGGTATCTACCAATAGTTTGTGGGTATTCCCACAAAAACCAAAGGGATAGGCTAAGCAGGTGACTTTATTTGAATAGTGGCTTGCTTGAAGTATGGGGTTGCCACTATGGACCTGGAAGACAACAAGGGTTTTGACCTTGTGTACACTGTAGTTGCAGGGGTTCTTTGCAAGCAGGAATTGAGAGGGAGGGTCAAGTGGGGTTGTAGAACCTCTTGTAACTACAATCCCCAGGTTTTTATGGTCCTCAATTTGTGCTAGTTGAAGCTCCCCCTTGCAGGGGCATTTGATCCCATTCTTCTGCTAGCGGGGCTGGCAGCGGCCTATTTGATTGTGGCCACTGCCAGGTGTTGCATGAGGTTGAGGTGAAGCATCACTAGTACTGCAGAAGCCCATTGAAGCCTGATTGTTGGCCTCCACAATGGCCTTGTAACAGTCATCAATGGAGGTGCAACGGCCCACGGGGACCCACTTACAGATATGGGGTTTGAGCCCATTGACAATTAGAGTCAGAAGCATGGCATTCTTGTTGGTTACAGCTTTGGGGGCGGTGGCAAGAGCTTGCTTCTAGACAGCAAGGTACTCTAGAATGGATCCAGTCTGTTTAATTGCTAACAGGGAAGTTCCCACCACAATAGACAAGAAAGTTTTGCTGTAGCAGGATCTTGCAGCATCCCAAAATGCTGCCCAGGTGACTTAGATTTCCTAACTGGCCCAGTTGGTAAACCACATAGCGGCAGGCCCTGTGAGGCACCCCAACACAGTGGCAACCCATATGGGCTTGGGAACCTGGCAGATACAAAGGTGGGTCTCAGTGGATTGAAGCCAACTGACAATGTTGGCCCCTTCAACTCTGCCCTCAAAGGATTCCAGCTGTAGATTGAGCATACATTGTGAAAGGTCTGACTGAGGAGAAGTGACGCTGGCGTCACGCTGCCCAAGGCGGAGCCAATTATACACACTTGTAAGGACTAGCTGGTCTTGGTAAGCAACATACTCATCAGAGATGCCCCCTTGGGGATTGGCAGGAAGGTTTCTTGATGGGGAGTAGCCATATGGCCCATACTCTGTCCTTTCTTAGGGGGATTTTGTTTTAGGTAGGTTTTAAACCTACTGCTGCTACCACTGTTGCAACTGAACTAATGAGAGTTAAGTATTTGGATTGGGGAGAGACAACAGTCTAATAGAAAGGACAAGAATAAATAGAATAAGATATTGTTTATTGTAGAATATTGCAATTAATATACCATATGGGGGAGGCCACAAGGGGGTGGCATAGTGGCATGTTCCATGTAAGGTTCAAAGCCAAGGAATAACTTGTGCAGGGATCAGCAGGTCAAATTGGTAGTGCTCCTAATTAGGAGGAAGTGCCCGCCATTTGACATTGCCATCAGATTGGTTCATGTTGTTAGATACGTCAAGGGGTAACTCATTGAGCGCCCCCTGTGCATTGTAAGATATGTTAGAGGGCAAGTCTGGAAACTTGGTTTCAATACAAGCTCAAGTGTTGGAGGTGGTATTTGTGGTTCTTGCTGTAGATGAGGATGTTGAAGCACAATATGAAGAATTAATCAATTTATTCCCCTAGGAAATTCTTGATAATCCTCTGAAAGGTGCTGGGAACATTGCACAGGCAAAGCAGTATCACCAGGTACTTGTATAGTCTATATCTGGTTTTAAACACTGTCTTGTATTTGTTGTCTTATGTTATTTATATCTGGTAAAGGCATCTCTGAGGTCATTTTTTTAATATACTTGGGCTCCTGTTAAGACTTTATAGAGGCTTTTAGAGTTTGATATAGGGTACCAGTTCTTCACTGTGATGTCATCTAACTTCTGGTAGTTCATGCATGGTCTCATGCCTCCATTTTCCTGCTTACTAATAGCAAAGGGGATGATCACAGGGCTTTGGAAACACAGATAAAACCCTTCTTGGTCATTTCTTCTAAGTATGCTTTCAGGTCCACCTTCTCATGATGCTTAAAGCTGTAGATTGGTCTGTAGTGGGGTTTAGATCCTGAAAGTAGGTCTATATTGTGGCTGTAAACTGAGTGGTTGGGTATTTTAGTGGCTTCTTTCTCACTGAGCACATAGTTACATTTGTTGAGAAGAGTAGGTAGTATTCCTACACAGGGTTACATTTGCATGACCATGAGTTTCTTTAGCTGTTGGGGCTGGCTAAAACAGAAAGTTACTGTGTCCCCTCTGTCAGGAAGCCCTAGCTTAACTTTCTGGTCTCTGTATTTTAGGATAAATCCATGTTGATCTGACCAAGAATCACCTAGAGTCAGTGGGTGAGGGAGCCCTTGTAGTAGGATCATGGAGGATGGGTATGTGTGTGTCCTAATTTTCAACAACATTTCTTGGTCACAATTGTAACCTTTGTCTTGAGAGCTATTTTCCCTGGTTACCAGCAAGCTGTTATCAGAAGCAGTAATTCCTAGTTTGTTGTTTAGTGCCATGTTTATTAAACTCTTGTCAGCCCCAGTGTCAATGAAGGCCTCCATTTGGTGCACTGTACCTTGTGATTCATTGGAAACTTGAATAAATTTGTAAGACTGGTTGAAGGTTCTTATTTGCGCCAATGATACAGATGGAGTATTGTTCTTGATACATTCTCTGGTAATATGTCCTGCCTCATGGCAGTAGAAGCACCACCCATCTTGGTAGTGGTGCTTCAATTCTTTGGGGGACATTCCTGGCTGGCTTGTGGTAGTGGCTCTAGCAGTGTGGGCTGGGGCAGAGCTGGGGCTCTCCTAGATCAGTTTCAGCCCCTTACACAGGGGTAAGGTTTTTCTAGACTCAGCGTGAGCAGGTGGTGTTTCAATAGGTCTCTTAAGGCGTAGTGCACTCCTTTTCTCAAGATGATAGCAACAAATTTGTCTTCTAGATGGGTGCAGGTCTTGAGCTTTAAGAAGTCATTGATTTAATCTTATATAGAGTTCTGGCCTTGCTTGATCTCTAGAAACGTAGTCAAGGTGTAATGTTTGGAATTTTAGCTGTTGCCAGTGACTATAATCTCAGCCTCAAACTTATTGTTTTCTAGGCAAAACTCAATTTCTTCAGTGTTGGTATTTCCAAAATAGTCCAGTACATCCCCTGATAGCATTTATTCCACTCCAAAGACCTTTTTTGTGCTTTTGGGGTATGAATTGGTGTTGACCTGGAAGTGGAGACAGAGGAAAGGCATGATGTGTTGGGATTCTTCCAGGGTGAGCTTGCCCATCTGGGGCATGTCCACATTGATTGTGATCTGGTTTACTATCAAGTTTTTCACTTTTAATGTTTTTGGTTCTGGATTTTGGTACTAAGAGTGGTGTCTTTTGGTTCTTTGGTGTTTGGGTTATTCATCCAAAAAGAAATTAAGTTGGTAGTTGCCTTATTAGTGTAATAAGTGATTATTACAATAAAAATTATACAAGTAGCCCCAAGAGTTAACAACATCTTGGGGCCCTGGTTACTATAGCTATATAAAATTGTCATGATGTCAAGATACCATGTGCAAGGTGAGACAGCAGCATACGCAGGCTGTAGAACCGCCAGGCCAGTGGCTAATGCCCACCACATTATTGCCACTAAATTTATAATATGAGAGAGAGATTTTCCTATCAAGGACCAGGGGCCAGTAGATGGGACCATGGAGTCCACCAAACCCATCAGTGTAATATACATTACACCAAAGAGTTGGGTGGATGTTGTCTCATTTCACTCTCATAATCCTGCATGTGTGTGATGATCCACATGTGGAGCTGTTTTTGCAGGCATGGGCTGATGTTGTATAAGTAAAGAATGGTTGCCTGAGAGAGGTGAATGTTTGGTATTTTGTTTTTTTGCCCAGATGTAGTGGCTGGTGGTTTTCTCTACCAATGTATCTGTGGCTTGGTTTTTGCCTTAAAGTCTTAGTAAGGTGGCCTCTTGCTAGTGCTTTGGAAGGTTAGAGAAGTTAATTATCCTGGTATAATTATACCAAAATTTATAGGCATCTTTAGGCTCCTGGGATGATTACACAGCTAGGGTTCTTCCCTGGGATAGATTTGCTGAGGTAGCACTGGAATTCTGATACAAACTGGGGTGAGAATACAGTTGGATGGTTTTTCCTGGAAAAGGGGTAAAGATTTCCTTTCAGTGACTTAAGGGTAGATTTAAGGAGGTCTTAAGGTTTCTGGGCAAGCATAGATAGCTCAAAATTATTATTAGGGTGGCTGTCTAGAGATACAGCTACAGAAATTAATGATTTGGAACTATCTTGGAAGTAAAGTTAGCTATTTCAAACCTAAAAAGCTCCAGCTAACCTCTTGGGTGAGTAAAAAAGTTGTAATGCATGAGGTATGCTTACTTCTGATGATCTAAAGTGTAGGTCCCTGATGGGGGGTCAAGTCTAGGTTAACTCAATTGTGTATACTTATTACCTGAGTCTGAGGTGTTTACTGATGGGTAATACCAAACGTGAGTTAGGATGGAAGCCATCTGTAAAAGCTTCAGAAGTTGTTTAAGATCTATGTGGGATGCTATACTAGGAGAAGAAGTTTGGAATTGTTCAGGTAAATACTTCAGCATTTCTCCAAAGTGGTTTAGCAGAGAAGGAACAGGGCAAATCAGTTTGGAAAAATTCTGGCATAGAAAGTTCAAGGTTTCTCTGAAGTTGGTTGGTTACAGAAAAGACAGTATAAAGGTGTGTCAAAACAGCAAAGGAAGACAACTGTGACCTTCTCCAAGGATGATGGTTAGCATTAATGAAAGAAGAATGGCATGACAAAACTGTAGTGTAGATGCCTCAAGGTTTCTCCAGGGATGAGTTGTCAGAGGAGCAAAAGGCTAAGAAAGACAGGGAAACTGATGGCTACAGGTCCAAATCCTAGGGGAGATCATAGAGCAAAATGTTGAAGAAATTGCAGAAAAACAAGTCTTCTAGTGATTTCCTATGGAAGACAGTTAAGTTTGAACACAGCAAAACTTTGGAAAAAAACAGAAAATATTTTATTACACAAGGTGAAAAACATTGGCAGTGCACTTGGTGAAATGTTTGCTGTCTATTTGGGTTTTGGCAAAACTGTGCAGCATAGTGAGGCTCTTCAGATGTTGAAGACTGAAGAACATTGATGAGATTGGTTAAGATTGGAGCTTATTTCACTGATGCTTTTTTATTAGTTAAACAACTAAAAGCTTAATGAAAAATATTCAGAAAGAGCAGGAAAATTGATGGGACTGATTGAAGTAAGTTTGGGAGCTTATTTTATTATAGGAAATTGAGAGCAAAGATAATTTAAGATTTTTGTAAACCCAGTCTAACGGGAATTTAGCCTAAGACAAGGAGAATCTATATAAGATTGGTTGGCTAAACAGGGTCCAGAGGCATTTTATGACAAGTAGATTTTAAGTTTAAGCACGTCCTTGGGTTTTAAACTTGAATAAATATTCCTTTGATCAAGTGGATCTGTTTCTGGTGACTTTTAAAGTAGTGTTTGGTCCCCTAAAGTTTGCAAACAGTTGCATTCCCAGAAGGTCTCTAAAGGGATTTCTCTTCTGTTAATAAAGACTTGTACAACCCCTACCCAGTTTTAAAGTATTAAGAGCATGAATTTCTTTCTTTACATCTTCTATCCCAATGTTGGGCAAGAAGCATTGTATAGGCAACAGTTTGTAAGGTTCATAAAGAGTCAAACTCCTGGTGAAGAGTGGGCCAGAATGTCTGGAGGACTCCCCCTGGCTCCCAGAGGAAAGGACTTATTGGGAAAAGGATTTGAGACCTTATTTTAATAGCTGTACACTCTTCCAGAGAGTCTAGCCCAGGCTGATGTGATGATTCATGAGACAGACACAAGAATGCTGGTGGGAAATGTGATTGTGATTATTCTCATTGGTGGTAGTTTTGCAGACATGAGCTTATGTTGTCCAAGAAAAAAATAGCTGCCTGAAAAAAGATATTGGTGGTTTGGTTTTGCCTTGGGGTGCCATTAGGGTAGCCCTCTATTAGTAACTGATAAGAGATACCCAGGAATGGTTACTCTAAGATAGAATAAGCATCCTTAGACCATCTGGGGTAATAATACAGCTGGGTTTTTTTGAAAGGGGAGGATGCTGAGGCAGCATTGCCCTTCCAGAAGGCAAACTGGGGGGGTCAATACATTTGGGGCCCCTAAGATGATGAAGTGTTAAAGAAACACTGAATTCTTGATACCAGCTGGGTGAGAATTCAGCTGGTTTATTCTTGCCTCTTAAAATAAAGGATGTAAGAGTTTATCAGCTTATATCTTTGGCAACAGTGGCAAAATCAACTGTAGGGATGTAAAGGTGAGAATTCAAAAGTGAGAATCTAAAAGTGGCCATGTTGACACTTTTAAAATTTTAAAGTTAAATTAAAATAGCTCATCTGAAATTAAAATTATTAGGTCATATAAAATACTTTTTATTCATTCTCTCAACTAAAAAAAGTCAATAAAAAGTAATTACTTTGTTATGAAAAGCCATTTTGAAAATTTAAAAAGTGTTAACATGGCCACTTTTAGATTCTCACTTTTGAATTCTCACTTTTACATCCCTACAGTTGATTTTGCCACTGTTGCCATATCTTCTGAGTGGTTTTAAGAAAGAGCTTTTCTACCACCATTCAAGCATAGAGTGCCTGGGGTAACCTGAGGAATAACTGTCCAGAGAAAAAACTGCTAAAATCCAAGGGATCAGAGCAATGCCCAGGAAGTAAAGTTGATTACTCTGAAAATTCCCAAGATAACTACTTGGGTGGAAAAGAGGAGAAGAAAGTATCAGAAAGAGAGTGAATACTTGCTTTTAAAAGCCTTGGTGGAAGAATTTTATGGTGGCTACATAAAGGGAGAAAATCCCAGGTGGAAGAAATCTGTAATGGCTGTGAAGTTAAAGGGGTTATCACCTTCAGTTTTATGGCTTTACTCTGTATTGTTAGCCTGTGTAAAGTGGTTACAAGTAGTACCTGTGCCTGCCATTGTAATCAAGGGCAATATAGTGGGTACAATAATGTGGTTTTTACTGAAGGCTTCTCTGGCCCAAGGCTTACAAGAAGTGCAGTGTAGGGTGTAAAGGTTGTTTTTGTGATGCCTGTGAGTGATATTATATATATCACTCTGAGTGTGTTTGATTTGCTCTCTTTATAGACATGGGCCTCTAGTCATTGCTGTTACCCTAACTATCTGGCCTACAAGGACCCAATTAACTGCAAAAGAGGGTGTGATGTTATTGCCAGAGGCAGGTCATGCCTCTGGTGTACAGCTAGCATCAAGGCATATGCTGGTTGATTGCACCACAGAGTCACATGGTTGTCTGCTTGTTATTTTTTCACTAGGTGATCTCTTCTTTGCTTATGTAGCTAGGGTTAATTCTTGATGAAATGGTACACCTGCTGCATTTAGGAGTAGCAAGCACTCTACCTGCGCCTTTGGCCTAATAAGAGAGAAACAACTTGATATTAGACGGCAGAATTCATAAGATTCCCAATAAAGTTTTGGTTTTTTTAACAATGGCAGAATTCATAAGGGGTTTGCCTGCAAATAACAGGTTGGATTTACTGGCAAATAATTCTTTGTTTGGTTTAATGACTTATATTGTGAGTTGAGGGATTTACTGGTGGTAAATTTCCCTTGTTTTCACAATTAGTGGCATAAGATGAGCAGTTTCCACCTATACATGGTCTTGTTGTTATCATGATTAAGGGAGTTGGGGAGTAATAAACGTTAATATGTATTAGTGTTGATTTGTTGGCAGGAATTGATGGCTTTATTATTTACTGGCAATAAATATTTATTAATGACATCTACTAGCAGAAAATGATGAAGCTGGTATTTGTTGGCAGTGGATAGGTGGCAAGAGGTATTTACTGGCAGTAAATTGTCTAGTATAGATTATCAATCTTAGCTTTTTTTCCTTTAGTGTGGTGAATCAACTAATTGTGGGCAGCATTTACTGACCCACCAGTTGGTATGGCTGACCATCATTGATAGGCAACCATCTGTGGCTTCACAGTGGCTATAGGAAGAGAGATACCAGGATGGAATACATCTAATGAGGCTATAGAAAATGCCCAGATAGAGGACATCTATAGTGGCTAGCAGAAAGAGAAGCTTAGTTAAAGGATATCTGAAGGAGAGTAGTAGAGAAGCCCAGATGAAAGACATCTGTAGTGGCTAATAGGAGAAAGGTCCAGATAAAAGTCATTAGTAGTAGCTATAAGAGACAAATCCTAGATGTAAGTCATCTATAGTGGCCAATAAAGATGTTAAAGAATAAACTAGTAAGATTATGTGAAAAAGATTAAAAAAGGTTTAAGAAACAAATATAAAGATAAAATGAATAAAAAATAAATAAAGGTTTATTTATTTTAAAATAAAAGATCAAAAGACAGGGACTATTGATGCTTAAACATGGAACCAGTTAATGCTTTGTTGTGCAAAGTGTTAGCATTTTGAGCAACTTGAGCAGTGAAAATTAATTTTCTAGTTAGATTACAGTGGATCTTCAGAAATAGTGTAGTTTTTAATTCTAAAATTATTGGTTGAGTTAGTACATGTTTTCTGATAAATATGACTGGTTGGAAGCTAAAAGCTTAAAGTATAAGCAAGAAAATAGTGAGTCAATACTTTAAGCTTTTAAGAAAGTAAGGTTATAAGATTATTTTATTATATAAAAAAGTGAACTTCAGTATTTAAGCTTTTGAAGAAATTCATTCTGAAGGTGGAAACGTTTGAAAAATGTCACTATAAGAACAAGGCTGGCTGAAAAGTTGCAGGAGCTTTTTGAAAATCATTTATTTTCAATCAGAAACTTTGTTGGGCTCTTAATGTGTGTTGTGAATTGGGCCTTGAGGACATATTTAGGGTTAATGTCTAGGTTTTCTGGCTAGTAGAGTATAGTTGTAAGGCCTAAACACAAATTAATACAAGTCTAATGACTCTGTAGTCTTTACCTTTAATTCTAAGGTAACAACTGAGTATAGTTTTAAAAGCAAGATTTAAATTTGTAAAAGTATATTTTATTGAGGGAAAGAAAGGAAGTTATATACTATGATGGCTGTAAAATGGCTGTAGGAGTGTTATTAACACCTGCAATATTGTTTGGAATATTACACCATCTTCTTAGATCTACCAGGCTCTTGCAGTTGTGTTCCTTTCTTTTAGAGATGATCCAGACAATCTGACAGGAAAGAGTAAGTGCACATTACTCTGGAGTGGGCTGCAGTTTCAGCTGCCCATTACAACAGTTGTTAGCAATTCCCAAACCAATTCATCAGGATGTAATAGGTTGTCCAAAACGCCGGAACATCTGAATTCAATTAAGGAATGCAAATCCGTTGGATCCAATGGATTTGAGTGCAAACTGGAATAACCTTGACCATCAGGATTAATTCCACTGATAGCCTTGACTATTCTATTAATTCAATCTAATTTACAACAATGTGCATCTTGGTGGCTACATGTCTGGTTGGTTTGGAATAACCTTATGTCTTCTGAAGTGTTCAGAAGTTACTGCTGAAGAAATAATCAATCAAAATGACTCTAAAATAGTGGTCAATAAGAAGGTTTTTAAGCAGACCAGAGAAAGACCAAGAAGAAGTTATTTCACAGAAGATTTCTCAGGAAATCTTCTTTGTTTGTTAATAAAGACTTTCTTGGCCCATATTCTCCCTTTTGGAATCATTAAATTATTTGCTTTTATCTTTTTCATAAAACTAGTACCTTGAGGATATCACCCTAACCCAGCCAGTCTCTGGCTTTGACCCAGGGCACACCTTGATGACCTCCCAGTAGCAGGAGTGCCATAGTGATGAAAGAGTTTTCTGGTATCCAAGCTAGATAAAATTCTTTATAAGTAGAGTACTGTCACTTAAAGAATGGTACCCCAACCCAGCCAGTCCCTGGCCAAAATTCAGGACACCCTATGATGACCTCCTTGGAGCAGGAGCACCACATTGGTACTGTGGTGCATGAAATTAAGGCCAATGATGCTGGTACTACTTCCTGCACTCTCTTTATTATGACTTTAGACTCAAATGAGCAACCCAAACGTCAGGAATGTCATAATTGCAGACAGATAGGTCACTACTTACAGTCCTGTATCAACCTGTGAGTAGAAGGTTGTGACCCCAAGGAAAAGATTGGAAAAGATATGTCAACATAGAGGCAGAAACACTCTCTGTTGATCAACCTCTCCAGTCTCCTCATGATCCTCATATTGACAATGACCTACCCCTGTCATCCAGTCCCACTATTCTCCACATCTATCATGGTCTTTTGAGTGACTATGAACCCAAAGATTCATATTATATTAATGGTGATAGTCATGTCTATTTTGTTTTGGTTGTCCCTGAAACTTTTTCTGTCCCTTATAAGCTCCATTAAATAATTACCACTACTACAAACTATCTTCCTCCAGCCAAGATCAAAGCCATGGTAGCTTGTTCTTACCTAGTTCAGTTTCATTGCCCTTTTATCTTAGTTTACTCCTCTGAAAAAGCTTCTGAACTGTCTGAGGCTCTCTTTCATAATTTTTCTTAATCCCTACCTTTGAAAACTGTCTACAAGAAAATTCCTGCCTTGAAACACATGTTGGCAAAATAAGAGAAAGAACTAGAAGCTTTACAAGATGCTCTGATTGACTTGCCCCCCTTTTGGAAAAAAATACCACCCAGGTAGAGGTATCAATCCAGAAAGTCAATATCAAGGCCATCTTATACATAGGCTTCCCTTTTAATATTGTATCTTCTAAGTTGATGAAGAAGCTCAAGTTGGCTCCAGACCTCAATTATACCCAATCTTATGTAACAGCTGATGTGGCTTAAACTTGTGACATTGGTGCTTACTCTGTTTTGACAATTATATTTGGGAAACTCCTCATTGCATGCCTGCAGTTGTGTTGTAAAATGAAAGCTGTGGTCTTCTAGTAGATACCCAATTTCTACAAGAGTACAATGGAATTTTTAACCTACAAGATAAATACCTCTCTCACTTGTATTTTAATTTCCCCCTGATCTTTGAAGAGCCCCCTTGTATCTCTGAAAAGAGCCTTAAGGCTTGTATCTTTGATTGCCTAACTAGAATCTTCTCTCAAATACAGTATGTACTCTTCTGGCACATGTACTCCTCCCCGACCTGTTCTGCTACTTAAGGAGTACCTTTGCTTTTCCCAGCTGCTACTACCATCTCTTCTGTATCTTAAGTCATTATTGACTCTCAGATCTCTTACAAGCTACCCAAGGATTCTTTATTAGAGTTGTACTCCCTTTAGTCTCTGAGTTGTAAAGAGCCTTAGTTGTGACCAAGGATCTTGAATCAAACTTATGAAGAGCCTATGCAGCATCTGCTGGCTAACTTGAAAGCTTCTCTATGCATGTATCTTGGGTGCAAGTTGTAGGACACAGAAGTGTACTAGATGAGAAACAGGTGGCCTCTATCTATCTATTTGGAACATTTAGTGACTTCAATCTACCAGAGAAAGACCCTTAAGTTATTTCCCTGTTTACTGCCACTGACTTCCCCAGCTGTCACTGATATAATAAAATGATGTACTTGACCTGCTATACTAGCTCAAAGACATTCTTGCTTCTGGTCCTAACAATTATAAACTAGCCAAAGGGGTTATCCACCAGATTGACTGGAGTTTTTCCTTCTTTTTGTGCTAAAACTTACTGTTGTAATTGATTAAAAGATGTCCAGGTATCTAAAGAATAAAACTACTGAATTTTGGGTTTCTGGAACCATCTCAAAGTCCTTGGGCCTCTCCTTTATTAATCCTTAAAAAAGGATGGAAGACATAGGATTGTGATATACTACTGCTGCCTTAATTCTCTCACTAATAAGAATTCTTATGCATTATCTTAAATTAGTTATGCTCTTAGACGCTTGGAAGGTTCCAAGTTCTTATCCACTATTTACTTGGCCTCAGGATAATTTCAAATAGATCTATCCTCAAAAGATTGGGAAAGATCTGTGCTTGTTACTTCTGAAGACTTGTTTGAATCAACTCAAATGTCTCAAGAACTCTGTAATGTACCTGCTACCTTCCAACATACAATGGATTTAACTCTCTGAGATCTCAAGCCCTCCTGTGTGCTTGTATAATTGAATGCTATCACAAATTTCATTTTCACTTTCACTGACCACCTAGGACACCTCAAGTATTTTTCCTTAATATATGTGGTTCTGGCCTGAAGTTAAAACCTTCTAAGTGTGCCTTCTTTAAAGAACAACTTGAGTTTTTGGGGCATGAAGTCACCCAAAGTTGAATCCATCCCATTAATAACAAGGTTGATGATATTGCTAAAATTTTGCCCTTGCTAACCTCTGTGAAGTCTAAGTATTTCTAAGAATTATGGGGTACTATCAACAGTTTATCCCCAACTTTTCCAAGCTAAGTGAACCTCTTGCCAAATTGCTCCCAGAATGTCTCCTTTTAATGAACTGACACCCAGCAACAATCTTTTGAGGCCCTCAAGACCAAACTCAAGGAAGCCCCCATTATAATCTACCCTGATTGACAAGAAATTGTTTTGTATACAGACACCATTAGAGTAGCAGTGGATGCAATTCTGGCCCAGTTGGATGAAGACAGTGTTAATTGACCCATAACCTATTCTTTTATAGTGCTAAACAAGCATGAAAAGATTTATAGTGTGACCAAAAAGGAACTTTTGGCTGTTTTGAATGATACTAAATAATTCCAATACTATATCTATGGAACCCATTTCACTTTAGTTTCTAATCACTCCTCACTCAAACTTTACAGCAGCTGAAGGATCTTAAAGGACAATTAGTCTGATAGCCTTTGTGCTTGCAAGGGTATGACTTTACTGTGGTGCACAGGCCTGGCTCTCAACATCAAAATGCAGAAAATCTCTTCATAATGTCCATTCTAATTATACACCCCACTTATGCCAATAGATTATACAAGTTAATTGGATATCCTAATTCTGAGCCACTGAGACTGAAAAAATATGCCTAGCCCTCCAATTATTATCTAAAGACACTTTTGTTTAGTATTACCAACTGTTGAAAAAAATCAAGGACCTTTACTTGCCATATGTGTGCCTCAGAATAAGGACATCTATTATGCACCAGCTCCCAATTGATACTAGACATTGTGGTCTAGCCAAGATTTATGACTGGTTTTTAAAAGAACTATTACTGGTAAAATATGCATCTTCTTATCATGATATTATCTCTTTATACCATTCCTGTCTACTGTAACACCCATGGCCCTCACAACATGGATTCAAGCTTATCTTTATTAAACATGCTTTCTATACTGTGAGTATTGATGCTGTGGGTACCATCCCTTGCTCTTTCTCTTGCTATGGTTGCTGATTCATACTGATTGCAGTCAACCACTTTAGCAAGTGAGTTGAAGTCAGTGCCACCAAGGATATCATTGCTAAAACCACAGCTAACTTCTTGCTACAAGATATATTCTATTATAATGCATGCCCCACAGACCTTGCTCTCAGACAATGACACCAATTTTAATACTCAATTAAGCATGTCTTTTGTGGAAGCTATGGGCATTCATTAGTCTTTCTTGGCTCCCTATACTCCATCAACTAATGAGACTGTTTAGTGTTCTAATTCCACACCTGTTACTATTATGAGGAAACTCACCCTCTTCAATTCTACTACTTGGGATAGGTTTCTTCCTGCTGCCATCTTTGATTACTACCTCAGTTGTGAGAGAGAGGGGCTAAACTAACTAATTTTGGCTCCCATCCCAGGGGAAAAATCCACCAGGATACCATCCAGTTCAGGACTGTTATGGTATGGCCGCTCAAAGCGGTGTCAACAAGGAGGATGCAACAGAAAGTTGGGGAAGTAATAATACTATCCCATCAAAATCATTCCACCAAGCAGCCAGGTAGCGCTCTTGGGGAGTGCCCTTGGATGTCCACACCTTCTCCTTGATCTGGGGTGACCAGGTACTCAGAGAGGAGGGCACAGAAGAGGCCTGACTTGGGGCGCCAAGGGGACTGGTTCAAGGGCAGAAAACTCAAGGTTGATGCAGGTGAGGCTTCTCACCACGTTCTTTCTAGTGGCAAGAATGTCCTGAGCGCGCCCTGGGAGGTCCTTGAACACATACATGAATTGGCTGGGGTTGGTTCCTACATGGTGGAAAGAGCAGATGACACAACTTCAGAGGTCTGGGGAAGTGGATCAGATCATTATCAAGGCAGGGCCCAGGGTAAAGGCCACAAACTTGAAGAAGGAGGCCAGCATTTCATCCTAGGAGATAGGAGCCAGTAAGGCAGAAACTGCAAGATTTAACTCCTTCCTTAGACTTCAAAAAGCAAGAGAAAAAGGAGAACCAAAAACCAGGAAGCCTATGAGTGGAGCCCAACAGTTGTAAACAAAGATTAAACTTTGCGCTTGACAAGACGCAACTAAAGGGATTCTTTAAAGTGTATAGTGAAGCAAGGAGACAACAGAGCAAACAGAAACCAAAATTGAACTTCTAGTAATTATTCATTAAGGTTTTAATACTAATTTTAAGAATCAAACTTAGTTTTTGAAAGCAAAAGAGGTAAATGTATATGTTAAATCTAATGTTAACTCTAGGGGCTCCAAAAGCAACACCGTAAACCTGGGAACAACAAGGAAGGTAAGATATAGTAATTTCAATACTAACAAGGCCAGGGATAAAAGGGGGACTAGAAAAGGCCCCAAAATAAAGTTCTAAGTTTGGAAATCTTAAAACTCTTTAATTTGAGAGAATGAGCAAGCAGGGGGCTTTCAGTCCCCTGTCTTGTTATAAAGGATGCATCTGAAATCTCAGGTCACCTGACCCCAAGGTCAAGTATGATTGGCTCTCAGAGAATTTTTTCAGGGAGAATCACATGGGTTGGGAGGTTTTCAAATAATTTCCACCCTCAACTCTGATTGGCTGGCATCCACGGGGTACTCCAAGACAACATCTAGACCAGTTGGATTGGAATTTGTTGATTTTGCAGAAGTGCAACCTGGATAATTAATCTTGATTTGTTTTAGATGCAGGCAAACCCAAGCCAACAAATAGTCCAAATTAATCAGAGATTATTCCCAAGTGGGAACATAAACCCAATAATTTGTGGTTACTACCTTGAAGAATAAGCCAAGACAAATTGCTCATCAATTGTATGAGCTAAATCTTCAAGGGAGTTAAGAGGTTTAGCCTGATTCCTAGCAGATTTCTTGGTGCACTGAGGGAATATTGTCCTATCCAGGGCTAAAGGGGGAATGACTTTACATCATTAGGCACTGAGTAACAGGAAATCCTCTTTTACCATGCTTTATGGATGTGAGGCAACCATCCCCTCAATCTTGGGACCCCTGCTTGTAGATTTTGATGTTGCAATCAACCCTGAGGCCCATGTGAAATACTTGAACAATTAGATTATTAACATTCAAGCCTACACCTACATCTCTGTCTATAAGATCAAATCCCTAGAGATTTTTCCTCCCAATGCCTCTAGAGCCTCCCTCCCTGAGTTTCAGATAGATTATCTAGTCTTATATTACCAGAACTGTATTGTTGTTTTTTCTCAAAAGCTGGACTCTTTATTAATTGGGCCTTGTGAGGTCACTTTTAAGAAGGGGTTCAAGTACACCATCAAGATGATGTCCTCTGGGTGCCCTTTCTCTAGGGTTCATTCTAAGTTCCTTCAAAAGTATCAACTTCCTGGGAGAAATCTTGAGGGATAATATGTCCTAAATTTTCCATTGATGCTATTTTGATATGATCCACAAATTTTGATACTTAAAAAAATCTGCTTGGGTTTGCTTCCAAGTTTAACAGTTGCCCCATTTTCTTAAATGGGTTGACTGCAATATTCATACACTCCAGATTGTACTACCTTAATTATTAAAATCTTTGTACAATTTCAACCCCAACAAGTCCCCTTGTTTGTCTAGTAAAAAATCCCTGCTCCCATTCTACTATATAATTAGACCTCACTCTCTAAATAAAGACAGGTTTATCCATATTTTTTGGATTTTATATTCTTCAAGTGCCCCTTTCCTTTTGCTAAAGGAAATCATCTTTTATATTTTCAGGAACTTAAGGTATATCCCCTTAATTTTTCCCTGAAGGCTAACCCCAGGATAGCTTTGAACTTCAAACCTTTCACATTAAAGATTTCTTTCTGTGTCCTCTTGGATGTTGTCCCCAAGAGCCAAACCTAACAGCCTTCATTAATTGTAGGTGAGTGGCAGTTTTTGCAAAGATCCTACCACTTTGGTTGAGTCTCAATATCTCCTTGACAATTTCATTGGCTATCAATTGTTGCTTGGGGGAACACTTGCCATGCTGGTACCTGGATTAGGAAGAGCTTTCTCTGATTGGCCCAAATTTCCAAGCAATGGTTGGATTGGGTTAGAGGGGGACACAGTTTGTAATTCTTTCATGTGTGGCACAGGCTAGGGTTGGGCCTTATCTTAGTATCCTCATATTGGCTGTCAAAAAACATTTGGTGCTGCACCTGGTGAAACAAACACATCATCTTTCTTGCAACTTAAGTTGAGTTGGGTATAGATGGGGCCATAGCAGTTGTACTCCCTTGCTCTGAAACTTTGGCTTAAAGTTGCTCCTGGTACTGCTCACAGCAATATCAAAGTTCTCATCACTAGTAGAAACCATTTTAAACAAAAAAGTAATACTGTAAATTCATACCTAAACATAAAAGTGCAGGATTGTTAAATCCTAGGTCCAAATTTTGAATCACTTTTGCGGGATGGCCTTTTTAATTAAATTAATTTTTTGTGTATTTGTTTGAATTTTTAAAAATGCAGGAACTCATAGACACTTTGCAAAGTTTAAGTTGAACTGCATATTTCCAATGGACAAAATGAATTAACTGGAATCAGTTTTGAAGCATTCAAATCCATCAATCATTTTCATTAAGTTTACTATGTTTTTTGAACTTGCAGGATTGTCAAATCCATCAACCAAATTTCAAATCACTTTTGAATGCCACTAGTAAACTCAGATATTAATTGCAGGAACTGGAATCCAAATTGAATGTATAGTAAGAAACTAGGACAAATCAACCCAAATCAAGAAGCTCCACTCTGGATAAAATCAAATGAAAGATTCAATCTCAACAACCATGTTTAGACAAGAAATTAAGTGAAATGTAAAATTGTCTAAACCTGGAAAGTATACAATATTATACAATTTAAATCATGGATATAGAAATTCTGTTACTATTCAAGGCTAAATCAAGAGAAAATAACTACTCACAACTAAACCAAAAATCCAAATAAATACATATTTAATCTAAAATATATTTTTTATTTTATTTTTATGGACTGTCAATTGTATTCTCGACCTGCTCCTGCACCAGTCTGTGGGGCAGCCTGTCCACAAGGGCGTCCCAGAGGGTCCAAGGACAGACCCAGAACCCAACTTGAAGGGAGTCATGCCAATATCAGGCCTCCCAAGGTGTCATTGCCAGCCAACCACCTCCTGCGTCCCAAGCCAAATCACACAGCCTGAATCCTAGACAGAAGCTGCTCTCAAGGCCTGCTAAAAAAGTCTCTTATATCAGGGTCACAGGGAACACTGAGGTTACTTACACCTACACTGTGTACCCAGTTGTCACCTGGCCCCGCACTCTTGATCCAAGAGTTGCCACCACATGCCCCTGCGCCTTTGACACATCCTATGGGCCATTGGCCACAACTAAGGAGCCATCTGCACCTGTGACATATTCCACCATTGACAGCGCCACCGCAAGTAAGAGTGATCCCACCTTCTACACAAAGGTCCTCATTTCCTGTGTTTAGCCTGCCAGCCAGGATGCTGCGGTACCTGCCAAGGGCTGGCGTTGGTTGACAGATAGTGAGCGTGAAGCTCTTCTCAACTGCTTAAACAGGGGAATGGCAGTTCAGGATATTGCATCCTGATTTGGTGTCACAGCCAGGTATGTTGGCAACCTCAACACTAAATACAGCAACACATTGGTCAAATTTGAAATCCACCAAGGCTAAGTGGCAGCCCAACCTACTTCATCCCACCCATCTTGAGGCAATCAGGCAGTGGGTAACCAAGGATTGCCACCTGGACACGCTTGCTGTCCAATCAATTCTTGCCACAGATTTTGGGCTGTCTGTCTCCAAAACCCTTGTTTATCAAGCAATGGTTGATTTGGGCTTATTTTGGAAGGTCCTTGGAGTTTCTCTGTACAATAGAAACAGCAAGAAGACCATCAAGGATTAACATATTTATGCTGAGACTTATCTGGCCCTAAAGGAAACTGGGAATGTCCAATTCTTCTATATTTACAAATTGTTGTTTTCCTTCTCACTCAGGTCTAGGCATGGGTGGGTTGAGAAGGGGTCCAAGGATGCTGTAGCACATTGTGCAGCTGTCTGTTCCCAGACATATTCAATGGTTGTGCTTCTTGGTCCTTGCAGTTTAGACCAATATCAGATGATTAAAGGCTCCCATAACAGCAGGACTTTCCTATATTTTCTCCAAGCTGTAAAGGAGTACCTCTGGATTAATTACAGCAGCACAACCAACATTGTTGTGTTGGATAATGTTGGGCTCCACAAGGTGGATTTGGTTTTATCAGAGTTCCCACCAATAGATAAAAATAGCCATTTGGCCAGCCACTGTCTGGCTGACTGTCCAATGAGACTCCACTTCCTTCTGCCCTATTCTTTATTTCTGAATCCAATCAAGGAGGTCTTTGGTTGAATCAAGAATAAGGTGAAGAAAGGTCTCCCTCAGTACACCAAGGATCTCTTCACCATTCTCAAAGTCAGCCAATTTGCAATGCCACCTGATGTGGTGGCGGCTTTTTACAAGCACTCAGGATCCTTCCTTTCCAAAGCTCTCAACTCCAAGCCAATCAGGTAAATGGGTGCTCCTGATTTATTTGTTTTTATTTTTATTTATTTTGTTTTTATTGGGACTCAAAAATTATTTATATATAATGACTTGACGTTATATTGTATTAGAGAAATATAAGAATACATAAAAAAGTTAAGTAAAATTAATTATACTAGATATAGAGACACATATTTTTATTATAATGCACTAAATATTGTGTTGACTGAAGAGCTAACAAATAATTAAATTAAATACAAATAGATTAATTTTATTTAAATTTTGTGAACCCTTTTTAGTACTTTGGCTTTTTTTAAGCCACAAATTGGACCTTGCAAGTCATCATCTGACCTGATTGATTTAGTGCCACTATAGCCACACAACACAAAAACCAATGATTTTCATGTATCTCTTACTAATTAGTACTTATGACATGGGTTAAGAATATTGAATATATTTATCAAATCATATTATAAGGGAAAGGTAATTTGAGTTTTAAACAATCACTTGTTTAGAACATAAGCAGAGCAAGCCGCTTGATGCAAATAAATTCAGTTCTTGTTGTTTAACTATGTAATATATGAACCTGTACTCAACAAGCAACTAAATAAACACGTTTTTAAATCATATTTTATTATTTCACATGTTTGCTTACTATAACTACTGTCTTATAATATACTTAAATATATTACTATAATAATTTAAATATTAAAATTTAAAATAAAATTAAAATTAAAAAAATAAAAGTTAAATTGCAAGGGAAGATAATTTATTAGGGGGATGCAAATTGCAAAGGGAATGCAATTATTCCAGGGAATTATACCCTGAAATCAAATTTTCTGCTAATGCATCTAATTGGATTCATGTACTCTTCTGTACATGATGGACAACTCTGGATGCAATTGCAAGAGGGGTGGCGCCCTATACCCTGGTGGTTGTTGAACGCTTAATAAAAGGAAGGCTGGTAAGCAAATCAATCAGCAGATTCTTTTCAGGAGGCATGTAAACCCCATACAACAATGCCATTTCAAAGGAGTTGTACAAGACATGCTTGGCTGTCCTATACCCCTGTGGTGTCTTCTGGTGTTCTAGTGCTAATTGGTATATATCAAGTTGTATAGGTACATCCTCCAACTTTTTAATGTTTGTTTTTAATATGCAATGTATTAGGATTCCTAGGTATGTTGCAACATGAATTCTTTGAGAGGTATATTTTTCTGAAAACATGCACAATTTTTTATATATTTGAGTAAATCTGCTGATGTAGGATGTTTGGCTGAATTTGAATATGGTTCCAGAGGGCGCCCAACTTGTATCCGCCCCCATGCCTTGGCAAACAAAATAAATAAAGGTTTAAACTTATTCCTGAGGATTGCATCCCCAACTTTATTTGATAATGCTTTGAACACTTTGTTAAAAATTTCAGTTTTAAGATAATCAGGTCCTATTTGAAAGTCTGTTTTTATTAGATTTTTTTATATTTATTTATGTTTGAAAAGGGAAATTGTTGAATACTTTCATAGATATTCATCAAAGTTTATCTTGATATCCCCTCAAATTTCAGTCATCTCTTTGAAATTGATATTTGCTCCTATTTTATATGCTTCCCTAATCCACGGCAAGCACCCTGCGGGTGGTAAATATTCCTTGGTTTTTGCTTCCTTATTTTCATATTGATTCATGCTCATTTGAATTATTTTTATTTATTTCATTTTGATTTATTTGCTTTACAGGGGCTATCAGTGATTGGTAACCCCTGTAAAACCAACTGGGTGTAAAGGCTGCCACTTCAGCAACCTTGTTCCCATTCCTATTTATAACTAAAGTAAGTATAAGTAACACAAAAAACTTACTGATTGTTTCCCCTGCAACCCCCTCAGCCACAGGCGCTTCTTTAGCAAACTTCATGAGCCTTGGCTGCTCTTCATTTGATTTCCTGGGCTTGATCTTCCTTATTTTCTGTGCTACTTGTACTTCCTCTTTATCTTCATTTAATAAATTTTCATTGTTTCTTGTGGCGCTTCTGCTTCTTGATTGTGCTTTGTTTTCATCTGTTTCCATTTGATTAGTTTCCTCTTCATTAGTGTTAATTTCCTTTGGAATTTCAGTTCCTTCAATCAATTTGAAATTTGGAGTATTCTTTCTGTTGTTTTTTGCAAATTCCCATAAGTTGTAACTTCCATTGTTTAAATTTAAACGTTTGAGTATTTCCTTTTGTATATTTAAAACTATTTCCATGTGTTCTTCTTTGACTATTGTTCCTAGGCTATTTTTTGCAAGTTTTTTTTGCTCAACCAAAGCCCTTCCCTCATTTCCCAGCTGATTCACTACAATTTCCCTGATATTATGTTTGAGCTCAAAAGCCTTTTGGAGGGCTGACTCTAATTTGTTGATAAGGCTGTAGATATTTGAAATTTTGTTTGAATTACATCAAAAAACTGGTTTTTATAGTACTACCTTCAACACATGAATATTTTTCATTAACAATAATAAATTAAGGACCACAAATGTAAATATTACATTAGAATATTTCAGGAATGTGTTAAATCCTGATATTAAGATATTATGTGCATAGCTCAATGCATTTTGTATAATAAAATTCATTGTAAACATGGCTTTTTCATTGTAATTTATATAAATGGACTGTGTTTATATTAGAGAGCCATTAACACTTAGTATAAATATTGATCCATAGTCCATTTTACAGCCTGTATATTTACCTATTGGTAATAATTGTACTAAGTGTTAATGGCTTTCTAATATAAAAACAGACCATGTATATAAATTACAATGAAAAAAGTCACATTTACAATGAATTTTATTACAGTAGTTTTAGAAGCTATGGCAACAAGCAAAAATACTTTGAATTTAAACAAAAATAACTCAGATGTAAAAAAATTAAAAGTAATATATTTATATTAATTTACAATAGATTTATTTATTTTTAATTTTGTTTACATTGAGTTTTTTCTTTAAATCCAAAGTATTTTTGCTTGTTGCCATAGCTTTTAAAACTACTGTATACAGAATGCATTGACCTATGCACATAATATCTAAATATCAGGATTTAATGCATGCCTGCAATATTCTAATATATCATTTATATTTGTGGTTCTTAATTTATTATTGATAATGAAAAATATTTATGCAAATAAATTATATGTTATTCATAAAATGTACAACATTTTATTGATTATGAGAATTTCAATAATGTAAAAAGAATATGTTATTAATTATAAATCAAAAGAAATAATGTCAATTTTAATAAGTTGTCACAAAGAAAAAGTTTTATTTTATTCATCAAAGGACAAGTAGGGGAGGGAATGGGCGACATTTACATAGTCATCATATGCACTTGTGAAAGGGACAGCATCAGAGGTAATGGGGAGGGAATGGGTGGCGGTTTGGGAGTCAATGTTGGAAGGCGGGTGGCTTGATCTTGATGGGGGGTTGGAGAGGCAGGGTTTGTTGACTGGGAAGGGACAGCAAGAGCTGATTGCTCCAATTGCTTGAATTCTTCTTCTGTCACATATACTGGCTTGATAAAACAGATGGACTGGCGTGGGGGGAGACAGGGGTTCTTTCTGGACTTATCACTATCACTTGCATAGAAGATGATGAGATCAAATAAGTCCTGGATGGACGCAGAAGGGAAAGGCTCATACCCCTTATCAATTTGGGTGCATAGTTTGTTGTAGGTGGCAGGCTTTAAGCGCCTGAGGGAAGAACCAAAATTGTAGAGACATACATCTGCAAGATGCATGTTGGCGTAGTTGATGGTGTAGGACCAACAGGTATGCCTCACAGCCCTAATTTCTTTGGTTGCCCATTCCTGCTGCTCCATCTCTGCACTCAGTACAACTGTGTACAAGGCTTGTTGGGTAGCCCACTCCTCCAGCATGTCCTTGAGCTCTGTCTGGTAGGCATACCCATCTGTGGTGTTTGATATTGCTGAGTAATAATTGACCCCCAATGGGGAAACTTCCAACAAAACCCTGACAAATTGATACAAGATTGGGCCACGCTTGTAGGTGTCAGATTGGATACACTTTTCTCCATAATCTTGGATGCTTGCAGAAATCTTGACATACAACAAGAAGATGATGTCATTGCACGTCCTCACTGCCCTCTCTTTTATAAAATTAATAATAGTTGAATTGTAGGGGTTGGTATCCACCAAACTGGGGCCAGTGAGAACTTGATTGGACAAGATTCTAGCAGCAATCATAACTCTGTGCATCTACAAATTAACTGTTCTTTTAATTGTGAAAATGCCATGGAGTCCCAGTTAGAGACAAACCTGGACCAGGGGCATCTGCGGGTCACATTCCATGATGGCCATCATAAGGGGATGGGCTTTTTTTCTATCAGTTGATGTACAGGCTACAGTTGGGGTCTTCTTGGGAGAGGGCCACAATTTGCATGGGCTTGCAGGGTTGCAGCCACAGTGGACTTTGAAAAACTTATTGTGGCTGTAATTTCCCCAAGGGACATAAGCATCCCTTGCTTTTCAACCATTTCAAGAATAATTTCTGTGGTGATCAATTTTCTTTTGCGTCTTGCAGGCTGATTGGCTGGAGGTGGGATGTATCTGTCTTGGGAACTGTATCTTGCCATCTGATTGGCTGTTTCTGGATTCTGGCTTCCCTGTGTGACTCCTTGGCTCAAGTGACTGGTTCTGGATGCCATTGTTGATACAGGATTTGGGTTAGCAGCTGCCTGTGTGTGATGGGCAAACAGGGCCATGCTTGAGGACACAGGAGAAAGAACACACTCCTGGGTAGTGTTTGGGGAGGGGCCTGAGGGTTGGGAATGACCATAGACAGAGGCTTCACTGTTGGAAGATCCAGTGTAGCTCTGCATGATTTTGTCAAGGCCAGGGAACAGCTTGTTTATTTGGTTGTTATTAAAAGAAGGCATGATAAATTTTATATTAAAAAATTAAACTCAAAAAGAGAATTGTATATTTTAATCAATCTTATTGTTAGTATGTTAAGCCAGTGAATAGTAAGATCTAAATTTTAGCTGTCCTAAACTTATATAAAATGATTTTTGAGAATGTCTATGATCCTTAAAAGAATTATCACAAATTCACTATAGATCTTTTGACTTCCTGTTTGAGACGCCCATAAATTATATTTATTTCAAATTCACCTCATTTTTTATTTGAAATTTGGTTCTTGGATTTGACAATACCACAATTATATATATTATTTGCTTAATTGTAAATTCACTTCCCCCTTTAACCTTGTATAGGATAACCTTCTCACGCTGCACCAAAAATTTTCCTCAGAAGCCAGCCAAGCCCCTTAACTCTCTTAAAGATTTAGCCCACACAGGTGATGAAAGATTTGTGTTGGCATACCCTTCCCAGGCGGCAAATGTTGACGTTCAGAACTCTGTTCCTACTTGGGAGAAATCCCTGATTAATTTGAGTTATTTTTTGGCTTGGGCTTGACTGCACCTAAAATTAATTAAGTCTAAACAATCAGGTTGCGCTACTGCTAAATCATTAAATTCCAACCCAACTGGATTAAATGGTGAGCTGCATCATTCATTTGACACCAGCCAATCAGAGTTGGAGTCAGAAATTACTGTAAAACCCTCCAGCTTGCTAGAGCTGACTGGCAAAATTTCTCTTGCAGCCAATCAAACCTGCGCCCCTGGGTCAGGTGACCTTGAATTTTGAATCCCACCCTTAAAGAAAGACAGGGGACTTTTGGTCCCCTGCTTGCTCATTCTTACAATTAAGGTTAGAACCTTCACAGCTTTAGGATTTTGGTTCTTTGAGGTTCCTTTTTGTTGGTTCCTCTTGATTTTCTAAAGTGTTAGTATTGGATTCCTCTTTCCTTACCTTCTTTCTTTGCTCCTGGACCTTACAGTGTCCTTTCAAAGCCCCCATATATGTTGTTAACATATACGTTAAGGCTTGTCACTTACGCCTTGAAAAAAACTGACTTAAACTTAAAATTAGTGCTTTAAACAATATAATTACCCATTCTAAGTTTGATTTCATTCTTCTTTTGCTTTTGCCTTAGTTGCTGTCTACTATACACTCTGAAGCTTGAGAACACACTTCTGAAGTCTCTCTATATGTTGTTTACATATACACTAAGGCTTGTTGCTTTTTATTTTAAAAGAAACCAACTTGAACTTAAAATTAGTGATTTAAACCATATAATTACCTATTTTAAGTTTGATCTTACTCTTCTTTCACTTTTGCCACAGCTGCAGTCTTCTATATGCTTTAAAGTTTTAGACATACTTTTGAAGTCCCTGCGTCCCATGGTTGCTGTTCTTAGTTCTTCTCAGCCCTTTTCAAACATTCTTGGTTGCCATTTTCTTCCCTTGGTTGCTTTTAGAAACCCTGATACAAAGAAACAAATTGCTGGTTGTTGGGCTCTGTTTTAGACCCAAGAAAAATGTTGGTGCCCTTTGTTAAGTTTGTTGCTTTCACCCTGGCACCTGCCTTGGTAATGATATGGTGCACCTCCCCAGAACTTTGGGGTCGTATTTCCCATTCATTTCATCATGTTGGTGCCAACCCCAATCAGTTCATGCACATGTTTGAGGACATCCCTGGACGGGCCCAGGATATTTTTGCCACTAGCAAAAACATGGTGAGAAGCCTCACCTGCAACAACCTTGAGTTTTCTGCCCTTGAACCGGTCCCCTTGGCGCCCCCAAGTCAGGACTCTTCTGTGCCCCTCCCCTCTGAGTACCCGGTCACCCCAGATCAAGAAGAAGGTGTGGACATACAAGGACATGCCCCAAGCGCGCTACCTGGCTGCTTGACGGAATGATTTTGATGGGTTTGGACTCCTATTTCCCCTGTCTGTCTGCTGTTCCTCTCTATGGACGCTCCTTTGAGCGGCCGTACCAGTCTTGCACTGGATGGTGTCCTGGTTGATCCTTCCCCCAGGATGGGAGCCAAACTTAGTTAGTTTAGCCCCCCTCTCTCACATTAATGTTGTCTATGATTTTTTAGACATACAGAAAATCTCAATTCATTCATCTCACATTTTCTTGGTGAGTTTTGTATTAAGTTAGTTGAATTATCTGTTCAAGAGATTCAAAATTTGCCAATTTAAATAAACTAAAAAAAAGTCAAATTAAATGGTTGATTTTATTAAATATTTTAATTTTCACTCAGCTGAGTTGCCTGAAAAAGTGATTCAAAATTTGGCCCAAGGATTTGACAATCCTGTATTTTTACATTTAGGTTCTGAATTTACAGTAAAAGTTATATTAAAAGGAAATGCAAAGTATTGTCAGGGTATTAGTTTTATTATAAGTGTATGCTCCTATTTAAGAAATTATCTCAGACATAAATGTCCAAATTTAGAAGCACATACATTGAAAATAATGCTGTAGTTCCCTGAATAGATTTTGGTGGATTTGCTTTTGAAAGACACTATTTCTATTTTGAGTCCCAAAAATAATCAATATCTTCAAAAATGAGTCCTTTGTGTTTGAACTTATCACTTTTGTGACTGAAACCTACCTTTCTCTGTTTGTATCATTTTTGCTACAAACTCATTATCAAATTTTATGTAGACTGCTTCATAATGTGACGGGTTCATGTTTGTTTTGAATTTGGGTTGATTTTGTTTGCTGTCTTATTTTAGGGATTATATTATTTGAATTTAATTTTCTTGTGTTTGACTATTTTTATAATCTGGACCTAGATAAATGGAACGTTTATTGAATAAATTGATCTTCAACTGGTTCCAGTTGAAATTTTTTATGTGACAGAACCAATTTGTTCTGAACTGAATCATTTTTGTTTTTTCAATATGTTGTAAAACCACTGTATTGATATTTAGAATAAAGATGTATTAGGTTTCATAGCTTTGATAATAAATCAAATCAACTGGGCTTAAAAAAATTAAATGTATATGAAATGTATATTAATTAATAAAGGGCTTGGGTTATCTTCTATTTCTTTCTGGGCTCATTTGATCTTGTTTGCCGTTGAGTAGATTTTCTTTATCCATACGTCTGTAAAAATAATTGTATTGGTCTCCTTAATTTATTTGTCTGGCTGTAAAATATTATCATAATTTTATTTTATAAATTTTGGGTGTTATGTAACATCATCATGGGATCCAAAAGAGAATATTATCAACAAGACACTAGAATTTTTAAATTACTTTATTTCTCAAAATATGGTAGACACATATAACCATAATTAAATTATATTTAAACAGATGTTTTTATTCAAGGTTAATAATTTAAAATTGAGTTTAAAGCGATAATGCTATATAAAACACACCTGGATTTACGTAATATAGTTTAAACATATTGATACAAATAAGGTTATACTGGTAAATTATAAAAATATACCATGATACTTTATTATAATATCAGAAAAACTCCAAAATATATATATCTTGGTTGTGAATTTATATCATCCAATTTCAAAATGAGATTGACATAATAAATCTAAAAAGGGTTTAAACTTCACCAAAATATTTTCATATGGATATTGAATGATAAATAAAAGGATAAACTTAAGCTTCCAGGCATTTATTACTTAAAAGATATATTAATTTAGTCTAAATACTGTAGACAAATTGTATCGTTACTACACTTGATCTTAGCCAATAGGCTTGAGAGGATTGTAGACAAACTCGGTAAAAAAAAGTCCAAAAAAAGCCTCCGAAGAGGGAATCATCTCAAGATTTACGTGTCATCCTTGTGCAGGGGCCATGCTAATCTTCTCTGTATCGTTCCAATTTTGTCAAGTGTCAGAGGTCGCTAAGCGACATGACAACCAGTTAATAAACGAATACTTTATATACCAACTTTATTTTAATTTTATTCGAGTTGTGGTATTTTATTCAAAGTCTAATTACGAGCATCCTGGATTCAATCTTAATATTTGATAAACCAACTTCGAGTTAGAATTATGACTTTCGATTCCATCAACAGTCTTTAAATTTCATACTAGATAATGTATTTCAATCAAAGTCAGATGGAAATAAGTCAGGATCTTATGTACCTTTTCAAATTACCTAGTGTAATTAAAGATGAAACTGGAATATTTATTTCCCATTTGTGAAATTTTTTGCTATATTAGAATCTCAACCAGAATACATCATATGAGGATTGATCGGTGATAAAATTTATTGATTGTATTTTTAAATACTTTATTCATCCTACAAATTTGCCATATCCAGAAATATGCCCTATAGGTCAAGCACTTCAAATATTTGGTAGGCTACACCATCTCAAAAACATCATTTCAAATTATACCAACTCAGATTATTTTTGAGATGTCATTTTATTGTATTTAAAAATTTCAAAGCCAAAAATAATAATAGTTGATTTTTTACTTATAAGTATACAGTAATCTCTATAAGTAATGGGTCAGCAGCATTATTTAAGATAATGTAAGCTTTTACAAATTAAAACTATGTAAAATTAGCACAAAAAGATGTACCAATTTTTTTACACAAGGCTTTAAAAGCATAAAAAATAAATAAAAGTGAAACAAATATAAAATATAACAAAAATAAACACTATTATAACCTTTTAATCTATATAAGTGTTGAGCAACTTGGGTTATTGCTGGTATGTTCAAAGCTACAGATAGATGTTAGCCTTGCCAATGTACTCTACCTAATCCTATGTAAGAGCACTACAGACTATAATAGAATATAACTTTGAAGATAATTATGTTTATTGAAACTGGAGTACAATCTAGCCAGCAGCTGCAATCTATCCAGGTGTAACTAAGAACTTGTTTTCTTCCTTTCAGGTGTCTGTATCAATATATACTGCAACAACCCTTGTTCTTGTCCTTTCAGACAGTTCTCAGTGGATACCTTCACAATAGGTCCATCTTTGCTGGCTGCGTCTATCCTGATTGGCTGTTCTTGGTACGTGTGTTACTACTGGCCTTAGCAGGCGTACATGGCACTTCAGCTACAGCCTACATACTTATTGAGCTAGCCTACTGTCGTTTATTGATTGGCTGTATCTTACACGCCTATTATTGCGCTGGGAAACTACACCATATTTAGTAGACACTTATAAATGGTCCTTAATCTGTCTTCCAGCATTGGAAGGTGGAATTTTGGTATTCCATTTGTAGGGCTTAATCAGTGATCCTTTTCTGGCCGGCAAGTTTTCTGCTTATTAATGCAACAGGTTGAATTAGGGATTATATGCCGTATAATAGCAGACTCAATCCAGTATTGACCCGTGAATTATCCGCCGTGTAATGCTGACCCAAACCAATAAGAAACCTGATTATACACCATGTAGTTCTGACCTGAACTCGGTATTTCCTGATCTTTTGCATATCACTTGTTTGATATACTCATATATGTAGTGTTCTGAGGTGCAGCACAGACACACAATGGGGAATCCTAACCTTAGGATTGGATTCATACTAAGTCTTGGTTAGATGACAGGGAAGGCAATTGCGTTTACCTTGCGGCCCTGGATGAATAATCTCTACTAGGCGTGGCTAGAGAGAGGCGCGGAAGTACAGAAGACACAAAGACAAAAATGTGAATAGAACTTACTTTTATTGGTGAATATGGAAATGGAATATATAGTGGTTAAGAATACCACAAAACACTACCAGGATGGAAGGATCACTCACCACAAGCATGAGTGGGGTGAGTGAGTTGCGCAGAGTCAGAAAACCAAACAATCATATTTCCTGAAGCAGAAGCCAGTTCATTTCAAGAGTCAAAAGCAAAAGCAAGAGATTTGTCTTCAAAATGGCCCAACAAAGGCAAAATCAAAACATGGTGAATGCCGTTATTCACGACATTGCCCCCCTCTAGATTGGCCTTTAGGGGGTGATACTTGCGGAGGAACTTGGCGTGTACGCGAGCAAAAGGGTGACCACTGGAGAGGAGCTTTACAGTGTACTCAGATCCTTGTTTGAAAGTCACCTCTAAAGGACCAATCCACAGGGAGTCCAGTTTGTGCGCACGTCCACCCACACAGTGTTGATAGTATAGGACATGATCACTAACATCAAACTCAGGCAAGGGGGAGCGCCCTGCGTTGTTAGGAGAGAGCTCAAGCATCTTAGTCTTATATGCAGAAGTGTAGGCAGTGGCCTGTATATCAATGATGCAGTTGACTAAGTCTTTGATGTGGTTGTCAGGGTTCATGGCCTTATAAGAGGAAAGTAGGGGAACCCCCAAGAGCGACAGAGTGATGGCTTCATGCCCATACAACATGGCAAAGGGGGAGTACCCTGTGACCTGATGCTTGCTCAGACAAAAGCAAAGAGTGCAGCAGGTAAGTATAGATCCCAATTGACAGCATCAGGGTAGGTGAGTTTCCTCATGATAGAAACCAGTGTCAAGTTGGCACGCTCAACTGCCCCATTAGTGGAAGTATTATAGGGGGCAGAGAAAGACTGGTGAGTTCCTAGGGCTTCAACAACAGAGGTTACAAGTTTGGCATTGAAGTTGGTTCCGTTGTCTGATAACAGCACTTGAGGACAGCCATGGCAGTAGAAAACATCCTGCAGCAGGAAGGCAGCAGTAGTCTTAGCAGTGATGTCTTTAGTAGGGCAAGCTTCTACCCACTTGCTGAAGTGGTCAACGGCAATCAAGATAAAGCGGCATCCAGAACGTGAGCGGGGGAGAGAACCTACAGCATCAATGCTGACAGTGTGAAAGACATGTTGAGGGGGGGACCAATTTGAACTTGTGAGAAGCAGCTCAGGGCCTCTGAAGTTGGCAGTCATGGCAACTAGCTATGACATCTGGGATCAACAGGCAAAGATTCTCCCAGAAGTAATTCTTCTGAAGCCAGTCAAAGGTCTTGGCAATGCCTCCATGGCCAGTTTCTTTATGAGCTTGCAACACTAAGGAGAGGCAAAGACTGGGGCGCACATATGGCAGGTATTGACCTCACACCTTCTTGAAGAGTTGGTTATTGTGTATGAGGGTGTCTTCAGAAAATTTGGACAGGGAAAGTCAAGCCTCTTCTGTCTCACTTTCCCAGGAAGAAGGGTAGTCAATTAGCTCGTACAGGCGGTCTGCCTCAACAGGATGTAGGGCAAGGATGGGCATTCAGGACAACCCATCAGCGTTCTGATGTTGAATCCCAGGACAATGGAGCACAGTGAAGTCATAACCTTGCAGGCAGAGGGCCCATCTGGCTAAGAGTCCTTCAGGCTCCTTAAGTTGTTATAACCATTTGAGCAAAGCGTGGTCAGTGACAACAGTGAAATGGGTACCATGTATGTAGTGGTAAAATTGTTTGACTGCATGCAGCACAGCAAGACACTCCTTCTCTGTAACACTATAATTCTTTTCATGCTTATTCAGCACATGGGAAGTATAGGCTACAGGGTGGTCCACACCTTCATTGTTGAGCTGAGCCAAGATAGCCCTAATAGCAAGGTCACTAGCATCAGCGTACAAGATGAATTCCTTATTGTAATTGGGGTACACTAAAATTGGTGCTTCTTTGAGTTTCTGCTTTAGAGTCTCAAAGGCTTGCTGTTGGCTGGCGGTCCATTTGAAAGGGACATTACACAATAGTTGGACCAGGGGTTTGCTAGTATCAGCAAAATCAGGAATGAATTGTCTATAGTAACTCATCATGCCCAGAAAGACTTGTACTTCTTGGAGGTTGGTGGGCGGAAGCATTTTGTTGATGGCTTCAACCTTCTTGGTCATTGAACAAATCCCCGTTTGGGTTACTTCATGGCCCAGGAATTCAAGGCGCTCTTTGAAGAATGCACACTTAGAGGGCTTTAGCTTGAGGCCAGCTTCTTGGATCTTTATGAACACTTCTTTAAGATGGGCTAGGTGATCAGTGAAAGTGGCACTGAAGACTGTTATATCATCTAGATAGACTAAGACACACGACAACTTCAAGTCACACAGGATGGAGTCCATGGCTCTCTGGAAAGTTGCTGGGGCATTACAGAGCCCTTGCAGCATGCGGGTAGGTTCAAACAATCCTTCTGATGTGATGAGCACAGCCTTCTGATGGTCTTCAGGAGAGAGGTCAACTTGCCAGTAGCCAGACGCCAAGTCCACGGCAGAGAAAAACTTAGAACCTCCAAGGCGTTGAAGAGCGTCATCAATGTGCGGTAAGGGATAGGAATCTTTCTTGGTTAGAGAATTCAACCTTTGATAGTCCATCACAATCCGGTGGCCTCCATCCTTTTTCTTTAAGATGAGAAGAGGGGAAGCCCAGGGACTTTGAGAGGGAGCTAGCAGTCCAGCATCCAGCAGTTGTTTGAGCTCCTTAGAAACCTGCACATCTTCCACTTGGCTACAGCAGTATGGCTTGGCACAAAAGGGGGGAGCATCTCCTGTGTTAATCTGATGAATCACATCTTTGGCTAGCCCATAATTAGTACTATATTTAGCAAAGATGTCTGAGAATTGGTCTAGTAAATCAAGTACCTCTTTCTGTTAGACCAGGGACAACTGAGGGAAGTCTTGGGCAGTGAACAGAGATAGGACTTGAGGCTCATCTTTGGGTAGGTTAAAGTCTTGAAACGTTCCAAAAGGGTGAAGAGACAAGACGTCAGGAGCATTTAACAACTTTCTGTAACCAACAACCTGTCCTCTGGATACAATCATAGGAAGCGCAGTAAGGTTGGCAACTAGTAATTGAACAGGATCCTTGTGGTAAACGTCCAGAATTCCAGGACAAAGGTAAGGCTTGTTCCGCCCCAGAGAAGGAGGGGAGTACAGCTCTAAGAAAGTCCGCTCAGGTAGTTCATATGATATCTGGGAGTCTAGGATAGCCTGGGAGCCTGGGGGGGATGGTGATAGCAGACGTGGCCATGAGAGGGATTTCCTCAGTTGCAGGACAAGCCATGGGAGGACACTTCATGTTGGTGGAATGGGTTTGATATTTTAGGGAGAAAACCTCAGTGGGGTATCCAGAGTACATGTCTTCAACTGTTTACCAGGAACTTTGATGGGCTCTTCAAAGATCAGAGGGACTTTGTACCCTAGGATAGAAAGATAACCATCCTTTAGGTTGATGATCCCATTATATTCCCGAAGGAACTGGGTACCAACCAAAAGGTCATAGCTCTCATTTTCTAGAACAACAGCCGGTGCAGCCAACAGGAGTTTACTAAATTGCATTGGTAAGGCAGAGTACGCACCAATGGCGCAAGTCATGGAGAGACCAGCGGTGCCATAGTATTGATGGTAGTTGAGATCAGGGGCCAGCTTAAGTTTCTTCATCAGTTTAGAAGAAACAACATTGACCAGAGAGCTGGTGTCCAGGACGGCTTTGATCTTGACCTTTTGGATAGATATCTCTACTTGGGTGGTGGTGCATCCAAATGGTGACAGAACAGCCAAGATATCCTGCGCCTCAGCTAGTTCCTTGTCCCATTTCTCAATCATGCATCTTAGTCCTGGGAACTCCTTATATACGGTTTGGAGAGGGAGAGAGACAGATACATTCTTGAAAACAGCGTCTGCAACTTCAGCGGCTTCCTCTGATGATTCCACTAATACAGGGGACTATTTTGCCTGAGTAAGATAGGGGCGGGAGACAACCGCTTTGGCCTCAGACAAGGGCTTGGAGGTAGTAGTAGTCTTCCCAGATTGTAGCTTGTAGGGAACTGCAATAGTCTCAGGGACGGCAAGAACAGAATACCCGTATGCATCAGGGTCTTTAACATCAGATTCATCCACATCAGAATCATCAGAAATGTCATGGAACAGGAGGAGGATAGGAGGAGCTTCATCATCAGCAGGGTCAGAGTCAGTAGCAGGCGGAGGTGTAGGAGGAGACTGGGAAGAATTGTCAACCAAGAGCATCTCCGCCTCTAGGTTGACTGTTCTTTTCCCGACTGATCCTTGGGATCAGCTCCTTCAACCCGTGGATTGGTGCAGACGCGAGAGTGGTGCCCTATCTGACTGCAGTTGTGGCAACCCTGACATCAAGGAGGATTTTGGGAGCTCATAGTGAGGATACAAGGGCCGCGAGAAGAGGAGCCAGAGTTGGAAGCGGCACAACTTTCCCAAACAACTGCCCCAGAATGGGTAAGATGCATATCTTAGAGCAGTGTCTTTATACTTTTCATGGAAGACAGTATAGCCTTGTGGGCCTTGAAATGAAGGCATAGAAGTTGATTCACCTTGAGGGCCTGGGCGCAGGCCATATACGCTTCATGCGCCGTCAATTGTCTGCTTGTTATTAACTGTTGTCCCTCCATGTAAAATCTGTCAGAAAATTCAGCTAATGTCTCTTTGGGCTTGAAGGATATGTGAATGAAAGCATCCTTTTTCACCTCCAGGCTAAGATCACCACCAAACTTGTCAATCAGGAGCTGTTTCATGTCTTCCCAGGTCTCAATGGTGGGCAGCTCTGGTACAACTACCTCTTGACAGGTTGGATGTAGGCAAGTCAGAATATGTTCTTTCTTAACTTCATCTGATGCTTGTCTCATGGCAGTCTTGTAAATAGTTAAGAAAGCTGCAATAGTCAAAGTTTTGGAATCAAAGACTTGCTTAAAATTAGGCTTGAAGTGTGCCTTGGGAGCTGGACCACCATTGCTGCTATTGAGTACATTTATGTGTGGGGAGAACTCAGCTTCAGATTTGGAGGGGGGTTGTCTAGCCCATAGTTGTTGAACACTTTCTTCAAGGGTTGTCAGAGTCTTGGTGGTTCTGGCACCCGTAGTGTTGGCTAGAGTGGTCTGTTGTTCAGTAACATCTAGGCGTTGTCCTTGGGTAGTGACAACAGTGGAGAGCTCAGCCAGCCGTGAAGTAAGAGATGGCCCCACTGATAGGCAAGGGGCAAATCTGTTGTTTACCAAATCAATCAACTCACTCATCTCCTGCACGTCTCTGTCCAACTCAGTCTGGTCTCATTTCAAATGGTCCACCTCATTAGCTAGGGCAATCAACTCTCTGGTACAGTGGATTCAAGGAGCCCCCACCAAACCAGGACAACAGCCATCCTCCTTGTTAACCCTGAGTGGGCTAGCGGCGGCTGTCACTACCTCACGTAAAGCAGCAACTTCTTGCTGTAGTTCAGCAACCTGAGAAGTCAGCGCAAGAACCTGGGGGTCAGGTTGAGGCATTTCATTAGGCTGTCCTTGGCTACAAGTGGAAGCGCGTAATTCCCGGATGTCCTCCCAGATTTTCTGCTCTCTGTCCACCAGATCATCAGCAGGAGGAGAAGGCGGAACATCAGGTTTGGGAGTGGACAGCTCATTCACCTGACTCTGAAGTTTGGCAATGGCTGCGGCAGTGGTAGCTCTCTCTTGATCAAATTCTGCACTGAGTTCATTTAGACCTTGGGCGGCAAGATCAGCTACCTGTTGCAATTGCTCAAAGGAATAGACACTAAATGCATTGAGCTGTTGCACTAGGCGCTCAAAGTTGGAGAGATAAGCGTTTAGGGTGGAGTCTACTTGAGTTTGCCAGGGTTGTTCTAACTGGTGAAACTCATGTAGCTGCTCCCTAACATACTCAGGGATGAACTGGCACATTTGCTTGATAGAATTGACTAGACATGTTTGAGAGGTGACCAAATCACGCTGATTATCAGATACCAGGGAGAACAGGGAATGGATCCACTGTTGGTAGGCAGCAAACTGGTCCCAATGATGGGTAACAGCTGCTTGTAGAGACAAGATTTCTTGGACGTGGAGTCCCAACACCATCTGGTGGTGGGCCAAGGCGGGCTGTACAAAGGATGAAAGCAGATGATCAGCAGAGCCAGCTGCTGAGAGGAGATGTTGTGGGAACTGAGGGGCCACAATTAACTCATAATATTTGCCACGGCTAAACTGTAGCTGAAGGCAAGGGATGGCCCCGTCCTGAGCTATTCCAAGGGCTACCGCCATGACTTGTTCCAAGTCAGGGGTACCCATAGGGTAAGCAACTAGGCAGGGACCATTCCTAAGGTTCAGTACAGTAGGGACAATAGGTGGGTTGGCAATGTCTTCCTCAATAGGAGGGCTGGTAATTTCAGGCGAGGTCAACTCCTGAATAGGCAGAGGCAAGGGACCTGCAAACATAGATGCAAAAGGGATAACCAAGGGGTTTACAGCCCCTGTAGTGAGAACCATTTTTGTTGTGTTATGAGGTGCAGCACAGACACACAATGGGGAATCCTAACCTTAGGATTGGATTTGTACTAAGTCTTGGTTAGATGACAGGGAAGGCAATTGCGTTTACCTTGCGGCCCTGGATGAATAATCTCTACTAGGCGTGGCTAGAGAGAGGCGCGGAAGTACAGAAGACACAAAGACAAAAATGTGAATAGAACTTACTTTTATTAGTGAATATGGAAATGGAATATATAGTGGTTGAGAATACCACAAAACACTACCAGGATGGAAGGATCACTTGCCACAAGCATGAGTGGGGCAAGTGAGTTGCACAGAGTCAGGAAACCAAACAATCATATTTCCTGAAGCAGAAGCCAGTTCATTTTGAGAGTCAAAAGCAAAAGCAAGAGATTTGTCTTCAAAATGGCCCAACAAAGGCAAAATCAAAACATGGTGAATGCTGTTATTCACAACAATATACATCCATCAGGTTGGGTGGGACTGAGTTGATACAACGTCCAGTAGGATGAAATGAGCAATATAAAATTGATGATTACATGATTAAACACCGTGTAATCAGTGATAATCATTATATTGGCTAATTTTTATATGGCGTATAATGATAATATCAATTATAATAAACTAGTAATTATACGGTGTATAATCACTACACATTGGAATGATAATCAGTGATAATACGGCATATAATCATTGCATCTATTATAATAAACTAACAACTACACAGTGTATAACTGCCATATTCATTATAATATGTTGGTGATTATATGGCGTATAATTACTTCACTTAATAGAATATTGACCTGGTGATAATACGGCGTGTAACTGATAAAGATCTGCGTGCAATGATTAGCCTGATTATTTGTGGTCAATCAGCCTAATCTCACAATAAGAGTTATGCTCATAAAATGCTTATGAAATAGAAACTATTTTCTAAATGTTACAGGATAATAGGTTTGAAGTTGGAGAATCTTTTGAACAGAAAAGATGGCTAAAACAAGAGAAATACCAGAGTATATTTGTAGCCAAGCTATACTAGCAAAATAGATGTTATTATCTTATAGAAAAATAATAAAAAATCTTAATATTTGTGCTAAAACTGCCTAAGAAATTTACCTATGATCCTAAAAAACAACTCAGTAAATAATTTTCAATATAAAGTCACCATCAAAAAACTAATAAGAGAATGATCAACTAGTAATTAGAAAGGTTTTACAAAATTGCTTTTTATCAGCCAAAAATTAAGGAAATGTATAAAAACTCCTTAAAAGTTGAAGTTTCTGAGACTACTGTATGTAGAAGACTACATCACCAAGAGTTATATGCAAACGTTGCAAGATAAAAAACCCTTTATTACTCCAGAAAATATGGTTTAAAAGATTGGTTTTTGCTTGCCAATATACCAATCACCCTATATCTTTCTTGAAAAGGTTATTTGGTCTAATGAGACCAAATTACTTCTTAGTGGATCTCAGAGACTTCAAACTTGCTATTGCAAACAAGGAGAATCCCTCAAGCTCTTATGCTTAAAATGTACTGTTAAAAATAAGAATGTGTATGTCACATTTTGGGGCTGTTTTACAGCCAATACAAGAAAGAAGATTTGGCCACACACTGGGAAGGTGGATGATGTTGTCTACAGAGAATATTTGATTGAAATCTCTAGTGTTTTATGAGGAATCTGCAAGATCCAGCCAATTATATATTTATGCAATATAATGCAACTATCCACAAGGCTAACATTATCAAAGAATATTTGAATTTTGAACAGATTGTTTGCTTGGATTGGCCTCTTCAAAGCCCAGACTTAAATACTATTGAACATACTTGGGATGTTATTAAGTCTAATTTTACAGAAGGCTCCAAAAAATCCATAATAGATCTAAAAGTTGGAGTAAAAAAGGGGACAGGAAGATATTCTGTCAATTTTTTCTGCCAACTGATTTTCAGTCAAATTTGATCCAACTATAATTTTCTTCATGTATAAAATTTTTAACTTTAAAATAAATCAAAAATTTAAAAACAACCTATTTAATAATAAAACCTATGCTTTAGACATATTTTTTTTTGTATTTAAGTGGCTTAATTTTAAATTTTTACTTTTTAAAAAACTAACTAAATTAAATTTCACTGCCAGATTATAAAATGTAAAAATTAAAAGAGTTAAAAAATTAATTTAATAGAAAAAAGTTTATTTATTTTGTTTTTTCTATTTTTTTATTGTTGTAAAGTAAAAATATTTATATATGAAGAAATTTATATATGGATCAAATTCAACTGAAAATCAGTCAACAGAAAAAATTGACAGAATATCTTCCTGCCCCAAAAAAGCATGGGAGGCAATCCCTATGAAAACTCTCAAAAAACTTGTTCAATCAATGCCCAGAAGACTTGTTGCAGTTATTAAAGCCAGAAGAGAAGCAACAAAGTACTAAGTACTTGAGATATTGAATATTGTAAGTTGTATAAATATGATAAAGTAGTCTTCACAACTATGTCACTAAACAAAAATAACCCAGATTTAAATAAAATAGACTTGGATTTAAGAAAACTCTAAGCCAGGCAAGTTTAAGATAGCAAATAATTCAAGTATTTTCAGTGAACTAGAAAAATGTAAAACAAAAAATATAATATCACTAACACTAAAAATAAAAAATATAAAACATCAAACAACATAGTCCAAACTATAAACAAAATGACTTGGTACAACAAGAGAGATAGATCAGGGTTGTTCCAAGTTATTATAATCCTATCAGGATTCATATGAGGCACCAACAGAAGGGCTAAAATGAAACAAAATAGAGCAACCTAGAGGCAAAATTTCACAAGCACAAAACAAAATGAAGTCATAAAAGATGTATAGTATTTGTATTATAATATAGAAAAAGAAATTTTTAGAATCCAATCAACAGCTATCAAATTCGAGAACAGAGGTATTTTTGTTGCAACCAAGGTTATCCCCCGCCTGCTAACATATCTCACAATACACAGGGGGCACTTGATGAGTTGCCCCATAACATGACAAACAGTATGGGTCAATCTGAGTGCAATTTCAAATTGTGGGCACTATCTCCTAATTAGGAGTGCTGCCAATTTGACACACTAATTCCTTTGTCAAGTTTTCCTCAGCCCAAACTTTATGTTGAACCCACCACTGTGCCACCCCCTGGTGGACTTGTGGCTTCCCACTATGGTATATTAGTTACAATTTTCTCCAATAAACAATATCTTTTTCCTATTCTTGTCCTTTATATTTGGACTGTTGTATTTCCCATTCTAAATACTGAACTACAATTGGTTCAGTTACAACATTTTATTCATTTTTAAGGTTTTTTTATTTGTGTGGGTATGGTTTCAAGAACTATCCAAATTTGGACCCTTGATTACAATAAAAATCAGTCCATGTAATTTTTAGACTTCTTCTTTTAGTGATTTTTCTTGGTTTATTTTACAGTGGTCTTTACTAGCAATAATATTTTTGAAATTCTCAGCAAACAAGGCAGCAGCAAGACAGGCTTATTAGAGGTGTGGATCAGTACACAGAGGCCCCCATTTACACCCAGATATTTGATGTAAGTAACAAGGAAGCCAACCTGTACCTGACTCCCAAAAAATATGAGTTTAACTTGTCAGTAGTCACATAGTGTCCAGCTCTGCCCCTTCCCCCTTTCTTGACCCACACAAGGCACCAACCAGCCAACAAGCTAATCAATTTGGTGGACCTGATTTGGAACAAATGCCCTCAAATAACCAATTTTCTCCCCCTTTAGCTAACCAGGCTACAGCACCTGTGGCCCAGCACCCTAAGCGTCAAATTATTACTGCCCAGATTCTCCAGAAAATTGTGGCATTTAACTAGTGTGGCTTGACCTGGGACCAAATTTCCAACCAATTAAATTTTCCTGATCCACTGTCATGCAATAATTCAACAGCTTCATGAACAAGGGGAATTTAATTGGAATAGCCACAAAGCAGAAAAAGGCACCCAAGGCCCTGATCAACAAAGCATATCTAATTATTAATGATCTCCTACAGCAAGTCCCTTAGCTTCCAAACCATGTCATATAGGTTTTGATGTGTATGGGGCAGCTCTGGATGTATGGCAAAGTGACTGCAGTCTTGGTATTGATCAATTTCAGCAAAGATCAATGGAATGACAGTGAGGATTCCTCATATGATCCTGATATAGTATCTACTATTACCTGATGCTTAACAAGTTTATCTGATGATGTCATATTCATCTCATATTAAAGATTGTTCATTGTATTTGGCAATTTTGGAGAGCATAGGAAATTCAATAAGACCAATGAAAGAAAAAAGATAAAAAAGGGACTTTAAATTATGACTTTCTGGCTGTTTTGGCCAAGGGTTCTGTCTATTATCAGAAAAACCCTGATTACACCAAGGGTTATGAGTATAACCAGATTCTTGATGTATTACTTGACTCCTGGAACAGCTCTATTTCCTCATATGGTTTTTCTTGAGCCACCAGATAAAAAAGTGCTAAGGCTATTAAGACAATCAAAGGAATCAGAATACGGACTTAATTTATCCATCTGGCCATGCAGATATCCATCTAAGCAATGCATGCTCTATAATATTGGGGGCATTATTCCAGGAGCAGCACACCTGTTCCTTCAATGATCTATATCTTGGTGTCTGAGACCAGCTTTTCTCTTTGGCTGGAAGATGGTGGCTTAATTTTTTGCCCAGTTTATTTTTCATATGAATAAGGGCAACTAATCACATAAGGACAAGTGTCTTCTATCCTGAGGCATAGCTGCATATCAATCAATCCAATGACAGACAAGGAATATAATGGGCTTTATCTGTCGGCTTTCATACAAAATCCACTTGCTTCACCCTCCCATCACCACTAACCCTCACATGTCAGCTCCTCCTACCCAATCCCAGGCCCATACCTCCCAACCCAGCATCACCTATACACCTTCTTTCTCATGTTATTCTGCCTCATAGACATCTTAATCCTGTCCCAAATAAATTCTCTACCACCAAACATTCTTTATTTATACTGTAGATTCAGAACCTGTTGGGAAAAATGCAGGACTGTCAAATTCTTTTGCGTAAACTCAACAACTTACTGGAATATATTTCATTCTTTTATATTAGAAAGTAAGTTGCTATGGGATGAAAATTACTCCATTAAGTTGGTGAGCTCATGAAAAAGAATTTGAAAGTCCTGCATTTTTCCAACAGGTTCTGAATCTACAGTATATTTTATTATCCAGAACTTCAATTGTTTATTTTTTTAATTTTTATCTCATTTTTCCCTATATTTCTAGCTTCTTTCTATATAATACCATATATTTACTATGTTGTGCATGTATTAAGAAAACAGTTATATTTAGTCTTTTTAAACAGCCCCTTATGACAGAAGTATCAAAAATTCAAATTTTAGTTAAGTTTAAATTAGATAATCATACACATTAATGTATAACTGTCTAATTTAAACTTAACTAAACATCAAATAACTGTTATTTCTGCCACAAGGGGCTGTTTAAAAAACTTAAAACAATACAGAAATTATCAGAGAATGGCAAATAACAAAGCAAACAACACAATTGAGAATATCTAAAAAAACATATACACAATGCACAAAAATAAGAAAAATGATGAGATATTTTACTTATACAGAAAAAACAAGGAAAACAAAGGGGACAATAAGATAAGAATAACACAGAGTTTATTGGAGTGAAAACTATAAAAACATAAAAAAGGTAGTAAAAAATCAAATGAGAGAACTTGAAAATCTTCTAAAGGACCTTGAATTAGCAATTGCTGAGATCAAGGAAATTGATTGCAAAATCAAAGAAAAAGTAAAGTCTGTCATCCTAACAGGCAACAAAATTGACAAGGTGTCTGCAAAGGCCTTGATGGCCAAGATGCTGGACACATCTGATAAGACTATTGAGAGTCTTATAACTGTTCAAAAGACTGTAGTTGAGGGCCTGCAGCTCAAGGTGTTTACCCTTTCTGTACCATCCATTTGAACTGAAAACCCCAAGATGTATGAACATCTCAAAACCACCAAGCACACCAGAAAAGAAGATACTGAGATGCCTGCACAGCTGGTTTCTCCAAAGATGTCCTGGACAGCCAAAGCAGCTGGAAAAAGCATGTGAAGGTAACTAAAAGATAAAATTAATAAACTTATTCAAAAAACTTACCTTTTTTAAAGAAATCATTGACAGCATAGTGTACAAGATTCTTGTCCCTTATGTCCCTACCACCTTCTATGGCAACTTTGCCAGCCACTGAGCAGACAGCTGGCTCTGCCACCTCCTGTTGTGCACAAACTTGAGGATAGTATCCATGAGACATCCCCAATGACTAGGGATGCACTGGCAGAATTAACACACATCAATAGGGCATCTAAATGGTCTGTTACAGCCTATAAAGATGTATAAATAATTTGCTTGGTCCCGGTGGTCCTTGGAGGAGTTTACTGTGTAAACTCCATTGAGCTTGTTTGGGACATCCTGGGGACACTCCCATTCAAGAATATACCAGAGATGGGCCAGGCTCATGAGGGCACTTGCTTCTGCTTCCTGGTGAAGCAGACACTCTCTTACCTCCTGAAAAACTTTGAGAATGCAGTTTTGAAATTGGCTGTTACAAACACAACTGCAGTCAAGAAGAAAAAATTCTTCTGGTGGACTTCAGGCTGGCCTGGAGCAGAGACAAGACAGGGATTACAATAAAAATGGAGATAACATTTGCAAAAACCAAGCATGAGAAAAAAGATTAGTGCTGCTTATAATAAATTATGTGAGTTTAAGAAGGTCTTTGCTGGGCAAAGGCTCCATCTAATGGTTTACCTGAGATACCTCTTTTGCGTCAGGATGAGCGCCTGCACAGAAGATGTAGACAGAATACCACTTGAAATTGACAAGGCTCACCCTGGACAGCAAGAAGGTTGCCCCAGGATACAACACAGTAGACCAAGTAATACAGGAGGCCCTGTTCCTGGTTGTGCACCACCTCCATTTCCAGGTGTTTGCATACAGGCTAACTCACCACAGATGTAAATAATAAATCTCTTCTCCCCTTATTATATTTTTCAATTTTAATTTTTTTTTATCTTTTTTACTATAATTAAATTTTAAACAGCTTCACTTAAAAGCTAAATTACAAAAACAATATATATAAAGCATATATTTATATACCATATGTTAATATATTAGTTAAATAAAAAATCTTCCATACTCTGAGAACTTTCTTTAATACTTATTTGATTTAATTTTATATTTAGTTGACAGGAGTGATATGGATATATATAAATTACTTTGTGATCAAGTGTTTGGGATAGCCACTACAGGCCATAATAAAGTAATTTAAAATAAAATGCAAAAATTGAATCTCTGTGTTATTGAAAGCACATTTTTGATTATGTGATTGGCAAATTTTAAATATAAAACAGATATCAATAAGTTTAAACCTAATAAAAATAGAAAATTAAGGTTAAAAAGAATATATATAAACTGATAAAATATAAGTAATAGAAAAAGCCTTTTATTTGATTGGCTGGTCATCAAGGCACTTATGAATATATGATTCAGAATGTGCGTAGAACTTAGCCACAGTCTCAGCTGTAAGGACAAGAATGGTGTGGCAGGCAGGATGCCAATAGCACAAAGCTGAGCTACACCCACTTTGCCATTTTATGGCATCCTGCCTGGATATACGTCCAGGTATCCTAGCTGAAAACCTTTTTTTGTTTTTAAATCAGTGGCCTTATAAAATAATGATCTTATAATCTAGTTGGTAAGAGGAAAGATGTATCAGACTTCCTATCAAAAGAGCAAAGCTGTGCTACACTCAGCTTCACTCTTTTATGGCAGCTTACTGATAGGTGTTTCTAGTCTGTAGCTGTTAAAAGGTGTTTAATGATGGCAGCCTGCTGATATGTGTTTCTAGTCTATAGCGGGTAAAAAGAAAGATGTGTCAGGCTGGCTGCCAAAAGAGAAAAGCTGTGCTATGCTCAGCTTCACTCTTTTAAGGCATCCCATTAGTATGTGTTTCCACTTTATAGCTGGTAAAAAGTGTTTAATGAGGGCAGGCTGCCAAAAGAGCAAAGCTGTGCTACGCTCAGCTTTCATCTTTTACAGCAGCCCACTGATATGTTTCTGGTCTCACAGCTGATAATTAGCTTTGTCTGAATTAGAGATAATTATATATTTTTACAATGTTTTTAGCCAGGGTTAAAAGCTTAGCAGAAATTAGTAAGTATAAAGCTATGATGAGTGGGCAGGATATCAAAAGAGAACATTTGTTCTACACTTAGTTTTTTTCAGCTGTTCACTGCTATCTTTCTGTTATCCTAGCATATTTTTTTGATTATTTCAGCAAAAAATCAAATTTGTTCATTATTCTAGTTTTCCAAGATGTTTCAGTGGTCACAAAGTTACAGTTTTTATTACAAAAGTGATAGTTGTTTTCTTTTGTGCAGCTTAAATTAAAGAAATATACAGAGATGCTATGCAACTATCTCTATTGAACTATCAACAAGGTCCGATTTTATACTTTTATTATGGAGTATACCTTTGACATTTAAGAGATGAAAGATTGAATAATTCTTACATTATCTTGAAACTACAATACTTTTGAAAATTTTATTATTATTTTCGATAAAAATTTATGAATTCTAAAGGACAAATCAACAAATTTATTAAAAAACCAAGCATGTGATAAAAATATGTGTATTGCTGGCTTAGCTCATGTAGTCTATAGTCAAAATCATATAATACTCTTTTTAAAGTGAAATATGTATGGTTGTCTTTTTTATTGTACATCTAAAATAACTATTTTTTATATTGTTAGATTCTACTTATCAGCTTATACTTTTATTTTTTAGCAATATCTGAGTTTGTTGTGGTCATTTCCTAAAACAATTTAATATCTTTCCATTTTCCTGGATTTGATTTCTCTATCATATTTGTCCTTTTAATCTGTAGCTTTAAGCTTAGAAATAAAAGTCATCTCAATTTTAATTATATTTTAAAAATCAATGATACTTTTAATCTTTTAGGGTTTTAATTTTTGATAAAATAAATAACAAAAGAGCCTTTAAGATAGAGATCTTTATAATAATAAGGCAAATAAAATCAAAAAGAAAAGCATTTATTAAAATGCTCTTTTTATTTAAGCAATTCAGTCTTTTAGATCTTTTAAAGTTTTAAAGGTAAATTTTTTTTGAAATTGTGCTATTTGGATCAAAAAACTGAAAGAAGTTGCCAAAAAGAATCTTTCAACTTTACAGCATAAGATAAACTACCCATAGGGCTTGCTTTATAAATCATTTTAAAGATCCTAAGTGATAATTTGTAGTTTGTCTATAAAACCTTGCAAAGAAGCCAAAAAGTAAATCTTTTAAAGCTAATAAGCGCAAAAAAATAAAAGAAAAAATCTTAAAATAGTTGATAGATAATTTTAAGTAATGAATTATGGGTATATTTCTTTAAAATTAAGAAGTAAAATTTAGGTTAAAAAGCTAGTTGGATCAAAAAACTGAATTAAAAAACAGTTTGTTGTGGTAAAACATCTATTTACTCTAAAAAACTTAACCACCCCAGGATCTGCTTAAGGCAGAAATCTGGGGTTTAAAATTAAGGTTAGTAAATTAGTGAAAAATGACTTACCAACCCCAAGATCTGCTATGGACCAAGTCCAACTAAAAGGATTTGAATGTTAGTAGTTTATTGGAAATGATTACCTGTTGAAATGCATCTTTTTTTAAAAAAGATGTCGTAACTGTGCTGTTTTAGCAGAGTTACACGGGGAAAATATTTAGAAGATAGATAATAATCTTTATTGCAAGATAATGACTATATAGCTATTGTGAGTCAATGGATAGTAGGAACATGATTGGTGATCACACGGCTGGATGGAAGAGGGGGTGGCTTGATCCTGATAATGATTCAAGCGCCAAATCAAGATATCCACCATGAAGGATCATCATCTGTTCATGTTGATAGATTTGTTAATTTGAGTTGACTTCCTAGTCTGGCTTTGGGTGACCAGGTAATTGGATTGCGGGTCACAAACCTGCTTGGTTGGAACCTTGTTGGCGGGTCGAGCCTGCGGTTTTGACAAAGATTAGTTGATCAAAACAATACTTACTTAACCAAAATCTACTTTAAGGCAAAAATCTGTTTTTTTAAATCTAGGTTAGTTAATTTAGTAAAAAAGGCTTATCTAACCTTGATCTGCTTTGGGGCAAAGCTCCCTTAAAAAAGAAATGAAGTTAGTAGTTTAAACGTAATGATGAAATCCTTATTTGAATCTCAAAATGATTTAGTTTTTTACCTTCTAGTTACCTCTATAATTAAAATTAGCTTCAAATTTTCAAGAGTATGTTTAACTTCAATATCTTTGACCTATTATGCTTCAAAAAGTTAGAATAGTGCATATTTTGAAGCTTACCTTTTGAGTTTGAAATGAATCTATATTATTTAGAAGTGAAAAGCTAGTATTGTATCTGACTAAAGATTAACTTGCTTAGTTGATTATAATCTTATCTGCTTGATGGAGAAATAGATTAGATCTACAAATCATAATTGATGAATTCATTTCTAGCTCCAATTTTTATCAATAAGTTTTAAAAAAGAAATTTTAATGTCTTACCTTAATATTAAACCAGATTATTTTACATCTGCTTAACATATATTATACCTCAATTTTAACTGTTGCAGGTAGGGATGCTGTGAGATACTGCCAAGCTTCCAACAACCCCTTTCTGCTGTAGTATCACCCATTAGAACCAACCTACCATTTAGACACGGCTGGTATTGCCGTCAGCCTTTGTTGGACATAAAAACAGGTAAGTTCTTCCAAGCCAAAATATATAAAAAAGTTTCTCCAGCAACTCAAGAAGTTATATAAGATGTGGAATGTTGGGAATTTTGACCAAGCAATGATGTCAATTATGACAGAGTCCACAGATATGAATTACAGCAGCCAAACACCATGAATTGTTAGTATAAAATACATGTATATTGGACCAGCAGTAGTCTTCTGAATTGCATCACAACACCAGCCAATGATAAGCGCTGCCACAGCGCCTAGTTGATACATGATTTGCCGCTGCACCACTTGGAAAAGCTACAGGCACCACGGCGCTGCCTAACAATCAAATCAGGAGTCAAAGCGCCAAACTAATTATATGTCTGGCGCCGCCGCACCAACTGAAAATTATTGCAAGTGTTGCCTTGCAAATATTGTAGGCGTCAAAGCACCATTTTAATTTTACATTGAGCGCCAAGGCACTGGGTCTGATTCCTCATAATCTTGAATTCCCATATTAATTATATTATTAAGCATTGAACCTGAACTATGTTCAGGATAGTAGGAAGTGATCCTGAAGCAACTAAGATATTCCACACCAGCAAGGACTACCTGTGCTGGGTGAAGATGAAAATATTCTATTATTTGACGTGCCATAAGCGCCAAACCTAGATTACTGTTACTCAAATTAGGGGGTGTTAGAATGTCCTAGAAGACACTGCTAGCAGCCCAGGGATTAACTTTGTAGAAAGTATAAGAAGAATTAATCAATTACAATAAAATCATCTTTTAATATTGTTGATCCTTATCTTGATCTTTTAATCTGCAAATAATTTGGTGGGTTCAGGAGCCATTATTTGACAATAATTATGTTTCCATTTGATCCTGGCTCTTCTGATACAATACTACTCATATCCTCACATATGACTGTATTCAAGCAAATGCCCTGTGCCCTATAATATTAAATAATTGTGGTGCTGTAATGCAAAAAGCGCAACATAGACCCCATTCTGTAGCAAATCAAACAAGACCTCAGGCCCAGATGGTGTCCCCTGCTTGAAAACTTGTTTGAGCTACCCAGAGACCTCCTAGATTGGATTTAGGAATGTCAAATATACAGGAAGAAATAGAAGGCACATATGTGATGTGGTCAATTATTGTGGGCCAATTGCCATACCTGTCTCAAGTATTAGATTTTATTTTGAGAATATCTGTCATCTTATGGAGCCCAACATTCTCCAGTACATCAACATTGATGAACTATAGCTAGTGTACCTAAGATAATCTTGTACCAATTAAAGAAATTCTAGGAAGGTCCTGCTATTATGGAATCCCTTGATCTTTTAATACAGCTCATTTTCTTTTGGATCAAGGAGAGCCACCATGGAAAAGGCTGGGGCACATACCAACAAATACAAAACTTTATATCTTTAGCACCTCTGGGTACATAGCTGTATAGATTACACTTATACAACACAAACTTTGATTTATCAATATAATATAAATTGATTGTATTTTTGTCTTTGAGAGCAATGTACACCTCTGAATATGTTTCCAGGTCTCAATATTAGCAGGGCTGTTACATTTATAGGGTGATACCCAAGTTTTTTTTATAAGAACACAGCCCCTTGAATACACGCTATAAAAAGAAAACTGAAGCCCCAATCCCAAAAGTAGACTTGATCATAGACTGTATATTTGACATTTCAAGATGACAGTCTTAGTTAATATATTGATTGATGTCCCATTTGTGCTCCTTGGTGAGTAGGATTGACAGGCACTTGGGTTTCTCCATTTAAAAAACCTGACCAGTGTTGAGATACCAGTTGTATAGTCTGTTGGAAAATTTTGGATCTACTCCAATGATACCTCTTGTCTTCTTTAGGTCACTAGTATCATGTATAAACTTGATAAGGATAAGGCATGTTATGTCAGTAAAAAATTTACAAATAAACCATTTTGGTAAAGTTGAATCAGGATCCTGAACAGTGAATGGCATGAAAGCCATATGCACCTTGTTGTAGAAGGCTGCAACCTTCTTTAACACCTGTTGTCCCTCCAGAGTTCTATAAAGCTCAGGCTCTTAGTCATTATCTTGTTCACCATTGTTTACATAGGGCTCATAGCTAGTGTCAACCACTGGCTGTATCATTTCTATCATGGCTGTTGGGAATGACTCTTGACAGTAAACAGGCTCAAATACCAAAGAAGTGAGCTCAACTTTCTTGTTGTTCACTCTTTTAGATGTGGAAACCTTGGTGGACTTTCTTAATAGCTTTGGAACCCTTGTATTTATGCTCTGTGCCCTCCCACCACATGAAGCTTGAGATGGCTGTTGTGTCTGTGCAACCTCACCAACATTCTCTGCTCTCACATCTTCTTCCTGAGTTGGCACTTGTATTGCACTAACACAATTTTTGACCCAAAGGGATACCCCCAACCACAGCACACACCAGATGAGTTGCCACTCTGTTGTTGTGTTTGTTACATTTATAATTTAATAAAATATCAAATCAAGCTCAATTAAGTTACAACCCTAGTTTTTAATTTTACTTTTTATCTGAAAATGGTTATATAATTAGAATATACACCACCCAAATTTCTATTTATAGATTTTTATTTCTTAATTAGTTGTATTTGGTTTTAAATTGTCAATTTTAGAATACCTGAAATAATTTTCACCCTTCCCCCCAGATTTTACGCCATATTTAAACACCTAGCACAAAGTTTTTAAAATTTATGTTTCAGATCCTGTGCCTTATTTTAGATACCTTGGTATCATTCTTATTTAAATTTCATTTTAAACAACAATTGAGTGATTTTGCTTACATATTAAGTTGCTATGGTGTTTTGTTTTTGGTTTGAGTTTTTACTCATCACAACCAAGTGTATTTTATAACCATTTTAAATGGTAAAAATATGTACACCAAAGGTCAACTCAAACTATTTTTTTGTGAATTCATGTATTTTGGTTCTAATTTAAATATTTTTGTTTGTAATATGAGTACTTTGTTGTTGTGTTGACTCATTTCATCTATTAACAACAAAAATCCCTGTTAACAGAGTATATATTTTACACTGATAGTTGGAATTCAATTAAATCTGGTTCCATTTTTTTAAATCTGAAGCATTTTTTGCTTAGCTCCATAGCTTTGAAATAACTGTAATAATATCAGAGCAAGAAATGATAATTTTATTTTGGTGTAAAAGAAGGGCATTTATAGCCTTTATAGAATATAGGGATATAAACAAATATTTGCGATATACATATTATTCACAGCAGTAGGAAAAAGTAGCAATATACTGTGTGAGCTCCTCTTAAGAAGAACATTGCCTAGTTTTGAAAGAGTTATTCTTCCTGTGACACCTTTAATGAATAAGGTATTATCTTTAGCCCTGGTGAAAGTAGCAGGAGATAAATAGAAGTAGAATAGTTTGAGTTTCATATATGATGACACCTTTGTATCTGGACTTTGAACAGAAAGTTCTTACAGGGTTGAAATTAACGGATGTGAGATTAGGCTGATTGACCACAAATGATCAGGTTAATCATTGCACACAGATCTTAATCAGTTACACGCTGTATTATCACTGGCCATTATTATATTAATAGATATGACAGTTATACACCGTATAATTGCTAGTTTATTATAATAGATGTAACAATTATACGCCATATTATCATATGATTATCACTTAATTAAGTGCAGTTAGTATACACTGTGTAATTGCTAGTTTATTATAATAGATGTAACAATTATACGCCGTATTATCACTGATTGTCCCAATGTGATGTGATTATACGCTGTATATTGCTTACTATATTATAATTGATGTGCTTATTATACGCCGCATAAACGTTAGCCAATATAGTGAATATCATTGATTACACGGTGTGTAATCACAAAATCATCAATTGTATATCACCTATTCTACTCTACCAGACGTTGTATCAACTCAGCTCAACACAGCCTGATGAACTTATATGTCCATATCAAACAAGTGATATACAAGTGGCTAAGAAATACCGGGTCCGGATCAGTATTACACGGCGTATAATCAGGTTCCTTATTGGTTTGGGTCAGTATTACACGGCAGATAATCCTCTGAGTCACTAATGGATTGAGTCTGCTATTATACAGCGTATAATCCTCAATTTGACTTGTTGCATTAATAAGCAGAAGGTTTGCCAACCAGAAAAGGATCACTGATTAAGCCCTGCAAATGGAATACCAGAATTCTACCTTCCAATGTAGGAGGGCTGAACAGGGACAATTTCTAAGCACCAACTAAATATGGCGTAGTTTCCCAGAGCAATAATAGGCATATAATATACAGCTAATTGATAAATGGCAGTAGGCTAGCTCACAAAGAGCGTAGGCTGTAGCTGAGGTGCCATGGACGCCTGCTAAGGCCAGTAGCATATCCTGTGCCAAGGACAGCCAATCAGGATGAGTGTAGCCAGCAAAGATAGACCTATTGTGAAGGTAGCCACTGGGAACTGTCTGAAAGGACAAGAACAAGGGTTGTTGCAGTATATATTGATATAGACACCTGAAAGGACAAAAAAACAAAGTTCATAGTTACATCTGGATAGATTGCAGCTGCTGGCTAGATTGCACTCCAGTATCAATAAACGTAATTATCTTCTAAGTTCTATTCTATTGTAGTCTGTAGTGCTCTTGCATAGGATTAGGTAGAGTACATTGGCAAGGCTAACATATATCTGAACCTTTGAACATACCAGCAATATCACAAGTTGCTCAACATTGGTGCCCACTCAAAATTGAGCCTCTGCCAATGCCTCAGGAAACTGCCCCTGCCCGCCAGAAATTGTCCCTGGCACCGCCTCTGCCTAGCTTTATTGACAAGCATGGTCACGAGATGGAAACGTCTGACAGTGAGTGTGCTCCTGTCTTTTCCGTGAGCAACCCTGTGGTTGTTCACCCCCTGCAACTGTCCCTTTGGTTGTGGCCCCGTTACCCTCTGTTCCCGAGGGTTCTGCCTTGATTGGCTCATATGATTGCACACAGATTGTTGAGCTGGCCAAAACCTTGCTTTGGGGATTCCGCCTCTGTCCCTCAGATTGCCCAGACCAGAATATGAGCCTGTTCTTTCACTACCAGGACCAGGAGTCCCGCTGGCAGCTTTACTGGCTTTACTGCAACGCTACGTTCCAGGCTCTCCAGGAATGCCTTGGTAGTGGTGATCACGCTGTGGAATACCTTGCTGGCTTTGTCCAGCCTTCAGTAAAACAGCTCCAACTTGTGGCCGCCTAACAGAACCTCAAACTTTCCTCCCTTGGTGACGCCCTCCTCTCCTGCCGCCGCAACTGGGCTGAGCAATGGGCCACAGCCAACGCCTCCTTTTTGGAGATGCGTGCCGTGGTCCTGGCTAATCAGTCCATGGGGGGAACGCACATGCTTGGATTGATGAGCTGATTGACATACTGAACATGGAGTTCAGAACCATGGTCTACAAAGCAATGGATGCACGTGGAGCCTCCCTAGCATGGCTGCAAGACGTCCACAAGTTCTGTGCCGAGTTGGACAAATTTGGCGTTAGAATGGCAGACAACATGACCACGTTGGATCAAAACGTTATTGCCCTAGATAGAAAAGTAGAGCAGTTGGGCTCACGCCTCCACCAATTCAAAAAGTACGTTCTGGACAATTTCCAGAGACTGGAAACTAGAATTGACAACCAAGCAAAGGCGTCCCAATCATCTACACCAAAGCCGCTACCCTGCCCATACAGTGCAAAGATTTGTACACTCAAGAGCAGAATAGCAACCTTAGAAAGCACTATCCAAGGATATGAAGAGGAGTTTGCCAGAGCTCATGAGACTATCATGGCGCTACAAATGGAACAGCTGACACTGAGAGATGCCATCTCACGCCTTTCTAAAACAACTACAACTGTAGAGTCTGAGCTCTGTCAGAACAACCAGCAGATGGTAAATGACAAAGTCCATGATTGCCTGGATAGGATGGAAGCCCAGATGCAGCTACTGGCAACAAAAGGCTGCAACTGCATCTTGAGCAGCCATTGGACTTCATCTTCAACACATACAGATCACTATGAAGATGCTGCCAATACCTCCAAGGAGGAAGGGGAATCACCAAACAGGGGGATTCCCGAGGTCTTCACAACCCTTCCTTCAAGAGAACCCTTCTTGCCAAAGGCAACACCTAGGGCCAGGCATAGTTATATGGCAGATAGGCAATTCACCGCCTCCCCCTGCCAACCTCCCAAGACTACAGCCGTGAATGAACGGTTCAAACCCTTGAACCTTCCTAAATCCGACAAACAAGAAAATGTGCACTCCTTCCTAAGACTGTTTGAGATGGCCATGAGAGGCGCCATCAACCACCAAAAGGCAACCACACTCATCACCACACTGGACGCAACCAGCGTCAATCTAGTGATGCCACGCCTACCCGCAACAAACTGGACATATCAAGAGGCTAGGCAGGCAGTGTTGGAAGATTTTGGTGGGGAGGACATCCTCTTCACCAGGAAGTCTGAGTTTGGCGCAATAAAGTTCTCTCCTAGCAAAACCCTGCAGGAATTTGCAGAACAATTCTACCACAATGCGCTGGTACTCCTTGGCTCTGGTACAGTCTCCACCTTCAACATCCGCGCCGCAATGAAGCAGGCCACTCACCTGTACAAAGAGCTCCACAGAGCAATGGCCCCTGCCTACGCCAAAGGCAAAGACATGTCAGAAATTGTTGACTGCCTCCAAAGCCATGCCAAGACGTTTGGTCTTCCCAATTGCCCCAAGTCCAAACAGCCTAAGCCAGCCTACAAGAAACCACACTTTCAGAAGAAGGACTCCACTAAGACCTCTGTACATCCTCCTGACGTGAAGGGCCCCTACTGCATCGCCTGCAACACTGCTGGGCACTGGAAATCAAAGTGCCCATCCAACACCAAGAAGGTGCACATGGTACAAGCCCATCCCGCTGGCACAAGTGAGGGAAAAGCAAAGGCGGAGTAGAAGAGGGAAATTCTACCTCCGCCAAATCCCTCAACATTCCCATCAAACCTGGCCCCAAAGACCAATATCCCAAAGGGCTGCATGAAGACACAATCCACATGGTTGTAGCCAACAACCTCTATGCTGTGACAACACAGTCCCAAAGTAAAGTCAAGCAGGAAGAGGCCGCTCTGGTTGAAGTCTCAAAGCCATATGCAGCCCAGCTACAGGATGCCAGGGGAAATTGTCACTCACCATGTTCCAATGACACCCCAAACCTAAAGTCAATCCAAGTAGCTTTTCCGCTGGAGGAGCTTAAGTCCACATACCCCAATGTCTGCAAGAGTTTGCTCCGCACTAGGGAGAGTGACAAGGAGAATGGAATACACACATTTAAAAGCCTCAATGACTCTTATATTGATTGTACCTACATTGATATATTGGTTAACAAACATCACATTCAAGCCATAGTGGATAGTGGTGCTCTGTTTAACATCATCTCCACTAAGATGGTGAAGAAATTGGGTATAGCCCCGGATGTTGACTACAGATTGCCCTTTGGTACAGCTGGCAAGGAACCTACGTACTCTGTGGGAGCATACAGTGCACTACCTATGCAATTTGGCTCCATTGCGGTATCTGCTCCAGCAGTTGTACTGCCAAATGACACCTATGATTTCCTAATAGGCTCCTCCTTCTTGGTAAAATATGGAGCCATGACACACTGGGGTCTTGCCACCTTTGAAATCCTTGGGCAGACCCTACCCTTGTTCTTCAGTAAGGAAGGTCAAGACACCGTGCCCAAACCCTGCAAATTTGTCAACCTGGCCTACGCCAACAGAATTGTCCCTATAGAATACAAACTTGTTGGGAAACATAGGCGTAAACCTCCTACACAGATTCTGGAACATAAGGGTGTTCTGCTGAGGACCAGGTCCGCTTTTTCCCTGGAGTCTGGACACCAGAAGATTTTGGAGACTGTGTTGTCTGTGGTTGTCCCTGAAGGGCTATATGGAGAAGTTGTTGAACCCTGGGGCCGTTCTTGCTTCAAACCGTGCATTGCTCCAGGCATTGTTACCCCTGGTCAACAGGAGATACATGTTCTCTTGGCCAACCTCACAAAGAAGACGCTTTCTATCAAGAAAGACCAAGTAGTAGGCTTCTTACACTTCTACCCTACAGAGGAACTATCTGAGGTTAAGGGATTTGGTACATTTGAGGAAATGGGTATACCAGACAAACCTGGACCAGCAGTCCACCTGACTACCCCCTAGCCAACCTTTCCTCCCTTGACCCTGAGGAGCAAGCGCAGGCATCTTCACTGTTTGAGAAGTACCACTTGATCTTTGCAGAAAGCAACCATAATCTGGGTTGTGCTGATGGAGTAACCCACCACATTGATACAGGAACCACTCCTCTAATCTGCATGCGCCCTATACAACAATCCAAAGCCAATAAAGAAGTTGTCTCAGAAGAAGCCAGCAAACTGCTAAAACAGGGTATGCTGATCCTGTCCAAAAGTCCTTGGGCATCTCCTATTCTGATTTTCAAGAAGAAAGATGGCTCCAACCGGGTTGTCATCAATTATTGATGCCTCAATAAGGTCACCAAGAAGGACTTGTATCCCCTGAATTGCATAGACAACACATTGGACCGCCTCAGGGGTGCCAAGTACTTCTCTGCTATGGACCTCATATTGGGCTATTGGCAGATCAAGCTACCTCTCAAAGAACAAGAAAAATGCGCCATCATAACCTCACAGGGATTATTTCAACCAACAAGGATGCCAAAAGGGCTGTGCAACGCCCCTGCAACCTTCCAGCAAGCAATGGACACCATCCTAGGTGAACTTAAACTCTCCTGTGTCCTAGTGTACCTGGACAGCAGCAATGTCTTCTCCAGGACTTTCACAGAACATCTAGCTCATTTGGAAGAGGTCTTCAAGCAGTTAGCTGCTGCCAATCTTAAGATAAAGCCACACAAATGCCAGTTCTTCAAAGATCAGCTGAAATACCTGGGCTTTGTTATAGACAGTCACGGCCTACAGCCCCAACCCGCAAAAACTGAAGCCATATCCAAGATGAAGCGTCCTGAGTCAAAGCGTGATATACAGGTTTTCTTGGGTATGGTTGGCTACTATTGACAGTTCATCCCCTGCTTTGCGGCCATTGGAGAACCTCTCTTCCACCTGCTGAAGTCAGGAGTCAACTTTGTATGGAGTAAAAAATTCCAAGGAGCCTTTGACAAGCTACGCTTGGCCTTGTCAAGCAACCCTGTTCTGATGTACCCAGACTTTGAAAGACCATTTGTGATCCATACCAACGCCTTGCTTACTGCAGTTGGGGCTGTACTATCCCAACTTGAAACAAAGGACTCAAACACCCTGTAGCCTATGCCAGCAGGACACTCAACGTTCACAAACGCAACTATACAGTGACAGAGCGCAAATGCCTGGCAGTCATCTACACATGCAAGCAATTTTGGGTCTACATTCATGGCGTACAGTTCACAGTGGTCACTGATCACACATCCCTAGCTTGGCTCCAGAGCCTCAAGGAACCAGAAGGCCAACTAGCTCAATGGGCATTGAAACTACAGGCCCTAGACTACAAGATCCTTCACTGTCCTGGCAGCAAGCACCAGAACGCGGACTGCCTTTCCTGCTTACCCACCATGGCCCTGGTGAGCTTGTTAGCGGATCAGCTGTACCAGAAGATGATGACTGGGAAGTTTAGCAACAAACCTGAGAAAGTTTAGCATATTCTACAGGACCTTCAGAATGATACAACACTACACAATGGCGTACTGTACAAGCTAGCGTATGGTAAGGAACACATATTCCCTCCTCTCTCCAAAAGGACTAGCATTGTTACAGCCGCTCATAAAGCGACGGGTCATGGCGCCTTTCAGAAGACCAAAGAGATCCTGTCTTGCACTTACTTTTGGGAGGCAATGAATTTTGACATTCAGGAGACAATTGACTGCTATATCAAATGTCAAGGGAATAAACCCCTACGCAAAAGCACAACCTACCAAATGGTACAACCCCATTTTGCTTGGCATACTGTATCAATGGACGTAGTGGGACCACTCCCACGTAGCGGCCCTGGCTTTTGATATGTGATAGTAGCTATAGATCACCTAACTAAGTGGGTGGAAGCCCGGCCCCTAAGGAAAGTTGACGCCCCCTCTACTGCAAAATTTGTCTTGGATGCCATTATACTTTGCCACGGCTGTCCCCAGTTCCTGCTCTCAGATAACGGGACTAATTTTACGGCCTCTGTAATATCAAGGGTGAACAATCTCATGGGAGTCCGCGGAGTACTCTCCACTCCCTATCACCCTGAAACCAATGAGATGGTGGAATGTGTCAATGGTACCCTAACCCAGATCCTCTGGAAATTGGCTTCATCACATACATCCTCTTGGGAAACATACTTAGGAGCAGCAGTGTTTGCGTACAACATCTTGTTGCATTCCACCACGGATGCGTCCCCTTTTCAGCTGATGTATGGTCAACATCCTGCCATTCCGCCTGTCCTATACTCAGCCACAGGCAACCCTGGGCAGCTTTCCTACAATCAGTACCTAGGACAACTGGCCAACACCCTCATCAAATTGCAGGCATCTTCTTTTAGCAACACAGCTACCAAAACCCAAGCCAGATTTGAAAGAGACTCCGCTAGTAGGGCTCCATTGCCTTCTTTTGAGGTAGGGGAGGGGGTCGCATAATGCAACACTAGAGGAACAGGTAGATCCCACAAACTAGACAAACTATGGGTAGGTTCTTTTGAGATCATAGAGAAGACCTCAACTGACGCCTACATCATCAAGGATAATAATAGTAGACGCATATTCAACCGCGTACATGCAAAGTTCCTTTGCCCATTCTGCACCCCAAAGGAAGGGCCTAATTAAACACTATCTGAACTTGACATAAAAAATAACATAAGTAATATAGGCACATCCTATGATTCATGATAGGGAATATATAAAGAGATATGGAAATATAAAAATATAAAAAATATTAGAATATAAAAAAGATATAAATATGAAAATAAAATATAAAAGTGCACTATAAAGAAAGAGGACTTAGTCCTATGTAGATTTATAGGTGAGCTTTCTCCTCAGGCTCTTCAGGGACATCATGGGTGGTGGCCTCTACATAGTCACCAAAAGCGTGGGTGGCCACCACCTGATAAAGAACAACAACATTCTGTAACCACATGCATTGCGCTTCAGGGGACAGCTGTTCCCAGTGCATAATGGGTGCACTCAAGGCCAGCTCCCCCCCTGCAAGGCAACCCAGCCCACACTTGATAAGGAAGCACGCTCCCAACACCAGGCACTCCACAATAAACCCTTTGGAGGGGTAATCAGCCGGAAGTCCCCGCTGGCGGCAAAGCACTTCACATCAATAAAACTCTAGAATGGCCTGCATCTGGGCCAATGAACCCCAAGGCAGCAAAGGCTTTGGCACAAGGAAAAGATTCCCTACCAAAGCCATATAAGGGAGATACTGGGAGGGATCCCCCGTCTCCAGCTTCTCCAAAGTTAGATTAATGGCCGCCGCCAGTTGGTTGTGCTGGTTATCAGTGCGTCAAAGACCCCACTGACGGGTAGAGTTGGGACTGGGCCCCCAAGCACGGGACCAGACCCGCACTAATGCACGGTTGAAATTGATCACCTGCGCGTACTTGGCATACAATGCCACATTGGAACGAGGCGGTTCCACTAAGACCCCCTCAAGAGGCCAGGCCAGCTTGCAAAGGGCCACAGAACAAACAGCAGGTGGATGATACTGCTTGGAGTGGCAAAGGCAGGAGTGGACGTCTACCCCCTGGCCACAAGACAGAAGGACAAAGAGAAACTCACTCAGAAGTTCATAGCCCTGAAAAAGGCCATCCACTTCAAAGTCCGCATGATCCGGGTTGTACATTAAGACCACAGATTCCAACAAAGCCAGATCAGGGGTGTAAGGTACGGTAGGGGCGCGGGGAACAACGGCCCTGGCCCGAAAGACCTCTGGGTCCACAGGGGTAGCTCAATTGGCTCTTCCAATCACCAAAGGAGGACAATCTCCCTGCTTGCCTTCTTGCTCCAGGATTGGGATATTTGGACACTGGAAGGGATTGGTCACCAAGGTGGTGGCCAGGGACAACTCCGAGCGAGTGTCACTACCATGAGCTTGTAACAAACACCAACCGTAAAATTGGAGACGGCATGCCTCCTTACTCTGGCAACTGAATTCCTGACAACGCTCCACAGACATGGTAGCCAGGAACTCCTGGTACTCCTCTTTGCTGCTAAGCCAGAAAGACGTGGTTGAGAAAGCCATAATGCCTGACTCTCTTCTTACCCCCCTATTTATGGTCAAGAGGGGGGAAATGTGAGATTAAGCTGATTGACCACAAATGATCAGGTTAATCATTGCACACAGATCTTAATCAGTTACACGCTGTATTATCACTGGCCATCATTATATTAATAGATATGGCAGTTATACGCCATATAATTGCTAGTTTATTATAATAGATGTAACAATTATACGCCGTATTATCACTGATTGTCCCAATGTGATGTGATTATACACTGTATATTGCTTACTATATTATAATTGATGTGCTTATTATACGCCGCATAAACGTTAGCCAATATAGTGAATATCATTGATTACATGGCGTGTAATCACAAAATCATCAATTGTATATTACCTATTCTACTCTACTGGACGTTGTATCAACTCAGCTCAACACAGCCTGATGAACTTATATGTCCATATCAAACAAGTGATATACAAGTGGCTAAGAAATACCAAGTCTGGATCAGTATTACACGGCAGATAATCCTCTGAGTCACTAATGGATCAAGTCTGCTATTATACGGCGTATAATCCTCAATTTGACTTGTTGCATTAATAAGCAGAAGGTTTGCCAACCAGAAAAGGATCACTGATTAAGCCCTGCAAATGGAATACCAGAATTCTACCTTCCAATGTAGGAGGGCTGAACAGGGACAATTTCTAAGCACCAACTAAATACAGCGTAGTTTCCCAGCGCAATAATAGGCGTGTAAGATACAGCCAATTGATAAATGACAGTAGGCTAGCTCAAGAAGAGCGTAGGCTGTAGCTGAGGTGCCATGAACGCCTGCTAAGGCCAGTAGCATATCCTGTGCCAAGGACAGCCAATCAGGATGAGTGTAGCCAGCAAAGATAGACCTATTGTGAAGGTAGCCACTGGGAACTGTCTGAAAGGACAAGAACAAGGGTTGTTGCAGTATATATTGATATAGACACCTGAAAGGACAAAAAAACAAAGTTCATAGTTACATCTGGATAGATTGCAGCTGCTGGCTAGATTGTACTCCAGTATCAATAAACATAATTATCTTCTAAGCTCTATTCTATTGTAGTCTGTAGTGCTCTTGCATAGGATTAGGTAGAGTACATTGGCAAGGCTAACATCTATCTGTAGCTTTGAACATACCAGCAATATCACAAGTTGCTCAACAACAGATAAGGTTTCATTCACAAACAAATTCTTATCTGAATTCATCAATGAAAATGAAGTGAAACCAACATATTCTGAGGCAGGAGGTTTCAAGAAACCATTGGAGGAAGTTGATTCTCTGACAGTGATATTGATTTCTGGTTTGATGCCAAAGATGATCTCATACAGGCTGTATCTAGTTGCCGCATTCCCACATACTCTATACAATATCAGCACTGTGAGTAAATGGTTGGCCCACTTAGTGGGGCTGTTGGGTGATAGTTCATCAAGTGCTTGGACAAGAGACCTATTAAGTCTCTTGATTCTCCTGTTAGCCTAGAGGTGGTATGACATGGTCATATTGTTCTTAATGTTGTAACTGTGCTGTTTTAGCAGAGTTACAAGGGGAAAATATTTGGAAACTAGATAATATTCTTTATTGAGAGATACATATTATATAGTCATTATGAATCATGGATAACAGGGACATGATTGTGTTGATCACTCAGTTGGATGGTGAAGGGAGTGGCTTGATCCTGGTAATGAGTCAAGCACCAAATTGAGGTATCCACCATAAGGGATTAACATTTGTTCATGTTGTTGGATTTGGAAATTTGAGTCAACTTCCTAGTTTGGCTTCAAGTCACTGGGAAGTTAGGTTGCAGATCACAAACCCACTTAATTAGAGCTTTGCCGGTGGGTTAAGTATGCTGTTTTGACATTAATGTCTTTTTTGGCCAGTTATATATTTGTATTCTCTGCTGTGAGCTCCTTGCTTCTGTCAGAGATCAAGAGTTATGGGGTGCCAAATTTAGCCACCATTTTCTTAACAATAAAACATCTTGTTTCACTGCATGTGTGCTGTTTAATTATTTTTTCTACCATTTTATCTTGTGATATATTATACCACAGTGATGATATAATGCTTGCTATTGGGTCTCCCAGGAATGGGGCCTACAATTTCTAGGATCCATACCTTAAAGAGGTTTCCAACAGAGATGGGTAGTACTGACTTGGGAGGAGTTTGGGACTTGGCAAATTTCTTGCAAATTTCACAATGGTTCACCAACTCAAAGGTGACCTGGTATAGGGTTGATCACTAGTAATTAGTTTTGAGGAACTAAAATAGGTTGTGGGCTACAGTATGGCCTAGGTTTCAATGATACCTTAATAGAATATCTACTCTTTGTGACACAGGTACATAAGGAACAATGAAGCCACCAGTCATTTTACTATTGTTGTATATATACTTCTGGGAAGTATAATAAACGAGATAAAGGGAAAGATTAAGAAGAGAATGACACTTTATTGGATATAAATATAGGATTATATATAGTATCATGGAAAGCCACATGCCGTCCATGTATATCATGATGGTCATGGGGCTTATCTGAGTAATGTTCCTCTTAAGTCACAAGGCTTACTCAAGTTGTGTTCCGCTTAGGAGCTGGATTTTGTGATCCCTGTAATAGATTGTTGAATGATAGTGGTGCCACCATCTTAATGATTAGTTGATGAGACATTTGGTGAACTATCTGGGGCATCAATTCCCCAAGAGGGAGTAATCAAAGATGTTGCAACACTATGGAGAAGCTATGGAAGTCAGCAAACTGGTTCTTGTTTTTTAATAATGCTGTTTGGGTTAGTTCAGTGGTCCCTTTTAGAAACCCTTGTTATTAAAACACATTAATAGGAGGGGTTGCTTGGAATCAAGACCTGCTGCTCCATGGGAATGCCATAAGTACAGACGTGAGAGGGCATTATCCACCTTTAATTTGGGTTCTGGCTTTTAATCAATTGACACAGGGAATCATTGGATTAGTTTCATCCATTTGGTTTGACACCTTGAAAGGTTAATATGTGTTTTAAGGTATACAAGGGATTTGTGGTCTGTTAGGCAGGTGAAATATTTTTTGTAGTCTAAATAGCACCTTCATTTGATGAGAAAGTGTACTATGATCAACATTTCCTGGTCATGTATGGGATAGCATAATTCTCTGCCCATAATCTTGTTGGATTTGTAGGTCACAGGCAGATATTTGCCTTCTAATTTTATTTTGAGTACCCCTCCCATTTCAATGCCTGAAGTGTCAGGTTCTATTTGGTAATCTCATCTTGCATGGGGTATCAAAGGAGAGATATCTCAATGAGTTTTTCTTTAGTTGCCTGAAGTTGTAATCTTATAGGGGTATTCATTCAGCTTTGAAGTTCTTGCCCATGATCTTTGAGAGGGGGCAATGAAAGCACTACATTTGGGGATAAAAAGTCAACAATATGCAACCATCCCAAGGAAGATACAAAGTTTATACCAGTCTCTAGGGGGTGGCATATTGTAAATGACCTTGACTTTGCCTGGGTATGGTCTCATTCACTTGGTGCCAATAATGTGGCCCAAAATGATAACTTTTTCTGATAGAACATGTGTTTAGAGGGCTTGGCTAGCAGAAAATTGTCTATGAGGGTTTGTAATACTGTGTGTAGTTTAATTTTTGTGATGTGCTTTAGATGAACTGAAGAAAATGATGTTGTTCAAGTATAAAAGAGTGTGTCAGCTAATTTTCTTGGAAAACACTTCATTCATGTACATGACAAAAGTGTAGGGTGCATTAGTCATTCCAAAATTGAGCCACACACCAAAATGATCTATATTTAGTTCTAAAGGCAGTTTTAGGGATGTCTTCTTCCTTGAATCTGATTTGGTTATACCCAGAAGTTATATTTATCTTGGAGAAGTACTTTGCGCCCCAGTGCAAAAAATAATTTGTCAATTATCAGTAGTAGGGAGCAATTTTTCACATGACTTCATTTAGCACTTGTTAGTATGTTACTAGTCTGAGGGAGCTATCTTTCTTTTCCACAAAAAAGACTGCAGCATAATATGGAGATTTTGATGGCCTGATCAGCCTATTGTCCAGGGCTTCTGTCAAGTGTTTACACAGCGCATCATCCTCATTTGGGGTCAGATAATATATAGGGCATGCCTTTGGTAGACTGCCTGCAATGGTGGAGTTGCCGCAAAATTCTGAAGTGTTCAAAAAATGAGGTATAAAATACCAAATGTTCAAAGAATTAATAATGAGTAAAAATTGTAAAGTTGAAATGCACAGGCAAAAATCTCCAAGCAAAGGAATTGGTAAAATTCAGCCTAAGAAAACTAAAACATACAACAAGAAATCAGAGATTGAGAAATGGTCACTGGATTTTAGAAGTAGAGAATATCACAAATTGGTTCAACAATTTCCTTAATTTTGAGATCAGGAGCTTCAAAGAATAGAACAGAGGCCGCAGACACCAAAAAATTGATGCTATAGCCTGTAAGATATCTCACAGGCATGTACACAAGAAGAAGCTCCATATTCTGTAAATTCTGTCAAAATGAAAACTGTAAAACTAGTGTTAAGTTATGTTGTTTATTGAACTACTGCAGTAGTTCTAGTAAATTATCAAATGATATTGGGACTGGTAATAATGCTGACATGGCAGGGGTCAATTTTTGTCACCAGGCCTCCACAATATACCAAAAAATGTGTGACATCATAAATTGTTTTTTGAGCCAAAAAACACCAAATCACTTGATTTCACATTTTTGGCAGCTTTTTGGACACAATTGAGGATTCTGACCAAACTTTGGCATAAGTTGCTACAACCCCTTGTTTTCAGTGGCCTTATTTAAAACAGCCAGAATCTTTATGGGCTTCTTTTGCACTGACTGTTGCTGCTTATTTTTCCAAGGGCAAGTAATTCCAGCAATGATGTCACTATCTGTGAAACTGTCCTTCAACTGGATGGAATTCTCAATGTGTCTTTGAGGGGGCAATCCTGGGAGAGTCTCCTTGAAGACTTCAGGGTATTATGCAACTATGGGGTGTAACTTTCTTTCCCTGCACTTCTGGTCTCTGCTGTGTGAAAGTGTACTGCTTCATAATTGCAAGCACCCCAGTTGATCTTGCTGAGGTTGTCATGCTCAGCTTGGGTCTCAGTGATTCTTAAAAATATATGATCACTGATTAGTTTGTCTGTGGAGATGAGATAGATGTGGTTGTGGACTCCTTTACCCTCTATTGTTAGGGTTAAGGTCGCCCAATCCATGTGATTTTGATCTTTTTTAGCCAATACAGGACCAAAAAGGTTGTAGTGTGAAGCTTAGGATTGGGGTCTCTATGGTACTGTTGAATTTTCCTAGCTGGATTGTAAAGAGTCTTATCTCTTCTTGTATCTGCAGCAAATGACTATCAGTGATATCTACCCCTTTTATGATGCTAAGTATGGTTGTTATCTTTGTGACATTGACTAGAATTTTGTTTACCATGGTGCAGCTGGCTCTTAAATGGAAACTGTGGCAAAATCAACTGTATTAATGAAAAAGTGAGAATTCAAAAGTGGGAATCTAAAAGTGGTCACTATATCACCTTTTAAATTTCAAAATGACATCAAAACAATTTATCTGGAATTAAACATTGTTATATACATAAAGAACACTTGTTATTCATTCTTTTGACTAAAAAACCAAATAAAATTAGCTGCTTTATTATAAAAAGCCATTTTGAAAATTTAAAAATGGTTGGATTGGCCACTTTTAGATTCTCTCTTTTGAATTCTAAATTTTTCATTCATACAGTCAATTTTACCACAATTGCCTCCTAAATACAGGAGAGTGAGCCCTTTGTAAGTGCAAAAATGGAAATGATATAACATGAGTTTAATGCTGTTGTTGGCTATAGAAAAGATAAGGGACATCAGAAGGAACTTTGCCCATGATGTTTCTATCAAACTCATACAAGTAGAACTCTGGTATATTTTGTTGCAAGTTGTTGCTATAGTTGGGGGCCCTAACTTGCTTATTAGGTCTCCTGAGCATTTCCTGCTTCTTCACCTTCCTGGGTTGCGCTACTGCAGAAGTGGGTTTTATTGCTTTTTGTAGCAGACCCCACAGTTTGAAAGCAGTTTAAGGCCTACTAGCTGGTTGTGCTCATCCTGGCTGAACGCCACAGGTAGGTCTGTTTTGTGTCTTTTCAGTGTAGGTGATCTGGGTATGCTCATGGAGGGAATTGTCAGTCCCTACAGCTATTTCTGCCTCATTGTAGGCGCTCTTCAGGTCCACACAGTTTCTCATAATCACACGGGGATGGAGATATGGTATGAGGCTTTCTGTCAGGAAGCCAGGCATAGGTGGAGACATTACATGACTCTGGACGGGGTACTGCTGGGCCAGTAGGTAATGCCCACCATAGGATGGGTGCTAACTTTATAATATAGGATACAGATTGCCCAAGCAAAGATCAGGGCCCAGAGTTGGGCACCATAGTGTCTACCATTCCTTTCAAAGTAATGTAGAGTACTCCAAACAGTTGAGTGGACGTGGTCTTGGAGGCAGTGGGGGATCCATTGGGCGGTTGAGTTGCGGGGTTAAGGGCGGGATCATGGGGACAAAGTATGCCGGTAGATAATTGTACTTGTCTTTGAAGAATAGGGGCGGCACCTCAATCCTCTTTCCTTTGTGTCTTATGTATTCAGTCTCTCTAGTTCTGGCCAAGGGGTTAGCAATGAGGATGTCTCTAAGTTGTACTCCGAGTAGGCGGGGTTGGGCAGGTATTTGGTAAAATGCACAGATCCAAAGGGGGCTCCAGGGGGACGGTATAGTGCCTTATGCAGGTTGACAGGTTAGTCTCTGGAGGAGGCGGTTGTCTGATGGTCTACTTGGCTGGAGTTGAGATGAAAGATCACTAAGACTAAATAAGGTAGGATTTGTTTGAACTAAAGGTTCATAAAACTTTATTATCAAAAATGACAATATGATCATCACCATACCACCAGGGCTTTTATACAATGGGTTTTTGCTTCTTCAATTTTTGCAGGGTTCAGGTTTGCAGACAAGGCACTGGCAGGGCATGGATCTTGGCTTATAGTCTTGAGGGAGGCAGATCCAGGTTGTGCCTGCTCTGGTGAATAGATTTGGTGATTCTTTGTTCTGCCGCTACTCTTCACCACATCACCTGAGCAGTCCAATTGTATTACCCATTCTGGACAGAAGATTGGCAGCTGCTGGTGGTCATTGGCAAAGCTAGAAGTAGTTTTTGTTTTAACCTCCTTTAGGAAAGCTAAAACCTCTACATAGATCTGGATCTTTGGTGGCACAAGATTGGCAGCAATCTGGTGACCATTTGGGGAATTGTCCTTGGGAGAATGGAGAGTCTTGGAGTAACTCAATAACTTGGGTTTGCAACTCAGGGAGTTGGAGGGTTCCTGTCCATCCTGGGTGACTTTATTAGCCTTTGGAGGGTCAGGGTTCAATTCTAGGATTTCCAATTTTGATATTGAACTTCTGGTCTCAACACTTGACAGGCTGGCAGGGTCCTGTTCCTCCTGGTTGGGGCAAGGCATCTCTGACAGGCCATGGTTTGACCCAACTGGCAGTTGAGCAGGCTCCTGTTTACTATGGTAAACATAAAGCTTTTCCTGAGGCCCAGGGTTCAATTCACAAGTTTTCATTACAAGTACTGAAATGTCATTCATGACACTTTCCCAGAAAGAGAGGAAGGTGTCTGGACTTTCAAACATCATTTATGATAGAGCTGAGCAATGAAGCTCCTCCCAAGTGTGGATGGATTCATTACCAGTGCATGTTTGCTTAATCTTGCGCATCTTGCAGGCACCAACATTCTCAGACATTTCCTTGGCAAACTTTTCAGGGACGGCTTCCTGACATCTTTCCAAGGCACTGTCTTTGGCAGGCATGTCTTTGTGTCATTCTGCTGACCAGATTGCAGCATTTTCCATGCAGTAAAAGGCTATATATGGGACCCAGAAATGTTAGAGGCACATCATTTCTTTCCAGTTTATTGTGGACTGCCCTTAACCAGGTGTTGGTGTTATCTGTGAAGAAGCCCAAGAAGGAGCCAAATTTGGCCAATAGAGACAGGATGCAATATGTGTTGGTATGATGTTTGGGTCAGACATCAGAGTGGGCATAGTGAGTCCTCCTGATGCTCATATGGTGTTGAACTAAGATGTGGGAATTGATAATCTTTTCCAGAGGGTCAAGCCATCTGGGACTACAATTCTTATGGTATAGGGTTACCATCTGTTGGGAAGGGTGTCTATTAGCTGGTAGTGGTGTGCTTCTTGCGTACAAGTGTAGATGGTAATTTTGTTTTAAAGTTGGTATGATGGGGAAAATCCACTTGTGCTACCACTGTCATAACTGTACTGAAAGCTGCAGTTACCAAAAGGAATGAAAGAGAAATTGGTATATGATAGTATTTATTAAAAAATATAGGTGCTTTATACCTGATAAGAGGCCATCAGGGGGTGGCATATGGAAAATAGTTTCTTGGGTTGATCTTTAATAGCATGTGACAGATCTTATTTGGATAACATAGGTGAATCAATAACTGTGGTAATCAATGAGGGCTTGGCTGAGTGACATGGATGAGTAGTTGCCTAAATTATGTGACAGGTCAAGTCAAGTCAGTTGAAGGAGGGATATCTGATCCATTAGGAATTTGACTCATTGCAACATTAGGCCCCTTCTATTTTTCTGAACTAAGTTGACTATGTCCAAGTTTTAGTTGATTTTTCTTACATATGGCTCAGTTTTCCTTGTAAGGACAGCTTTGAAAAACTCTGTACAAAAGATGCACAAAGCTTTAAATACAACTGATTTCTCTAAAAAAAGGTGCTGTACATGAACAATGGGTGCATCTAATACAGACATCACACAAATAGCTGAGTTTGCCAATCATAGGAAGCAAGCATGGATAGGAGGTCATCTTTTAAAGGTGGCTCTGTTGCAAAGCTGAATAGATACATTAAATAATGAGAGAAAGAAATCTAAGGTGGAAGGTGATCCATAAAATAGTTTTTAAAGCAGCCTTAGTAGCAGGGATTAAATTCAAATAAAATATATATATAAATAAATGGCATAGTATAATTATTTCTTAAAGTTTAAACTGGTTCTTGAAAGTTAGATACCAATCTGTTTTATTAAAATTTGTATGGAATAGAATTAATTATTCTGATGATGATATAAATAAAATAATCAAGTGTTTTTCTGATGAGAATATAGATATTTTTTGAAATCTATATAGCTTTGTAGAGAACTTAACTCTGCATCTATTCATATATAATCTACATAATACAAAAATGAGTTATTGTTAAGAAATACAATTTAGATGTTTATTGGTGTTTTGTATACATATTGGTTGATGTGTGATCAATCCCTGGTCACCCTTTATTTCAAGGACACTATGGTATGTGTCTGTCAGGGTGAAGTAGAGTGAGAGATTGTCATAATTGATCAAATGGGGAATGTATACCAAAATGAGGATGTCATTACCAATGAGAAGGAGACAATGTGTGTTTACTTGGAAATGGTAACCCTTGAAGAGAAAATAAGGAAAGGTACAGCAGAAGATTATGAACAGGTACATCCAAAAGACCTTAATTTGGCTCAAAATCAAGGAATCAGCAGCATATATGGGCTCACACAAAAAATTGCGGGTTTCAGGTATTATTTCAGCAGGAGGAGGAAGATTACCAGGAAATTGCAGAGGTGAGAAAGAAGAATCTAGCAGTCTGGTTATTAAAAACCTGATTAGAAAATATTTAAATAAGTGAATCATTGAAGAAATATATTTATTGAGAGTAAAATATCAAACTACTAAGATAGTTTTGTGGGGACCATTGTTACTTAAAGCCTTTGGGTGCATCTTAATGAGGTGGCCTCCTTGTATGTAATATTTAGACAGCTTACAGATACCACCAATAGTGGTTCTGTAAGCTGTTACCTGACCTCCTTTGAGGTCAGGATTTGTTGACCAGAAAGTCAAGGAAGGGAAAATTGGGTGTGGGGCATATGCACCCCACTTGGACCCAATTTTTTGAGGCATCACCCACTTGCAATCAATTGTTAGATTTAAATATACAATCAATTCAAGAAGGCAGGGCTCTGGGCTGGGTTTTACCAGGTGGTGGCGCTTTGGCCAAGCCACACCCGGGAAAACTATGGCTGTGAAATTACTCTCCTTCTTTGGTGACGGGGACTTTCCATCTCCTGGGAGTGCTGTCAGTGTGTAGTTCTTGTGGGCAGGATGAAGTTTCATGGCAGCTAGGATGGCCTTTACTGGACCTAATGCCTGGGGATTATTCTTGTGGAATTCCTGGAGCATTTCTTGGGTGTGAGTTAGGTTGTAGTGAAGGATCCAACAGTTTTCTGAGGCCGGGTACCCCTTCCACGCCACTAGGTAGTGCAGATGCTTAGGTGATAGGTTGGATGCAATTATTGATTCTAGTTCATATTCCAATTTTCCATCTACCATTATGGGATCAGGAGTAGATACAGGGGGACCTTCATACTTAGTTAAGAGACATTAATGAAATGTGCTGAAGATGTGGAAGGAGAGAGGGAGGCCCAGTGGTAGGCTGAGGATCCAATCTTCTTTAAGATTTTGAAAGGACCTACTATTTTGGGATTTAGCTTCTGGCAGGGCACCTTTAGTTGCATGTTCCAGGAGTCAACTAGTACTTAATCACCAATTTTGTATGTGGACCCTCTCTTCTTTTCATGCCTGCATAAGCCTTGTAAGTTGTCACATCATGATTTAAGGACTCTTTGACTTCTTTGTGGATTCTTTTTAAAGCTGCTGCCTGTGAGGATGCCAATTCCACTTTGCTACCTGAGAGTGAGCCAAAGTTACATTGGGGGTTGTAGCCATAATTTGCGTAGAATGGGGAGACATTGTATGAGGAGTGTGGGGCATTGTTGTAAGCAAACTGGGCAATTAGTATGTTTTGGGATCAGTTATCTTGTTCAGCGTTAGAGTAGCATCTAAGAAATGTTTCCAAGCATCAATTCACCATCTCTGTTTGGCCATCAGATTGGGAGTGGTAGGCTGTTGATCTGCATAAATTAATATTAAGGAGTCTGGAGAATTCCTCCCAAAATAGTGCTGTGAATTGGGGACCTCTGTTGCTTATGATCTCTTGGGGGATTCCATGGTGAGCAAATAAATTGTTTACAAACAGTTTGGCCATCTGGACTGATGTGATTGTGGTTTGGCAGGTGATGAAATGACTCATCTTTGTGAAACAATCTACCACTACCATGATTGCATCATAACCATTCAATGGGGGAAGTTCTATTATGAAATAAACAGACAGAGATGTCCATGGACCATTTGGAATTTGTAGAGGGATCAGTAGACCTGTCTGTTTGAGACAGGAGGACTTTGACCTTAGAAAAACCACACAGCCCTTCAGATACTTAGCTACATCTGATGTGAGACCTCTCCAATCAAATTGTCTGCAGATTATCTCTATGGTCTTATTTTTCCCTTGGTGACCAACTAATATGTTGTCATGGTGGGCCTTGATGAATCCCAGGCAAATATCACCATCAGGCACCCACAGACGACCATTGTGAAGTATGGTACTGTTTTCAGAACTGTAGTAGGTGTGGGGAGTAGATTGAATTGCCAACTTAAACAACTGGAGGTACCACTTGTCTAAAGGTTGTATCAAATTGACTCTAGCTACAGATTTGGGTTAGCAGGTTCTTGAACACTTAAGTTGCAGACTGTTTCAATGGAGAGAGTATAGAATGTCACTGGGGGGAATCATCACTTTTGTATTGAATTCTTGTTCAGCCTTAAAGTCTGGAAGGAATGCTGGGTTACAACTGAGGGAGTCCACCAAATGGTTATCAATGCTTTTGATAAACTCATATTGGAATTTGAACTTGACTAGAACTTTATACCATCTGGTCTGACGTTCAGTTAAGAGACAAGGTTCACAGTAATACAGTAGGGCTTTGTGGTCTGTCCCTACTGTAAATGGGTGTGTGGCTGAGAAAAGGTGATGCTACCAGTATTTCATAGACTCTACTACTGCTAATAACTCCTTGTCATAGATCATGTAGCTGAGCTCTTTGGACCTCATTTTCCTAGAAAAATAGCCCACAGGGTATTCTAGTCTATCATCAGCAGTTTATAGAAGGACAAAAGCAATGTAAAATTTGGAGGCATCTGTGGCTAAGATGAAGGGTTTGGAGGCATCAACATGGCAGAGCATGGTTGCAGAATACATGATGTTCTTGACAGTATTGAACACAGCATTGAATGTGCGGACCATTCCAGAGTTCTCTTCCCACTAGCAGTGTAAATGAGGGCTGCTGTTTCTGATAAGTGGGGGTGAAGCGTTTCAAGAAGTTGCATGTTCCCAGAAAACTGCATATTTGGGTAATGTTTGTTGGGGTCTGCCAATTCCTGATTAGAGCTTCCTTGTCAGGGGAAATAGCATGGCCTTTCTCCAGGATCAGATTTCCTAAGAAAGGAAACTTACTATTGAAAAATTCACGTTTGCTCAGTTTGATGACAAGATTGGCCTTTTGGATCCTTTCTACTAGGGCACAAATGTGGGTGGCATGAGACTCCTCATCTGGAGAGTATACTAAGATGCCATCAATGTATGCAATAGCACATTTCCCAATGAGTTCACCCAAGACTGCATTGATCATCTTCTGGAAGACTGCTGGGGCGTTCTTTAGACCAAATGTCATGAATTGGTACTGAAAGATGCCTTTCTTAGTCCTGAAAGCGGTGAGCCATTCCTGACCTTCTTTGATGAAAATCTGGTTGAAAGCATTTAAGATTTACCGCTTTGAAAAGATTCTAGCTTTCTCCACTTCCCTGGAGATTTGAGACTCAATGGGTATGGGGTATGGGGTATGGGTCCAATACAGTCACGTTGTTCAGGTTGCCAAAATCAATGCAGGGGCGTAATGATCCATCAGAATTTTGAACAAACATCAGTGGAGAGCATATAGGAGAAGATTTACTAAAGATCTGTTCTTTGGCTTACATATTCTTTGTCCATTCTTCTAAGCATTGTTACTCCTTTAGGTTCAAGGGATATATGGGAGAAGCTACTTTCACCAAATTGACATTGATTTTAAACTCAAAGTCAAATTGTGAGTGTGTGGGGAGACCATCAGCCAGCTTAGAATCAAAGGCTGTGTGTAAGTGGGAGAGGCATGACGGAAGGACATCAAAAGATGTAGTGTGTTTTGTTGTTGTTAAGACCAACATTGAGATGTGAGGAGCTTCTTTCCCAAACAGGATCATCAGTACCTCCAAGGAAATTCTGGCAGGATGAGTGATCCTCAGTAGGTTATCTTTGAGGATTGAGATGATATTGTGCTCCTGCCACCATTCCACACCTAGGATCACCAGGTATATCAGGCGCTTTGCCACTGTGAAGTCAGCAACAAAGGCATGATTATGATAGAAAATGATAACAGACAGTGTAGCCTGAATGAACGGAAGATATTTGATGCCCCTCCTTTGCATAGAGCACCAGGATTATATTCCAAACCTAGCTTGTCAACCAGATATTTTGAAATGAAGCTGTCAGTGGCACCATTATCTATTAAAGCTACAGCTTTTGTTAGATGTGATGTGGAAGCAGAGGAACAATGAAACAAAAATATCTCTTATTTGTTTTATTTGATAGAGGGGGGCAATTATAATCAAGTTGTACCTGGAGTTGAGGGGCTGTTTTAATGGACAACAGGTCCTCATTCAAGGCTAAAAAGGCTTGACAATCACAAGTTCAATGACAATAGGCTCAAGGCAAGGAGTAGGCACAACCTTATTCATAGTGGCGATGTGGAGATCCACAATAGCTTGAGCCTTGGCAGATAGCAATGTACAGTTCTGGTTGAAGCATATAAGTTTAAAGGCATTGGTAGTGTTACCTGAAGTGGGCTCTTGGGAGTCAGTAGAGTTTAAGTTTTCCAGGGTAACACTAGAGCCGTCAATTTCATAGAAGGAGAGTGCAGACAAGGTAGAGATGTTCTGAGGAGACAAGCTGCTGACAGGAGCTATAGCTAGAGGAGAGGATAGAGTCACAAGAGATTGAGAAACCTCAGAGGATATGGGCCCTTGTGAAGTGGCTGGCTCCTGTTGACCCTGCAAACATTTCAGCATTGGAGGAGCCTCCAGCAACAGAGGCTGTTGGGATGTCACCAGGTTACCCCTGGCTGCTTGCAGGAGGCGCTGTATCATATCAGAGACAGAAGCAGAAGGGTGTGACCAAGGTGACAAGCTTTGACCAGTGCGGTCAAGGCTGAGATAGAGGGCCATGAGCTTAGCACTTTTGGGGAGTGATGACTTCTTGGCATTGGCTTGGAACTGCTTGAGGTGCAAGGGTAGAAGTTGAGGGCCTTGGGAACTCAATAACAGGGTTTTTTTAGTCAAGCAAGGAGGAAGTTTCTGGAGCTTGGCACATCACCAAAGGAATTAGGGTAGATGCATCATCAAAGGAGTTGGGTGCTTGTTCAAGAATAGACAAACACCACTCACAGGATTCAGGTTCTGTTTGTTTTAGTAAGAAGCCAAGAAGCTTCTGAGGGATAGCATGCTGAGTCCATTCCTAAGTCAGTGCCAAGATTTCTCTTGCAGTAGTTAACAAGGGTGATGGAAAGCTAGGAGCAGGCTGCCATAATTTGAGGTGTGAGAGTAGAGTACAACAAGGTTGTGTGATCTCTATCTTTGCAAAGGATGGGTATAACAGGGAAAAGAAAAACACTGCAAAAATACTCCAAAATGAAGTAACAAGAATTGTGGAAGTCACCACTGAGATATCCATGATGCAAGAGAATGATCTAACAACAAAGATGTGAAGGCCGTACAATATATCAAAATTAGAGTAGTTTGATAATGTCAGGGTGAAGTAGAGTGAGAGGTTGTCATAATTGATCAAATGGGAAATGTATACCAAAACACTGATGTCATTACCAATGAGAAGGATAAAATGTGTGTTTACTCAGAAATGGTAACCCTTGAAGAGCAAATAAGGAAAGATGCAGCAGAATATTATGCACAGGTACATCAGGAAGACCTTAATTTGGCTCAAAATCAAGGAATCAGCAGCATAGATGGGCTCACATTCAATTTTGCGGGCTTCAGGTATCATTTTGGCAGGAGGAAGAAGATTACCAGGAAATTGCAGAGGTGAGAAAGAAGAATCTAACAGTATGGTTATTACAAATCTGATTAGAAAATATTGAAATAAGTGAATCATTGAAGAAAGATATTTATTGAGAGTAAAATATCAAACTACTAAGATAGTTTAGTGGAGACCATTGTTACTTAAAGCCTTTGGGTGCATCTTGATGAGGTGGCCCCCTTGTATGTAATATTTAGACAGCTTACAGATACCACCAATGGTGGTTCTGTAAGCTGTTACCTGACCTCCTTTGAGGTCAGGGTTTGTTAACCAGAAGGTCAAGGAAGGGAAAATTAGGTGTGGGGCATCTGCACCCCACTTGGACCCAGTTTTTTGAGCCATCACCCACTTGCAATCAACCATTAGATTTAAATCTACGATTGATTCAAGCAGGTGGGGCTTTGGGCCGGGTTTCCCCGGGTGGCAGCGCTTTGGCCAAGCCACACCCAGGAAAACTATGGCCGTGACAGTGTCATCACATCTCGGGATGCCAGAAATGTGGCTCCCTCCACATTATGTTTCAGAATATCATGTGCTACCACCTTGTTTTATCTAGGTGGCAACACCAATCCTCACTTTTGATCATGAGACACTGCTGCTCCCATGATTGGCTACTTTAAATAGTACTAAATCATGTCCTGCTCTTCCTTAAATTTCACTATGTGAGATTTAAGTAGGTACATGATTTGCCCAAGGTGCCACTTTAAAAATAGCAGCACCCAAGCAAAAACTAAAGCAGCTCTACCCTGAACCAGATTTTGGAACATGGTTCCTAGCCAAGACTGTTCCGAAACATGGTTTCAGAAACAAGCAAAATGCATGAAGTTCCCAGAAGCATAGCATAGAATTAAATAGCTATGGCTGGGAACATGTGTCGCCTCAATGTTCCCAGCCATAGTTGTAGCCAATGGTTCAGGTTTCGCTTTTCTGTGCCAGAGCCCTTCCCTATTTGTAAGGGATTGCATGTAAAGATCAGCTGATCCAAACTGTTGGCTTTAAATATAAAATAATATTATAAAATAATATGTAGAAATACTTTTGATTTATTACAGCTCGAGCACACTCAAGCTGACATTATAGGCTCACTCATATGAGTTAATTAATGCATGAAGCCGCTTTCTCACCAAAGAGTTGCAGGTTGCTTGCTTAGACGAGGTTCAATTAGGGATGCTTTGGCTCTGGGCCGCTACAGCAAAAACGAAAACTGATATTTAAGTATATTAAAAATAAATCTTTGAACGGATAACCCAGAGCCAGAAACTGGCTGTGGCTGACTGGGGCTTGGTTGAAGCAGCTCTAGTTTCGATCGAATGTCTATTCTTAGATGTGAATAGGGATGCTTCAGCTCAGCCCCGGCTAGCTTCCAGCTCTGGGTCGCTACAGCCAAAACGGAATCACTATATGTTTAAATGTTGTTAGACAAATATTTGAAATGAGTGTCCCAGCACCAGAAACTGGCCGCGGCTGCCCGGGGCTTGGCCGAAGCAGCCCTAGATGTGAAGTTGAATCATTTGAAGAGTCTAGAAATAATCAAGCTACCCACTAAGCCAAACCCCAATGCTTGGTTCTCATCGATGGCCAATCTCTGAGAGGAACTAGGCATTTGGGCTTTTAAGAAAAGTTCTAAAAACAGCGTATATTTGCCACGTGGATGAAGTAATTTGACACAGTCAATGAAATACCTGGATTGCTTAGGTGCTTTTAACAAGGATTTGCTGGATCCTTTTTCAATAGGAGATTATTAAAGTTTTATTGAGTTTGAATACTAACAAAGCATACTTCATGGTGTTTACCATCCATTGATGAGTTTAAAAATTATTTTTTATTTGGCCATTTTTATAATAAGCCCAGTCAAAAGACAAGTTAGAGAAGGAGGATGGAAGAGATGGCCAGGACAAGGGTGCTGGATACCAAAGTCACAGTGCGGGCATTGTTGGTGACAACAATCTTGTAAAACAAGCTATTTTGCAAGGTACCTTTTCCATTAGTGATGCATTCATAGGCAGCAGTGATATTGAATTTCAACTGGTTGCCCTTTCCTTGGACTGATCCAGGGCTGACTTTGGGAGGAATCACATATACAGAGTACCTGAGCTTTTGTTTGTTGGAGGTATATTCGACCCTCTTAATTTTGTAATTGGCTAAGTCGGTGGCGGGTGGTAACTTGGGATATTTACCCACATGCGACTTCTTGTAGGTGTCGTCCTCCACATAGCTTCCGTTGGTGAGCTTAAAGAGTTTGATATCCTGTTTATATTGAACAATGGGATACAAGTATGCTTGTTGGCTTGGTTCATCGTTTAAAGTGGTTTTAAGGTTGAGGGTTCCATCACACTTGATCTTGCCAATGTCCAATAGATAAGGCCTATTGTCCTTGATAGTGATGGGAGTGGTATGATTGCGTAAACCAGGTAAAATGAATGATTTGATTGTATCGACTACTCCTGAAAAACTTAGGGGATGGGCTTGGGCTTGGGCCAAGATGGAAGCAAATAAGACAAAAGTATTCATTTTGGAGTTTAAGGGTAGGAGCAGGGCTCTATTTATACCATCTCCTTGCTTCTTATCAACGGCCAGCTCAACTCTGATTTGTCCGCCTTAATTTTTGCCAAAGAGACAGGTATTTAATTTAAATACTAATCTAAAATCTGGCTCTCCTATCGATGCATTTGCGGTGCAGAATAAATTGGTATACATTAAAGCTGGCCTCAGTCTATAAATATCAGCTTGAGTGAGCTCAAGCCGTAAGAAATTAAATTGATTTTTCCATATTATTTCAATTTAAATTTGAAAGCTATACCAAAAGCTTGATTTGTCTCACCCTTACATACAATCCCTTATAAATAGATATTTATTCTGGCATAGAAAGCCAACCCCTTAACCATTGGCTACAGGCATGGTTGGAATCATTATTGAGGTACTAGGGCAGCTTCGGCCAAGCCCAACCAGCTGCAGCCAGTTTCTGGCTCTGGGTCACTCAAGTCTAGGATTTATTTTTAGAAATTTTAAAAATTATGTAATTCTGTTTTGGTGTATCATCCCAGAGCTGGGAGCTAGCTGGGGCTGAGCCAAAGCTTCTATACGTGGCACCCATGCTCCCAGGCATAGCTGTTATAAATATATCCCGTGCAGCTGGGACCTCGTATATTTTGTTTGGTTCTGGAACTATATTTTGGAACAGCATTGGATAAGAACCATGTTCCAAAATCTGGTCTGGAGCATTTTTAAACATTTTACAAGATACTACAAGATGTCCTAGGAACATTTCACACTTTATTAAAGTTTGCATTGATTTGCTACACTTTTATACAATTGGTTATGTAAACTCTATACTGAGGATTGAATTGACCAGAGAAACAAGAGCTTGGTCAGATCAAGGAGATATAATTGAAATTATACATATAAATAGCAGTTTAAGTTAAAGATGGTTAACTTTTGCATTTCAAATCTATTTATCTTCAAGTGAAATGATATAATATTCCACTAAGATGCATCACCTGATCCAAGTGAATTCATATTATTTCATAGTTAACCCTGCTTACCATTGCATCAATCTAATTATGCTGTCAGTGAAGCAAGCTGACAATAATATTAAGACTCAATAAAATAATTCTTATAAAATTTATAGTACCTAGATAAAAATATCTATTTTTCAATTAAAATAGTGCCAAACATGATAGCTCCAGATGCTGAGATACAGAGTGAAGTATGAAATCAAGCTCGCTTTATAACAAAAGGCTGGACTCAGTTTGGTCCATTTTAATTCATATTTAGTAAAGATAAAAACTGAAGACAGCATATCTAGGGCTGTGGCCGAGTAAAAACGTGCCAATTACAGCATTTACCATAATAACACATCCAAACTGTTGCTTTTTCAGATTTCATATTCCCCTTACCTAGGAGAATCTGGAATTAAAAAACGGTCAAAGACAGCTTTTTTTACAGATGAGCCAGATTTAGTATATTTTTTCAATTTTTTTTATTTTTAATTTAATAGATAAATTGAAATTAATATATTTTTTATTTTGAAATTTGAAAGAAAAAATATAATTTTTATTTTAAAAAAATCCAATTGTGGATGTGTATGGTAGCGATTCTGGAAAAATTTTACCCTAGACAATTTTCTAGAACCATTTCCTGATCTTAAACAGCTGGCTTTTTTTAAAGCAGCCACCGTTTAAGATCTGCATCAGCCCTAAATTTATATTTATAGAATACCAAGCTGATCTTAATTTTCCATAGCTTTTTTAAAGCCACCAATAAGCTCTATGTTTGATATGATTTGAAAATCAATTATTTATTTTTAAAATTATTGTTATTTTAGCTTTGCTAACTTAATAGAATTATCCAAATATTTAGATTTTTAATTCATATCCATGTCTGGAATATGCAATGTAATATATGTAATTATAGGTGTATTATATAATACAGAATAAGTAGGAGAAAATAAAAAGAATGTTATATTAATTGGATATAGATAGGCAAATCCACCAATAAATCAGAGGATTTCATATGGTATTGTTTTGGACCATGTCACTGCCATGCCCCCTATGTAAAAAAGCTCAATTTCCTCCCATTATTCACCCCAAGGCCCCCAGTTAGTTTTAGGGTATACCAGCATCTATTATCTATTAAATAACTTCACTCCCTTCCTGGGGAGATTTTGCTTATTTGGTCACCTTGTACACATGTTAATGATAGGGATTCCAGTAGGTCCACTCTATTCAAATTCTCAACTTGGGAGCTCTGCTCAATTCCATTGAGAGAGGTTTCCTAATGAGTGGATCCCCGACACCCCAATACTGTGATATAAACAAACCCTTCAACTTTGCTAAAATTTTAAAAAGGAGGCACATTGAGTGGGGGAAGTGAGAGGAATCTCCTTCATGGTAGGCAGAATGGTCACTATAGGGTGGTCAGGTGAAGATCAGGTGATAGGGACAAAAGAATTCCAAGTCAGGGGGTGAGGGGAGCAACTGTGATTGTAAATCTGGGGTAGAGGCAGTCAGTTTCTAAGTGATGGGGAATTACCACCCAAGTCCACAGAATTAATGATTAACCATCAACGTGGCTTCAAATATCTTTTTGTGAAATTTCCAATTGTAATACCAGGATTAAGCAGAACAATTAAGCCTAACCAAAGTAGCCCAAGATCAATGGCCTGAGACAACATCAACAAATCTTCAGAATAAAATTCTGGGCATTGAGAGGCAACACAATATTCAGTTTCAAGAATGGGGGAGGAGCTTGCAAAATTGGTTGGCGCAACATTAACATTGGGCGGCACCAACAACAAAGTTCCAACTGCAGGACCCCATCTTCCAGAAATGATTCTGTTGAGAATCAGATTGTACAGAATATATTGTAACAACCCAACCACAAGATGAATTTTTAAAAGGAAATTAGAACTTGGGATAATTGATTTTTATTGAGTAAAATTTTGGGAGGACTCAACTCTTAGAGTTGAAACAGTGAAAATTATTCAATATATATCAGAAAAATTGACTAAGCAATACCACCTGAGTCTTGACCTTCTACTCCTTCCACATTGTCAAGTAAGTATCTGATCCAGGTTGAAAAGAACCCTTGTGTGACTAGTTTCTGACAACCATGTTGATTGATAAGCTCATATTGGGTGACCCTCACATTACGCCAATTTACCAATGTCAATTTGAAAAGGGGAACTGGTTTCAGCTGACAGACTGGAGCAACCATAACCCATTTCTGATTGACTGTTTGATTTAAATCTGTTAACTTGGTCAATTTTGATAAAGGTTGACTTTTTAGCCTTCTTGCTGGTCAGATAATACCCGGTATGATGGAACCTACCGTGACATAACCAAGGTGACAGGAGAAAAACAGGAGGAATAGATTGATGTGCTGCATTGTAAAATGGATTCACAAATAGATGGAAACAGAATAATTATATTGATGCAAAAATAGATAATTCCTCCAAGAAAATAATTGTTCCTAGCATACAAGCTGTTTATTGAGAATTTTAACAGTGAGGAAGCTTTTCTCCTCTCTACTTAATCTGGTGAATATGTATCTTTTGTGCCACCAGAGTTACAGTGGCAATGTTTTCAGTAATACTTTCAATTTGTCCAGTATTTGCGCAATTGAGCCTGGGGATGAATGGGCATTGGTAGTATAAGGAACCTTGTGGGCCGCAGCATCAGGTGCCAAGCTATTAATAGATCCCGCAAGCAATCAAGCGCCTGATCACACAATCACAGATTTCCTTCCCAATGTACCATTTCCGACAGCAAATGGCTCCAAATTTGTTATTGGATTTGATCCAGGGATTTGAGGCTTGTGGGCCTCTCTAAATCCAGGCCATTTGCTATTTGAAAGGGGGTTTTCCTCTCCAAGGCAGTTGGTAAGATTTCTCATGCTGTGGATTTTTGTCTCTGTGAAGGCTATTGATTATCCGTTTGCATTCTGGGTCTGAAATTATCCTCATAACCCTAATACAACCCCTGGACCTTGGAAGACTTGCAGTGGTACACCTGCCCAGATGCTCCCAAGGACCCTTATCAAATAATCTGTGACAGCAAAGAAATCACATTTTACCCTTTACATTCCACGGGAAAGTCACACAATCCCGCCACCTACTTAGTCCCACCAGTCTACTCTCACACCCAAACCAACCATCTCAACACCCCCCACTTCTGATGCCACCAGCTATAGTTGATTCCTGGGAGTGCTATACCTGGCACTCACAGAGTTGATTGATTCTGCCTTGCTGGCAACTAGACCCTGGGCTGTGGCTGGGAAGGCCCTCTCCTACCTGGTAAAGTTAGGTCCCATCATCTGGTGGGCCATACCTGTACCTGCATCCACCCCTCCCTCACCTGAAGGGGCATTGCAGTACACCTGGTATCCTGACATACATGGACATCATTTGACTC